>JAJJHY010003979.1:57211-503748 GCA_021224005.1 Drosophila setifemur | reverse complement strand
TATATACCGACCACATTGTCCGGCAGTTGAGGCCATTAACTGGCTCTGTTTAGTCGGTGAAATAATAATAAAAATAAAATGGGTTAAGCTCCTTCTTTTCACTCGCACGCCATGGTCTGACAGAAATTTTAATATTTACTTAGCGGCTTTTTAACACATTTTCTTAGATTTCACTTTGTAATGGCGGGTGTGGGCTTAATAAAAACTTGGATGAGTCCTGCATAACGGCGAAAACAAGAAATTTTATAGAAAAAAGGCCAACAGTGAGCAGAGCAGTGAGAGAGAGTTGCCAAGAGTTGGTCCATAATTTTGAGTAATTTTGTTATTTATTTCGCTTTTTTGGCCAAGGAGCACCGGCCACAAAGGAAAACCAACAATAATAAGAGGCCCATGGGGGCAAGAGTGTGTGGGGGTGCTTTGATGGACATTGCATTATATTTTCATTAAAACCCATAATATATAATGGTTTTTAAGGGGCACCAAACTGTTAAAGGATTTTCTGGCTAAACGGGTGAGTTAATACAAGCCACCAAATTTTTATTTCTGGAAAAGTAAAATTTTACAGGGAAAGCCTTTACTATAATACACACACAACTTCACCCCAAGAAGTAATTAATGCCTTTAAAAAGTATTTCCATTTTTTCCTTGGTAATAACCATAATACACAACAACAAAAGTGAAATACTTTAAACTGAGTACAACATAAAAAAAAAAAATTAAAACAAAAACACAATGTAAAGTTATGCTGACGAAGCCAAATTTGAGGTCACGGCCCTCCGGCTTGAATACAACGCCAATAAAATATATAACCCAGCCACAGTCGAAAGGAACTACAACCAATATTAAGGGGCAATTGATATTTATGGGAAAAGTTAGCTCCACTCCCCTTTGCCCATCGTTCCTGCAATCCACATATTTTAATTAGTTTCAATTTAGCTAAATAGTCACAAATTTATATATAGTATGCCTTTGAAAGAGCCCCAACAAACATTTCAATTGTAGAATAAATTTTTGATCGCCACAAATGCTGGATAAATGGGGATTATTGTGCTCTTGAAAACGATAATAGAAATAATAATCAAATACTACCCAAACCTACAGAGATTGTGGCTGTGGCAAAGGCAGCCCCTTTGTTTATACAGCCAGAACCGAACCGAAAATATTTATGCAATTCACGTATGTCTGTATCTATGTCTCTTGGCAACATCCGTTGACCATTCAACGACGGTCAGCTGCATTGGCCATTGAAACGGAAATGAGAACTCAACGCAGCGGAAATTTAATAACGACCAACAATTTAGCCAACGAATTGACGGCTGGCAGGGGTACGGAGAAATGGCCAGGAGAGATCGTCCTCGACCAGGACGAGGACATATTTATGCGGCCATTTTGACTGACCGCACAACTGTGCAGTGGCCATTCCATCTCCGGCCCAACCCACCAATCCACCATCGCAACCATCTGCGACCACGCCCTCCAATTGTTGTTCATTGACAAATGACCATTTCATATGTGAAATGGCAATTCAATTGATTTCTCTGCGACAAACCGTTTGCAATTGAAATGAAAATAGTTCAAATATGTTCCAACCATCAGTTGCCGCCCACTTTACCCACATTTCAGTAACGAAAAGTATTTCATAAATCTCTAGCTCCGGCCACATAAATTGCCCTGTGTATGGGCGAGAAAAACTGACAACAAACGGCAACTTTGTATTGGAATTTATTGCCTAGCACAGTTCAAGTATGTCAACGGGCATAATAATAAATTTTATAGTTTAATTTGACATGGCGCGCAATTTCGCGGATGGCCCCAAGATATTATCGTTAAACATAATTTGAAACGAAGGCAAGCTCCAGCTACCGAAGTACCTAGGATACTTGCCAACGAATGTGCTGCGTTCATTTAGCTAAAAAATATAGGAAAAATAAAGTATCTAAAAAAATCAATTAACCCTTCTCTGAATAACAAACAGATATTCTATGGCTGACTTATAACATTCAAAATTCTTAAACATCCATATGTACGAAGTTTACAACTCAACCAAAAATTTATCAGCACAAAGGCATCGCGAGAGGAACAATTTCATTGGAAATTAATTTTCCCTATCAACAGCAGGGTAAGTCAACCAATTTTTCCCAGAGCAATCGCTTGTCAACCTTGTCAACCTTCCGCTGAGTGACACTCCTCCGTGTCGTCCTAATCAAGTTTATTAAATTCATGCTGCCTGGTCTCAATTATCTTCTTGACGTTCTTTTTTGAAGGCGCCTGTGCTTTACAATTCATCCAGCTCAGTTGGTGATATGTGGAAGGCTTTCCGAGATGACTGCCAGCTGTGTTTGTCAGATAACAAAAGAGCTCAAGACTGGGCCATCCTTGGCCCATTGTTAACTTTTTTGGCAGAGATTCGGGCGCAAAGATATTTCCATGAGAATTCACTGGAAATAAGTTATACAGATAAGAGCTGTTATAAAAGTGTTGGCATAAGTTGTTAATAAAAATGTGAAAAGTGAAAATACGAATTTGATTTAATTTGCGCTGAGCAATTACCATTCCCATGGGGCCAAGCCCACAACTCAGTTGAGGAGGGATCTCCGAATTCCGTCTGCCAAAAGCTTAAGCCAAAATGAAAATTTTCCATTATTTTCTTTAATTTAAACGAGCTCACAGTCGTTCTGATTGTCCCTCCTATTCTGTCCCTATTCGCACGGGACCACAACATAAAGAAAATTTGCATAACAAAAGGCAGCTCCATTGCTGCACAATGCAAACATCGCTAAGTCGATTCTAATTTTCAATTTAAATCCAATTTAAATATAGACAAAACGTCAAAAAAGGGTTTTATCCGGCTTTCTCTTTGCTAAATGAATTATAACTTTATCAAGAATGAGAGACTGTCAATGTGGAAAAATTAAATGCATTTTTAAACGTTAATAGGCGACCACCGGATACCCTTGGCTGCAATTTGGTTGCACACATGAATGGGATTTTAAAATAGTTTTAAGTCAGTAATTATTTTAACCATAATCCGATTAGTATATGGTGTATCATGACATATTTTAATATTAAGCTACTGGGTTTTGTAGAAACTTAATTGCATATAAAACCTCCTTTTATTAATTTAAACATGTTTTAAAAAAATGTGGCATCGGTAGACGTTCTTTTTTAAATTATTATCTAAACTTATATAAATCCAATATATTTCTGGGTAAAAAAATATAAATTCTGTTTAATCAGTTACCATTCTTGTATAGACACATTATTTACTGCACTCCGATCTCAACTTCATAGTTTTCCTCTTGAAGACAAACCTTTGCACTATCCACAATCTCTCGTCTTTTCTTTGAAAGTAACCTTTGCTGTCCAGTTTTAAAGCCAACAACCTAAAGGATTGCCGGTTCCCCAAATGTAGGCTGAGCATCAAATCAGTCATCGCCAAATGGAAATTGCGTCTCAAATCACCCAGGGCCTCCAAAGTATTGTCACAGGACCAACGAAACTCCTGCATGCGATCCGAACATAAGTTGCTTGGCGATTCTAAGCCATTCCTGCCACATTCTTCGATCACATAGTCCTGTAAAATTTGAGAGAGTCTGAAGAACTTTTGTTGCAGACAATCCAAATCGATAATGAAATTGTAAATCTCCGTCAGGTAAATGTGAGGTTTCCTAGAACTTTTGGCTTGAAACGAACCAATCTTGATGGCTTTTAGATATGTTCTATTCGCCTCCAATAAGTCATCGAGCGTCTCGACATCTTTTAAATCTTGCACCAGCTTAGCAAACGCCTGCTCAAGTACTTCCCGAAGAAAATAGGACTTAAAAACTTCCATCACATGCACGAAAGAGTTAATAAGCTTGGTCAAACAGTCGTCCACCAAATCCAGGCCATCGAAACACTTACGACCGATGCGATTTTTGAAATGCCACTGTTGACGGACAATCCTTTCGCAGAGTACATAGTTGGCATGCTGGAATCTCCACAGGCCCGGAAAGATCGCCTCGTACTTCTTAACATCGACTCCCATTAGGGCCTTCCAGTAATCCGGCAGCTTCCAACGGAGCAGGAAACGTGACCAACAGTGGGTACCCTCGGCTATGGCTTCGTCTATGTAGAGATCCGAAATGGGCCTGCGAATCATTTGATCCTTCATTTTGTTGAGCTGCTTCGTATTATAAAAACAGACTGGCTCTTCGAGGACAGGCTCGAGGATGTCCATAAGCTCCCTGCAAAAGTTCGTATCGGCCAGCATCAAGAACTGGTGAAGCTGGAAAAATAGTTCCTGCGGGCCACATTTCATTCCCCGAAGATGTCCCAGCACTGCACCGGACACCTCCGAATGAAGTTTGTAGAGAAGTTGATACAGGGGTTCCTGATCTCCATCCAGGTAAAAGCCCTCGAATATTTCAAGCAACTTTTGATGAAGATCTTGGCCGCTGAGAGACGCATTCACTTTGATACCCAAATACTTTTTGGCATAAGCAATCGTCTTACCAACGCATATAATACTTTCGGACAGCTGAGGGTCGAAAAACCTTGAAAAGGATTCCGTTAGGTGGTATCGTTTTTGCCAAAATTCATCGATTACTGAGGTTGTACTACGTTCAATGGGAAACTCCTGCGCATCCAAGGAACTTAGATGTCCGGTGGTTAGCCAGCGGCTTAGCTTGGCAATCAGGGGCTTGCTGGTCATGTTTAACCAGGACTGTATCAACATCCTTTGGGCACCGACTCTACGTCCTTCTTCCCTGTAAAGCGAAACCACAATGGATTTCTTAAAATTCATTTTGAGCAGCATATTCCGAAGCCATTGGAACCTTCGTGCATATAGTCGTGTTTGCCAGTACAGGCGAATCAGGCTGCAGGAGTTTTTCTTCTGTAGCTCGTAAAACTGGTAGAAGGACATTAGGTCCTTTTGCAAACATAGCTTCAGGACTTCGGCAGTGTCTCCCCGTCGGTCCAGCCATTCCAGCCGTTCATGCAGTGACCTATAAAGGCAACCCAAGTGGTTCAGCGACACCAGCATATATAAGTCACTAATACTCTTCTGGTGGTGTGGAGAGCACGGATCTTTTAGATCTGGATCGCGCTGTTTCAAAGCCCTGTCCATTAGCTTGGACACTGCAGCCTCCACGTCAGGGTGGCTTTTATCTTTGGGTATCCCATTCCTAATGCGCCTTAAAATGAGTCCCTGTTCCGATTCGATTTGCGGCTCAAGGGATGGACTGAAATGCTTCTGAACAGTGATATCAAAAAACTCATTCAGTTGTTTATACAAATTGAAACCATTCTGATAAACCGAAGAGCTCTTTGATTTAAAGAGCTGAACAATCACATAAGGGGCTGCTATAATGTGGCGCTGGTGATTCCATTTCAACATCTGTTTTATATAGCCTGTATTACCAATATCCACGACTTTAACTGAAGATATGGATTTTCTATTTGATTCGGTTTCCGATAATGTGTTCTCTTGGGTGTTCTCAGCCAAAGATTTGCCTTCATTCAAATTGTTTGTCTTAACATCACTAACAGTTTGCATAAGATCGTTCAAAATTGGTTCATCATCTTTATCATTACAACCATTTTCTTGGGAAAACCAGTGACTGAGATAGGCTTTCTTAATTTTATCACTTAATAATGGTCCAGTGCTTTTCTGGTCAGACTCATTTAAAAATGCCAGCATTGACTTTTCCAGATTCATTGAAATTTTTGCTTTTATTTCACTAGCAGACTTTTTAATTTGACTTAACATTGGTGAGAGCTTTCCATGGCGGTCAGAAGAAATCTTGTTTGCTATTTTTTGAATCAAAAAATCTTCTTGATCCTTTTCCACAAATTCATAATGTTGGCTCATCTCAGTTAAAGAATGGTCGACTTGCCTCATAACATTAATCGTAGTATCACTCATTGTTTGTACAATTTTACGTAAAATGGGTGAGAGATTGACTTGATCATCGTGCTCTGAATTTTGAGAAAATTCTCGACTCGGATGATCATCAATAGGTTCTTTTGTTTTCTCAGTCAATGAAGGTCCTTCAGGAGTTTCCAAGGCCCCACTTAATGAATACGAATTTTCACAGCCCTCATTGATCGTTTCAATTCTATTATTAAATTCTAAAAATAAATTTTGAATTATTTTAAGATTTTCATTGTGGGTTTGATCAATAGTATCCTCAGAGCCTTCCGAGTTTTTTATAGTATCCATTGTGGGGCTTGTGGCGTTTTGAGATATTGCAGAATGGTCTCTAAGAATATCCATTTTATTTCCATCTTCATTTAGACCATCTTCAGAAAGTTCATAACGAGATCGGATTTCGGGAGATCCGCTTAATGTATCCGAGAAATCACCATAAGTAGAATCGTTAGAGGTATATAAGTCTTCATTTTTAACGCTGTCCATTGTGGACGTCTTATAAAAATCATCTCCAGAATCTCTGCCAACATCAAGCTTCGGAATTAATTCGATATAAAAAACGTCCTCAGAAATAGGGTCCATAGCATATCCGCCATGCGCATGCTCCAAGTGATTTTTTGGATTTTTTCGATCTATTTGTAATTTACCTGTTATTTTTACCCGATTGGACATCTCACAGCATGTTTCACTTTCGACCTTCCTGGTCTGCAGATCCCCACCAGCAATGCCCATTTCAATGCACAATCCCCTTAATGGAGACGAAATTTGTTTCGCGTAGGCCTCAAGTGTTAGATAACTCTCAATTTTTGCCTTAATTTCCAGGTTCTTGATATCCAAATACATATTTAAATAGGATTCGGACACACGTATTTCTGACTTATGAGCAGAAGTGTCTTTTTCATTAAGCCTCTGCAGTATTTTTTGCAACTGAGTATGCCACCGATCTATGAGCTTTATGCGATTACTTAACGATTCTCCAACCTGCTGGTAGTCGAAGAGCTCGTAGCAGAGCTTCAGGTATTGGAATCGTTTCTCCTCCATCGGCTCGATGTCCACCAGCTCCTTGTACAGATGCATAAATAGATTCCCCCGGGCCTCGTGCAAACCCATCTCCTCGGGACCCGAGCGATTTTGCTGCTTCTCAAATCGTTTCCGAAAATAGTTGAGCAGGACCAGCTCAAATGAGTTGCCATTTGGGGCCCGGTACTCGGATAGGAATTTAACCGTGTTGGGCACATTGTGTTCGAAGTTTCCAAGACTTGCGCTCAGTTCACAAATGTGCATAAAGAGATCGTAGTCCTTGTCGACAGTGCATTTTGTAGAGGTTTGGGACGGCTTTTTGCTAATCCGGGAGTCTATCAGATCATCAAATATAAAGATTTTGGATGCGTGTGTTTTGTCCATTTTTCTGGGCTGATTTCGGTATTCAGATAAACTGAGGATGGGGAAGGATGACATTACACTGGCTGCACTGTTAATACAATATATCTTACCATTAAAACTAAGCACATTTGTAAACATTTTTTTTTTATAATTTCAAATTTCCGATGGCATTTTGATATTACTAAAACATTTGACTAACTACTTTTTCAGTGCTATAATCTTACGAATGAGATTCCATTTTTCTTTTGTCTTTTGGAAGTGAGCAACCATATCCCGCTTCCGCACCCGCTCCCTCTATCTGGCCACCATTCACAATAATGAACCCATAAATCTGTCACAAGAGTGTCGACAAGTACAAAAACTAAACCAAGCCATTCAGCAGAAATTGCGATGCCTTTGCACCTTTTCCTCGTTTTCCTCGAGTAGAGGAGGCAGGGAAATAGCCGCCGTAACCTTAGCAACCTTTACCAACTCTCTACCAACTTTTCATTCATTACACAGCTCTCAACGCTCCGCGAATCTCGAGTGCTGGAAATGTATGACGCCACTTTTAACCCCAGACCGTAAAAAGTTCTGCTGTGGGAAAAGGAAACTATGCGAAGATAAGTGAAAAAGATTATATATGCATTGTACTAAAATTTACCGCCGACATGAGTAAAGCAGTTGAGCGAGTCGGGGAAGTCGGAGAAGTCAGGGTAAGTCAGGGGAAGTCGGAGAAGTCAAGGGAAGTCAGGGGAGTCGAGAGTACAACCAAATTCTGCTGCACAAAATGCCGCAACATTTACGTGCAGGCAAGTCAAACGTAATGGAAAGGAAGCGGAAACAGCCTTTAAAAAGACAGTCACCAGACAGACGTAGAAAAAATGTGTAAAATGAACTACGTTTTTGGCATCAGACCTCTCCTAACCAGCCTGTCCGGAATTTCAAATGGCAAATGCAACAGGCTTTCGGGTCAAGCGTGAAACATTTATTTTGCATATTCGTGGGAAGAAAATTGGTAACTAAAACCTGACAGCAACTGACTGTGTAAAGTGATTTTGTGAGTAATGCTGGAAAGAATGAACTAGTAAATCTATTTTGATACAGCTAAAGAGATTGCCCAAAATAAATTGTTGATTTTATAAAATAGGTAATATTAGGGTAGATATATTTCCATTTTAATTTTTTTAATTCCAGGTAATATTTGTTGCCTCCCGAAATATGCGTATTTTCAAGTTTTAGTATGAATTAAATAATAGGTTCACTTTTTTAAGCGAATGTCCTATTACCCAGGGTGCTAAACTTTTCAAATCGAAAAATAATATTTTAATTATAATAACAATATAATACGTGAAAATGCTCCTATGTCGTCACCAAATTTAAACAAATCTGGCAAGGGTAATGCAGCATAAATTTGTATCTATTCAAATCGGTGGCTTCTACAAAATCAGTACGCTGCGGGGGAGCTGAAACTTCACGGCGCCAAACATTTTCTACTCCATTTAATCTTTTGGCCACTTTCCGTCGATCCAGAATTAACTTGGCTCTTCTTTCTCGCCAATTCAATGGACAATGCACAATGGAGTTAAGCTGCCTTACAAAGGCATCTAGCCCAATACTGAGCTATAACTGGAGTCACTTATGTTGTAGTTACCGATTCATGTGCATGTTGAACAAACGACTTCGCTGAACAATGCAAATAATTGTCAAACTTATCTGGGTACAAAGCATGGGAACTATAGAAGCTGTAAAAAACCAAAGCCAACCCCTTGCGATGAAGGAAAGCATAGGGATTTTTATAGCCCTGCCTGCAGGCATTGTGTAACATCAATTGGGAATACACAGGGAAAAAGTGAAGGGAACTGTTCTTCTTACACTCATAGTTTGAACAAGTTTTTTGAGTTTTATAAAAGTTCTTACTTAGCTTAAATAAATTTTTTATGTAATTTCTTTGCATGATCATTTTCGTAAATGGTTAACCAACATTTTTTTTATGTCGAAAATCATAATATTGAAAGAAGAAAGAGAATGGACTGTCGTTGATTGCCTCGAAGGGCGAGGACTTCTTTTCGAAAGGCATTCGAACGTGATAAGCGGCGCCCTAATCGCGGCAAATACAAATAGGAAAAGTGCAGGAAAAATCGGCAAGCTCAACAAAGGCAATCCCGGCAGGATCCAGCGGCAGGAAAAAAGGTGCACATTGTTGGCCCTTCGTCCCTGGCCATTGACTTTTCACATTTCAATGAGCGCCGAGTTGAAGGTACTGCCTCCGTTTTGGCGAACAAGGAAAGTCAATAAAATTGATTTGACATTTCCTTGAGAGACGCCCCACAGCTTTTTTAGCGCTGATTTCGCACATTTCCCCTCGATTGTTTGCCGCCAAGCTGCAATTGTAATTTTATTATTAAGCCAGACAAAATGTCACACACTCTGTCTTTAATGATCTGGGCGTTCTTTGAGTCATGTTTATATCAATCGGAACAACTAGACTGGGTGTGAACCGCTTGTAACCTACTTGTGGTTTAATATTGGGTCCGAATCGATATCATTTTAGAGTATATAATTTGAGTATATGTGAAATTTGAACCGAATTTTAAAAATGAAGTTTGACCACCAAATGCGCTTTTAATGAAGACAGGAATCCATGAGATGCTTTGCAGTCAATGTCCTCACTTCTACTGCGGTGATAACATTTTTTATAATCATTATCATTATATTAATGATAATTTTTTTTAAAAGCCTTAATAATGGATTCTTAACAATATTAACAATTTTATAAATGGCTTCCTTAATGCTTGAAGTAAGAACAAAAACTTTTTTAATTTGAATATTATTGAATTGTGCTTTCATTTAACATAAAAAAAGTTTTTGCCCTAAAAATTGCGATAAAAATTGATTTCCTGATTAAACACACTATTAAACAACAAAAGACTCTGCATTAAAATAATATTAAAGTAGTATCAGAAAATAATAAATTCTGTGGCTCTAGCTGTAATCGGAAGTACATTAGTATCTTAACGCCAAAAAATGCCAAAACACGCTTATAATAATACAAATCGTATCATATTTTATTTATTGCAAAGGTCCAGCATATGTTACATCTCAAGCTACTAAGCTGTTATTTATCGGCTTTCTAGTACCGAAGCTCCTAAACCTCGTTTGCACTACAACCAATATCGAACTCCAAACCACATAAAATTAATCATTGAATACTGGCCGAGGCATGTGTGTGAGGAAATTTATGCATTGCAGCAAGTATGCCATAATTGGGACAGGAAACTGCGATTGCTGCATTGCAAAACCAGGAAATTAATTTCAGTTACACAATACTAGTTACTTTTGATGTGATGGCTTTAGCCCTCTTGTTTACATAGACTTGGGCATAGATTGTGTTTACTGAGCTCCTGTTGAGTGCGCTTAAAGAATCAAAACACTGGCTTAGAACCCTAATACTAATTAAATTCGTACAAAGTGTAAGGCACTTGGGGAAATTAGAGAACTAGAAATTAGAACTAGACAAAGCGGCTAAGGGACCCAACAATTACGTGCCACATTTCGAGCGTAATTTTATTGCAGACATTGGGGCCAACTCATGTAGTATGTTTATGGCATAATCTGCTGCTTAAGTAGAACGCTCCCTCATGCTCTTTAATCCTTTCTGGGGCGTTATTGCATTTGGACATTCGCTCAGGACATACAAAATTTAAAACGTTCTCTTACTGCGGCTGTAATTACATTGTAATTGCAACTGGATGTCAGCTTTCGTATTATCTCCAAGCTTAAGCAGGTTGCATTTATCTTTGAGGTGTATTTACTTTTAGATTAATCTGGTTCTATTTTATTTCAACAAAAAAATTCCAAGTCAAATCTCTAAAATGAATTATTCATTAAAAAGTTCCCGCCTGCTTTCATTTAAAAATTAATCAAAATAATTACTTTCCCAGGAGTAGGTTTTACTTCACATATTAAGGCATATATGGTTTTAAGTAAAATTATATAAATATGTATTTACCCATCAAGAGCATTTACGGTTTGCTACTTTACCATTTCTTGATTTCCTTCTAATATTCAGAGCCATCTGAATAACATATAATAGCACCTGCAACGGGGATTAAGCTTATTACATAGGCTTAGACCATTGTCCTTCCACACTAATTGAGTATTTAGCCTTTCGGCAAATTGTATAAAATTAAATTGCAATTTACTCAATAGTCAAATAAATCGCATGCAAGCCACATATACAAGTATGTACATACTACCATTATGTGAATTTCGTTTTCTGTCGGACTGAGTTATTACAAAATTATTTGCCGTTCAAATGTGTGAGTTTGTTGGTTCGATATGTGAAAACTGTGTGTTTAATTGAAAGCCCAAATTTAAGTAGAAATAATTGAAGACTTGTGAGCTAATTTCGATTTCATTGACATAAGAACTGCCAATTATACGCTTAAATGACAATTAACAAAATTATTGAAATCCTTAAGGGAAGTTTAACATTCCACAAATCCGAGGAGCCAAATCGTGTCAGCGATTTGAGATAAAACAATGTTTTCAACTCTTTCATTTCTATCACCACGCAGAAAATTAAAAAATTGTGCAGAAATGGAAAGCACTCAAATAAAAGAAAATATCTGAAGAAAAAAGTTGAGAAATTGCCGAGAAAAGGCAGCAATGTTCATGCCACTTACAGAATGTTGGACTAAAAAGCAGCCAAGACAACGACTGAAGTGCGACATGAAATTAGAAAAAAACAAGAATGGAAGACTAGCGTCGGAGACCGAATCCCAGAATACCCTTATATAGCATCTAGTCTAGAGAATATAAATTCCTAATTTTAATTTAACTTCTATCAGCAGCCGTAAGATAAAGTAATCCGAAAAGAGTAGTTCCAGTTATCATAGCAATTTAAAAAGTTACAAAATTTAAAAACTCTTTGCGAGGGTATTAGAAAGGAAGAAATTGGAAAGAAAAGCCAGGCGGGCAAATACCAAGGCACACCATGAGATAAGCAAGCTGTCCTGGCTGGATGGAAAGACCATGGACTTAGATAGTTTCGAAGGAGTGGGACTGGATCGGTGTCGGTGGCACGTGCAACACTTGCCACAGTAATTGATAGCACGCTAGACTGATTCATAGTGCAATTCAAGGTAGCTTTAGCCTTTTGCACCGCTGGACGACAAATTTATTTGCCGCGTTGAATACCCTGACTTCCCGGCATGTCCATAACAACCACATCAAGGCGTGCCTCCTTTCTAAAAATACAGACTTCATATTTTCAACTATCTTATTATTATGCAGGAGGTCTACAAAGTTTATCCAAATCTGAATTGCTGTAAATATCAGAATTATTTTGCACTAAACTAAATCTTAATTATATTATATCTATATATATATATTGCATAAACTATCTCTAATTTTATCTGAATCTGAATCCAATTTAATATCTGATAGAAATTACGTGATAGTTATTGGCGACTTAATTTCACTGCCTTTTTGTAAAGTAAGGCCCTATTGCAAATTAGCCATGTGCGAAATGCGTTTATTGCAGAGGGTAACATCATTTTGATCAAAAGTTTGCAAAGCAGTAAAGGAGACATATCCAACCCTATAAAGTACATATTTTCTCGGTTAGCCGCCCCAGGCAAGTTAATCTAGCCGTCTGTCTGTTTAAGAAATTAATATGTATTTACTATTTTAAAAATCGTATCACTATTTCCTATACCTGCCATAGGCACGATGGTAGAAATTGGGTCATTGAATTGGGACATGGTGATTAAATAATTCATTCATGGAAAATATAATTTGCAATCTAAACTAGTCTCTCAGTTTTAAGGCTTTTGGGCTGTAACTTTGCAACAACCCTATTTTCTGTTACAGTTAGTATAGAAGTCGAAATCGGAACACTACATTACATAGCTGCAATATGAACGATCGGGAAAAAGTGCCATAAATTCGGCATTTTGTAATTATTTCATTTTTTGGAATGACTTAATGACTATTTCAACTTATTCTAAAATCGGACCACTATATCATATAGCTGCCATAATATCGATGTGAATACAATGATCATTGAGCATAATAGTGTTTATCAATATCATTAATTAATTTTTGGAAAAAAAATAAATTTGCATAGACATTAAAGTCGTTTCATACAATTAAAAACCAAAAATCGGATAACTATATCATATAGGGGCAATAACAACGATCGAACAATTGGAAGGCAACAGGTCCATAAGGGTATTCCAAGCTACAGTCCCCGAAGCTAGTTATCTTTCTTATTTTGCATTTTTTTGTTTTTCAGAAGATTAATGCGCAATTATATTCCCAGATCGCAGTTTACGGCAGTGAATCTAGCGACCTGTATTTAGAGAAAAGATAATTATTTTTTAATTCTGTTTTAAGTGCAAGCTTATGACATTCCTTGTTATTCAGTTTATTTCCTGAGTGCAAGCTTCATGTTTGATAAAAAGGAGTTTACTTTTTTAAAATACACCATATCTTTGGGATCCATACGTGCACATAAAGTTATTCGCGATTTATGTTTTTATGGCTATTATATTATCAGTGTGTAATGGGTATCCGATGATTACCTCAACCCTGTTTTTTCCTGTTATATAATCCCTTATAAAACTGGCCACAGCAATATTTTTGCTTTTCCCCTGTAAAAGAATAAATGGCTATGTACTGTGATATATATAGATTTAATTTAAAAATATTTTAATTATCTATTTTGGAACAAATGTAACTTCATTTCATAATGTAAATGCTCATATATGAGTTCTAAGTGTAGTAGCTCGGCCATTGTCTTTGCGTTTGGATTGGACAAATCTATTTTAATATTTTCTTATTTGCCAGTGATGAAAAAAAATTTCCCAAATTGCCACGTCCTGCCTTTTTGCCATCGTTATTGTTGCTCATATCGGCAATCTTAGAAGTCCCTTCAATGATTTTTTCAAAGGAGTACATCGCCACTAAAAAGATTTTTTCCTCTGCCATTATTTCCACGTACTTAAATTTTTCCTAGCAGTAGGACTCCCATAATCGCACAAACGCATAAAGTGACATAGCGTAGGAGAATGACGATGACGTCGACCGAGAGATATGCAGGGATATAAAGCAATTTTCTACGTAAATACTTTGTAATGGATTTAGTAAGTAGTAAAGTATGACGCGTTTGCCATCTAGAGCATGTCGCCATATATCTGTATCTCTGGGATTCCTTGAGTGTGTGTGCTCGAAGCTTCGGCTGGCTGTGTGCATGTGAGCCATGTTTGATATTGTAAATCTCGGCATATATTTTTGCGCACCATATAATTGATGAAAAAATATTACAGCGATTTTCAACGGCAGACAGTAATGCCTTCGTTTGCGTCATACGTATGTTTGTGTGCCTTTGTATAGCCTTAGTAAATGGAGCGTGGTGAGTGAATTATATTTAATGCTTTGTGTAATTTAAATATAATATAAAGTCCTGCATTCCTTATTTTTCCTTATAACCAGACAAATAATAATTTTACATACATGGCAGACATATAAAGCAGTCGTAAAATGTATTATGCTCATGCCTTTCTAGATATTTGAGTGTGTTGCGCCAAAAAATATGTACCAACTTTTAAGTGCCGGTATATAAGATACACATATGTGTGTGTTGTAAGTCTGCATAATCTTATATAATGTATATGTATATTAAATCGAAGTAACATGCGGAGGTTTGTTATTTGCAATTGTAAAAGAACCATATATCATCATCGACATTCTTAAGGTTTTTTTAAACGCTCTGAAGCAATGTAGATTTAAGCCAAAACAAACAAAAAATATAATTCGTGGGTATTCATATTCTGTTATTTAATTGAAAAAAGAGAAAAATGTATTTTATTATTTATCAATCATCATTAAAATATTATTTAATTTTAATCTTAAAGCTTCCACTTTGTGATCCGTTTTTCACCGAAATTCTTCAAAAATTCAAGCAGTTTCATAATTTGTGATGAGTTTTTTGTTTATCAAACTAACTTGTTATTTATTGGCGACTTTTTTATTCTTTGAATGGAAATAAATAAAAAATTAAAATTAATAAATATAATAAAACTCCAGAAATGTAATAAACACTCGCGTGATTCAAATTTGCATTTAACTTCTAAGGGCAGAATAATATATAAACGTGCACGACAACAATGTAACCTATTTGCTACTATCAAACTGAAACACATCGAATGTCCTTATTTTGTTGTAAAAGTATCATTCCCAATAAACTTATTTCAATCCGCACTTTTGTTGGTGCCCAAAGTATCCAGTAAGCCCAACCCAACCCGTCAAAAACAATAGGTTAGCCAAAGTTTACTCGCACACAACTTGATTAAAAAACCACAATAACCCCACATACAAATACCAAAAAATAAAAATAAAACTGGTGAGAAAAAAGGTCAATGAGTTTTCGATTGTGATTTGCGGGATACAAAACATTGCCAATATGACGCCACCGACATGTTGTGACAAGGAGGTCAGCCGCAGGGTAATTTAAATGAAATGAACAACAAATGCACTCACCCTCGTAAAAGAAAAACAAAGCTAGAGCCACTCCAAGCCCATCCATGCGACATGCGCCGCAAATGCTGGCCAAAAATAAATAGCTGCTGTAAATTCGAGTCATCGGGAAATTGAGAGACAACAAGAAGGGTGAAGGGAAGCTGGTGAATTGGACTGGTCTGATGCCCGATGATTGGGGTGCCCGGATAGCTCCATGTATTTCTTCTACATATTGCTTTTCAAATTGGTCATCGACTACAATAAAAAAGGCATCGGAAAAAAATAACGACGGGGTCAAGCTTTTATGGCGTTAACAAATTGCTTTTTATAACACAATTTTCGATGAGAACCAAACAATACTAAACCATTTGTTTCTGAATAGCAAGAGATTTTCCGCGTTTTTCATCAGCAGAAACGAAAAACAACAAGAAACAAGTATATCAAAGGAAACCCATTTGGTCTGCTTTAGTTTGTTTTAAAATGGCCCTAATGGACCCATAATAATATACTTAAAGTAATCTATAATCAAACTAAGTATGAAAAGTTTCCAGGTTGAGCAGAGTTCACAGGTGGCCTCGAGTAAAACTTCAATATAGTTTTAATTTCCATCACATACCCAGTTCAATTATGAAATTGGCAAATAAAAACTTGAAAACCCTGTTCAAGAACGCTGGACTGGATTTTGCCGCCCTATCATTGCATCGTCGAATTGAAATTATTTCGGTGTTTCTTACTTGGATGCACCTTATAATGGAAACCTGGACAATAACCCTGAATTGTTTGGAAAACGCTTCCAAAATAATGAATTGGTGTTGCAATATGCATGCAAAATGATACAGAGTATGAAACAGGTTCAATTTATTATATTATCTTGTCTCATTGATGGCCAAAAAAGAGATATAAACAAATATAATATTTTAACTTAGCAATTAAAAGCCTATTATATTTTTAGAAAAAAATTTGCCTACAAAAATCTATCTTTACTTAAGACTGTAAACGAGTTTCAATTTTGGGTAAGGTAAACCAATACAGAATGCTAGGGTTTTGATTCAAGCATCGAATCAGATGTTAAAAAAATGTGTAAACACAATAACTCTTTAATGGATTATCAAATTGAAATCCAACCCAATCTTTTCTTTGAATGTTTTTACTAAAAGAGCATTATTGGCTTATTTATAATTTATAAACGATTTCTGAATTCTTAAGACTTTAAAATTTATGTAAGCCCTTGAATTCACGGTACTCGGTAATTACTAGGTACTTTTTAAAATGCTTTAAAATAAAAAGTTCTACACTCTGAAAGTTTGCGGACATGTACAAGTGTGATTAGAATTAGCTTAAGAAATGTATTTCAAACCTTCGTTGTTTTTCAATATGTAGTAATTAATTGGTTCATAAAAAAAAGCTTTTTAATTACTACATAAGTAAAAATTAATATCGAACCACTATAAATGTATAGAAATAGGATAGGAAAAAATGGTTCATTGAGGACAATCCAGTTGGAGAAGTAATTATTTTTGCTTCGGAAACAATATCTGAACAATACATCCTATAACTGCAAGCTCTGCAAGCTAAGCTCTAAGCTTCGAAGCTAGCCCTCCGTTGTGGTTTGTTGTTATTTTTGTGAATTCTCGTGGCGCTGCATATTTAATCATTCTTTGCCAGTTCCATTTTCGTCAGTGCTCCTAGCTCTGTGCTCTTTCTAATATAAATAACAAATCCCTAAATACGTCACTCAAAATTCAATTAAAACTCTCGAAACAACAGCACCGGCAGATTAAGTAAGGCCCCACAGCCACAAATCCATTGGGAAATCGGAGTGCTGATGGGGAAACGAAAGTAGGAAAATCTCCTATTCTGTTTTGCCTGCAGACACAACAGTTCGCAGAGACAACAATTGAGTGGTTTTGCTTTTTTCGATATTTTTTAGCAAACATTTATCAACCGATCTGGGAGGTCAATCGTTGCCTATGCCATACAATTTTGCCATAGGCATTGTCGTCGACGGCACTTAACATAAATTCCCACAATCGTTATTTCCTGCTTATCGCCAGTAAACAGAGATTATGGCCAATACAAAACAAAAAAATTAAAAAGAAAACGACTAAACAACAGCGGGCTTAGTTCGGTGAGACAAACACTCACATTTTTGTATCCGACATTGGAAATTTGCCAGGCTGCTGTGCTTTTGAAAAGAGAAAAGGATTCTTCGGGTATGTTTTGCAAAAGCTTAGTATTTCGAGTTGCACACTTTTGCAATGGAACACAAATGTCATTAGGGGTATCACAAGCAGGAGAAACCGACTGTTGGCTCGGATAGAGATGGAAAAGTATGCCTAAAAAGACATGGTATAAATATTCAGATATATTATATTGCATTTTTTTAAAATAAAAACTAAGTTCCTAATACATGACAAATATTCGAATTATGTAGATATTTAAAAATGATTCATTTCCAATATTAATTTGTATTTGTTTATTCAATTTACTTACTTTTATATTTTCCATCAGAACACGTGTGAAATATTTTTAAAATCATAAATATGTATTACAAAAATGTCCAGATGATGGAACTAAAAATGGGTCTTGATTTCGGGCTTAAAAAATATTTTTAAGTCTTCTGCTCATTTGCAATAAGTGGTAATTATTTCCCGTATATTTTTTTTAATCACCTTTAATCACAACATAGTTTGTTTCAATCACTACGAATTATTGAACGAGAAAAAACATTAAAAAGAGAGCACCTTATTTTGTGGTTAATCTGAATAAGTTGCATATTTGGCTGGCAACTGTTTAAATATAATCTTTAAAAATTATCTGATATGCCTAAACTTTAGTTTGCAGATATTTAAACACGATACAAATATTTGAACACCAAACCTTTTTTCAAAGGTGTGAACAATACAATTAAGGATTTCCAATGAAATAGGATAAGAATCGAAGGCGGTGGACTTGGATTAAATTTGCGGATACATTTATTTAGCACTAGCACCCATCCCTAGCGAGTGGCTTGGGTCCTGGCAGTTGGCGGCGTTGTTTGAGCCATTGCGAGCATCTGTTTCCCATGCCAGTTTTTTGTGGGCCTGTTAAGTATGCAGTTTTTTCCCCCACAGGGGTCGTTCCTCGGCCATGGACTCACAGTGTGCGTGTTAAATGTGTGCGATTTGTCGTGGCAGCTCTTTAATGGCCCCTGCCATAGGGGTGCTGAGGGTAGTAGAGGGTAGGTGGTCATAATGCTTATGGTTTTGCATGGCGACACGTGTGGGGCATGCAGATGGTCAAGGGAGGGGTCGGTTCGGTTTCGGGGTGCCCTCTTATCCCGTCCCGTCCCGTTCCGTCCTCTACAAAACTAAAATTGAACAAATTCCTGACAAATTGGAATTTGGTTTATTTTTTTTGTTCGGCCATTTCACGTGGCAGCAAAATTTGCTCACTTTTTTCCTGATTTCTTTTTATCCAACGTTTTTGTGGTCTCTGTCACATTTCCACGCAAGATTTCGGCTGAAATACGCGCTCGGCTATTATGATTATTTCAACATTGCCTTTTTAAAAAAATGACACCTTACACCACTTGTCATTTGTTTTCTTTTTCTAAGGTTTTTGGTCTGATCCGATTTTGAAGAGGCAGATTTACTACAACTTTGGTGGCCAATGTAATTGGTGGTTACCAGTTATGCTATAGGCGTGTCTGGAAGTTGAATACCATTTTGAATGGAGTACGTTGCCTCTTACATTGTCGGGAGGTATGTAATTTAGTTGCCCAATCACCCCATGAGAATATTCTCTTATGGAACGTATAATAATAGAAAATAAATTGAGTTCATATAATTTAACAGTAACAAAAAATAAAAGAGATTTATGTTTGTATTAAGTACTTGAGTTTTTGAGACGCCAGCTAGATACAGACTAATATCTTATTGTTAATAGAAGCGAACACAAATAAAATCCATCGAGTAGATAAATAAAATTTGTCTTTTATATTACAGATTTATGGAAAAACTATTATTCTTTTACAAAAACATATGCGAAAAAATGCATAAATATTTATTAAAATATTAGTCTATAAGGGAATTAAAAGTTTAGCTCGTACAAGTTGATTTTTCTCCCATTCGTATTTCTGAATTTGACTTGACCATCCATAATGACCATCAGTCCAGGTGACCGCAATCATAAAACAATGGCTACTAAAAACATGAACACAAACCGTAATAACCAAATGTTATTTAACATTCAAATTAAATGCATTATTTATATGATTGAGATAATTAAAAACTACAAAGGAAGGCTAGCTTCGGTACCCGAAGCTTAGAATACCCTTGCAGACCAGTTGCGTTAAAACTGTTTGATCGTTTGTATGGCAGCTATAGAATAAAGTGGTCCGATTTTGATGAAACTGTCAGGATATGTTAAAGTAGTTATTAATGAGGGTTTCTTAAGAAATGGATAAAATATCTTTTAAAATGGCGAATTTATGACACTTTTTCCCAATCGTTCCTATGGCAGCTATGTGATGTAGTGTTCCGATTCCGGCAGTTCCGACTTATATACTACCTGCAACTGATTGAAGGATTGGTGCAAAGTTTCAGTCCGATAGCCTTAAAACTGAGAGACTAGTTTACATAGCAACCGACAGACGGACAGACGGACATGGCTATATCCACTCGGCTGGTGATGCTGATCAAGAATATATATATTTTATAGGGTCGGAGACGTCTCCTTCACTGCGTTACAAACTTCTGGTCAAAATTATAATACCCTCTGCAAGGGTATAAAAATCGCAGCCAAAACATTTGCATTGGACTAATTTGAATTGCATCAAAACCTTGCAATCAGAAATAGACTAACATTTTCATGTCTATTTATCGACAATTCTCCCATTGGGAAGGGCCGGTAGTAAATTATTGAAATGAATGCAAATTACATTTCAGACGACCGAAATGATATGTATGCATGTTTATATTTCTATACTCCAAATTTATGTTAAACACATATACAGGTAATTAAATATTTAGACGCTAGAAATACAATTTGTTATTTTATTAAAATCAAATGATTTGTTGTTAAGTGGTTAAATTAGTTCATTTGGTTTTTACAATTTGCACTTACCCATACAGAATTATATAATTGAGATTATCTTAACGACTTTACTGGCACATTTATAGATACGAGTAATTTCAATGCCAAACAAAAAATCAATTTATTTATCACATATTCATAGTGCAATGTTAATTTAAGCATTTCTATCACAATCACGATTTGTACGGAACTTGATACGTCTCCCCTTATCTCATTTTGGATGTACTCACATCATAATAATTTAAACACCTTAGTTATTTTTGTCCCTCTTAAGTTTTCCAAGACGATCAATAATAACCCTTGATTAAACGGAAAATTGTGAAGTAGCTAGAAAAAGGGAGGGGTTATATAGTTACTATATATGAATGCTGCTACTTCGGTTGGACAGACAAGGGGCATTATTAAGTCACGTAGCATCGTATGTAGCTGACATTTTCTTCAATTATCGTACTTATAGTTTCCCTTCGCGTTTTGTTGACTACTTTTCTACTTTTAGACCCAACTGTTTCTCTGTTAGCAGCTCTCCTTTTTGCTGTCTTTCGGGTTAAATGAATTGTGTCTTGAATACGTGGTTAGGCCAACTTAATGACAAAAGCGAAATTGAAGCTTAAAGAATATTGGTGGTCATGGTTGGGACTCTTTTAAAAGGGATTGTTATTTTTAAGGACCTTATTTAAACAACACTGCACCTTTTATGGACCAATTTATATACTTGCAGGTAATTAAAAAAACAAGCTCGCAACTTTTAATGCAGGTGGCAAAAATTTAAAAAGTGTTATTATAATGCAAATAAGTTTTCGAATAACTGTCACCGATAGTCGCATATTTAATTATTATACTTAAATGTAGAAAAAATATTATATTAAATGTTATTTATTTAAAAGAAAACCCGTTTTCTTGAAAGAAATAATTCATACTCTATTTTAACATAAATACAATTTCTATAAACACTCTATTTGAAATGATTCGTTTTTTTCATAATGTTTGTTAAACATATTAAATGTCTCATAATATGTTTATACCCCTGCGGAGGGTATTATAATTATGTAACGCAGTGAAGAAGACGTCTACGACCCTATAAAGTATATATATTCTTGATCAGCAACACTAGGCGAGTCGATCTAGCCACGTCCGTTTATCTGTTCGTCTGTCGGTTGCTATATAAACTCTCAGTTTCAATTATCGGGGTGAAACTTTGCCCCGACCTTTTTTTCTGTTGCAGTTAGTATATAAATCGGAACGGCTAAAATCGAAACACTAAATCGCATAGCTGCCATAGGAACGATTTAAAAAAGTGCCAAAAATTCGACATTTTTTTAGATAATTATATAAAAAAAACAAGTAAGAACGTTACAGTCGAGTTTCCCGACTGTTACAGACCCTGTACAAATTTGGTTATAAGCTAAATAAATCAAAACAAAAAAAATATATATATACATATATATATATTTGCACCGAGTCCGGTCTGGGATTGGAACCCAAGAACTTCGCGCTTTCAGTCGAACATCGTAACCATTCGACTACACCATACTTTGTAAATCAGCAGCTAAAACAGTATAAATATATTGAAGGCGCACATTCCTACATATGTATAAGAAGGTAGTGGCAGCTGCAGCGGCACTTTCGAGAAAAATCAACCACCGAACGCAAGCGATTTACCGTTTGTTTGAGCAAATAAACATATTGCTTGTTGTTAGCGCCTGTAAACTTTGGGTATTTATTGTGCGCTTTCTAATTAACCAATCAATGATGAAATTTTCAGGATCGGTAGAAATCTATGTATCTTTGTATTGTATCTTGAAAATTGTGCAGTGCAGGGCAGTGCAAAAATTCAAATACAAATTGCGGGGGCGGTGGGCGAGGCACCGACTTAAAAAAATAAACTCTAATTTACTCAGTATTAAAAGAATCTACACTGGTAATACGGTTCTCCTAGCTCTTACAGTTGCTGAGATCCGTGTGTTCATCCGGATGGACAGACGGACATGGCTCTATCGACTCAGCTCGTCATGCTGATCAAGAATATATACACTTTGTTGGGTCTGCTACGCCTCCTTCTGCCTGTTACATACATTTGCACAAACTTAATATACCCTTTACCCTTTGGGTACAGGGTCTAAAAAAAAACACTATTTAATGACTATTTTAACATATCCTGAAAGTATCATCAAACTACTATTATACTATACTATTATAACCTCTAGCTGTCATAGGAACGATGGGAGAAAATGGGTCATTGAGCATAACTCTGGGGTTTTTAAGAAAATTAATTCTTTCTTTATAAATACAGTTTTTATAGACATTAAAACTGTTTTAGAAAATTAAAAGAATCGGAGAACTTATAATATAGCTGCCATACAGACGATCGATCGGTTTGAAGGCAACTGGTCTGCAAGGGTATTCTAAGCTTCGTGCCCCTAAACTAGCCTTCCTTTCTTGTTATTCCCTTGCAGAGGGTATTATAATTTTGACCAGAAGCTTGCAACGCAGTGAAGGAGACATCTCCGACCCCATCAAGTATTCTTGATCAGCATCACCATCCGATTCGATCTAGCCATGTAGGTCCATGTGGAAAACAAGTAAGAACGTCGAGTTTCCCGACTGTTACAGAACCTGTACAAATTTGATTATAAGCAAAATAAATCAAAACCAAAAACAAAAATATTTTCATCGAGTTCGGTCTGGGATTCGAACCCAAGATCTTCGCGCTTTCAGTCGAACGTAGTAACCATTCGACCAACCCAAACTATTTGAACCGGCAGCTAATACAGTATAAGTATATTGAAGACGCACATTCCTACATATGTATAAGAAGGTAGTGGCAGCTGCAGCGGCACTTCCGAGAAAAATCAACCACCGAACGCAAGCGATTTACCGTTTGTTTGAGCAAATAAGCAGATTACTTGTGGTTAGCGCCTGTAAACTTTAGGTATTTATTGAGCGCTTTCTAATTAACCAATCTTAATGAATCAGGATCGGTAGAAATCTATGCTCCAATTGCATGTGTATTTTTAAAAAAATTTTAGCTTGAAAATTGTGCAGTGCAGGGCAGTGCAAAAATTCAAATACAAATTGCGGGGGCGGTGGGCGTGGCGCCGACTTAAAAAAATAAACTCTAATTGCGTCAGTATTAGGAGAATCTACACTGCTAATACGGTTCCTCTAGCTTTTACAGTTGCTGAGATCCGTGTGTTCATCCGGACGGACGGACGGACGGACATGGCTATATCGACTCAGCTCGACATGCTGATCATAAATATATATATATAACAAACGGTAAATCGCTTGCTTGATTTTTTGATTTTTCTCGGAAGTGCAGCTGTCACTACCTTCATATACATACATATGTATGAATGTGTGTCTTCAATATATATATGCTGTAGTAGCTGCAGGCTCAAAAAGTTTAGGTTGGTCGAATGGTTACGATGTTCGAATCCCAGACCGGACTCGGTGTGAATATATACGGACTCGTATATACATATATATATATATTTTTTTTTTGCTTATAACCAAATTTGTACAGGGTCTGTAACAGTCGGGAAACTCGACTGTAACGTTCTTACTTGTTTTATCTTTACTAGGTGTTCAGTTGCAAATAAAAACATAATTTAAAAATGCACATAAAGCCTATGTCAAAATACGTTTTTTTGTAAAACACTATTTAACATTTAATAATGACTATCGAAATTATGATATATGAAAATACCAATCATATATAAATTAAAATTAATATAAATAAATTCATATATACTTAGTTATAATTCAAGTACAAATAATATAACATATAATTTATTAACACCGCCCTATGTAGTTGTTGCTTATGTAAATTAAAGAACTTTAATTTGATGTTGGTTATTTTTTCTATTTTTGTATGGGCTATACACCAATGCCAAGTTCAAATTGACCAATTCGTTGTATTGCAAGTAAATGCCTGACATTAATAATTTTAACGCGTACGAGATATTAAGCAATTTATCTACACCAAATCCGAATCTGTGGCTACATTGGTCAGTGCGCGACGATCACGTTGCGTGTGCGGATGTTCAACGGATTAGTTGTGAAAGGTAAAACATCGTTCGACAAATATTTAGCAGCTCTCAGTTTCGGCATCTTTAATTTTTTTAAATCGAAAACAAAAATGCTTTTTGCAACTTCCCGAGTGGAGTACACAGACGAGCAGGTCTTCAAGACCAAGCAACTCAGACAGCTGGTGGAGAGTAAGAAAATTCTTGACAAAAGGCCAAAACGAATCTTGACAATGGAGTGTTCCTGGTTTAGAGTGCGATGACCTGCGGGTGGGAACGGAGGACATACTGCTGACCAAGTTCCTGCACTACACGCGGTGGGACACGATCAAGGCCTACCAGGCGATCCATGCCTATTACGACTTCAAGCGCCGCCATCCCACCTGGGTGGCCCGCCATCACATTGAGCACTATCGTCCTCTCTTCTACGGCACCCACTGCCGCTTCGTGATGCCCCATGTGGACCGCGACGGAAGGGTTCTGGTCGTATTTAAGACGGTGGACGGAACACAGAGGTTTCCCGACTATCTGCAGAGTCTCGTCGAGATGGACGACCTGATCTTCGAGTCGCTGCTGCTGCTGCGGCAGGTCCAGGAAAACGGAATTACGGTCATCTGTGACCTTCAAGGGTGAGTCAAATAAAATGCATGGAAATGAGAAAATTTAATTTCAAGTTCACTCTGATTATACGGAAACTACAGTTTTGCGCAATTTATACAATATCAAACTTTGAATAATTTCCTTTTTAGACCCTGTACCCAAAGGGTAAAGGGTATATTAAGTTTGTGCAAATGTATGTAACAGGCAGAAGGAGGCGTGGCAGACCCCACAAAGTATATATATTCTTGATCAGCATGACGAGCTGAGTCGATATAGCCATGTCCGTCTGTCCGTCCGTCCGGATGAACACACGGATCTCAGCAACTGTACGAGCTAGAGTAACCGTATTACCAGTGTAGATTCTCCTAATACTGAGTCAATTAGAGTTTATTTTTTTAAGGCGGCGCCACGCCCACCGCCCCCGCAATTTGTATTTGAATTTTTGCACTGCCCTGCACTGCACAATTTTCAAGCTAAAATTTTTTTAAAAATACACATGCAATTGGAGCATAGATTTCTATTCGCGATACTTTTTGAACAGACCTCGTATTTATCCTGTATTAGCTGCCGATTCAAAAAGTTTGGGTTTGTCGAATGGTTACGACGTTCGACTTAAAACGTGAAGATTTTGGATTCGAATCCCAGACCGGACTCGGTGTGAATATATATATATATATATATATATATATAAAAAAACATTGGTTCTACCCTAACTACCAAAACAATGCATATTTAGCTGTGAGTTTAATAATAGGAGTGAAAATCATATTGTTCGATAATGCAAAAGCAGAGATGCCTGTTCAGCTTTTTTTAATACAATAAAGGCTTAAATAGTATAAGACCAAGAAAGGAAGGCTAGCTTCGGGGTCGAATCGTTAGTATGGCAGCTATTTTATATAGTTTTTCGATTTTTAGTTTTTGATTTGTTCTATGAAAACTCCATTTTCCAATAATGAATTGATTATCTTAAAAAACACCAGATTTATGGTCAACGGACAGACTGACATGGCTAGATCGACTCGGCTGGTGTTGCTGATCAAGAATATTTATACTTAATAGTGTTGAAGATGTCTCCTTCACTGCGTTACAAAAGTTATGGTTAAAATTAGAATACCCTCTGCAAGGTTATAAAAAACTATCCCACCATTCTTGTTACTTTAAAAATGTATTTAGGTCTGACTCAAGCAGTAAAATCTACGCTTTAATTCTGGTGGTTTAGACTCTTATTGTTTCATAAATCAAAGTTTTTTTCTGAACGGACAAACAAACAGGAAAAAGTACTAATTATGAACAAACTTATAGTGCTCGAATAGACATAGACAGCATTCCTTCCTTAACAAAAAAAATGAACCTTTATTGATTTTTTTAAAAAATCAAACATCCCACATTTTTAATAAAATTCAAGGACATATATCGCAAAAGTAGAATATATTTACATTCAAGTACCATACATATGAGCATTAAATATTAAGCCTTCATCTATTGTAAATAACCATCACCACATTATTTAAACACTAAACCTAAGGTCAAGGCGCTATAGCTTTTTCTTTCTGCTTATATCCTATTTTTAAGTTTTCCTTAAATAAATATTTAATAACCATAATGGTCTTCTTAGCTTGCAACAAAATGCGTCTTAATTAGCGTTACATTAAATAATTTAGCTACCAATTCTTATTCCCCAGATCCACCAGGAACTTTCTGCGACAGTTTTCGCCAGCGTTCATGAGGGTCGTGAACGAAAAGAACGGAGTCCTGCCCTTCAGCCAGCGCATTGTGCACATCATCCAACGCGGGTTCCTCATGCACGTCACGTCCACGCTTTTTATGCCCTTTATGAACAAGGAGTTCAAGGAAAGAGTAAGAATTGTGGGCCCACTTTATATTGAATAATTTTGTATCTAAATCTTCGAAGATCTTTACTCACGATGGACGTCATCTCAGTAAACTGCGAGAAATGGTTGGCTACGAGTGCCTTCCGGCGGAATATGGAGGACCTGCCTCCAATGTCCCGGACACGAATTTCATCTTCAATCATTTATGCCAAAATGCCGAGTATCTGGAAAAGTTGCAGCAATACAAGAAGCTATAAAACTTATATTAGTTTAATATTAATTTTAATCCGTTTGAGCAATATGTATTAAGGAAATATGAATTTACATTTTAACGAAAATAAATTGAAATATCATTTGGAGCAAATACATTTAGCCATTGTGTAAATTAGCCTCAATTTTAATTATTTAAACATAACGTAAATAATGCTGCCAACCAACCAAACTTTTCCCCAAAGGAGTTGGCAAAGCGGGTTTGGTCTCTCTATAAAGCTACCTGCTACAAGCAACTCTTGTTGAATTACTTTGTTTTTTTACAAGCAAGCTGCAACTTTATATATTTATCCTAAATGTATATTAAATATTTATTATAATCCTAAATGTAACTTAAAAGTAATCTTTTGATGAGGAATCCATTATATTTCAAATACTTAACAAATGAAAGCAAGATTATCAAAACCACACAATATGACCGTATTTCTTGGGATTTCGTGTGGGGTCATACTGTTGTGAAATCTATGCGCCGATCGCAATTCAAATCGGAATATTTAAGCGAATAATCACATTCCATGGCTTCCAACAAGGTAGGAATTATTTAATTAATTATACAAAATGCTAACTTTTGGCTTAAACCCAAAGGAGTGCCTAATCATTGTGCTGGATGTGCGTACCTGCGCCGCCGAGGATGTTAAACTGAAGTCGGTCAAATGTGCAGCAGAGATTCTTAAGGATAAAGTAAGAACAATTTCTCAGATTATCCGAAAACTTAACTAATATTCCACGACTAGATCGTGTGCGACCGAAAGGACCTGGTATCCTTCGTCTTGGTGGGATCTGAGCGTAGCCAAGATGATTTAAAGGTGGCGAATGTAGTTCAATACGGCAATCCTCAGCTTTGCAACTGGAAGCTGCTGCAAGAATTCTATAAATTTGTCCAAGAAACAGCTTGTGTAGAGGGCCAGTGGCTGGAGGGATTGGAGGTGGCTCTGGCCCTCCAGGAAACCGCTCTTGCGTGAGTTAGGAATCTGAGAAATCCATTCGCAACTCTCGTTAATCCGTTGATCATCATTCCTCCCCAGATTCAAACCCTCCAGGCAGAGGATCTTGCTAATGTTTGACTTCAATGACATGCCACAGAGCTACGAGGAGTTCAACTCCATCACCGACAATGTGCTCAACGCAGGCATCGATTTAATTGTGGGGTGAGCGTTCCGAGCATTCCCATTCCCAATCAATATTCTACATTGCAATTGCAATTCTGTCGCCCAGCACCCACAACATTGCCTATGTGGACAACTCCGAGAGCGGTGAGCCGCAGGCCATATTCAACTTCTCGCGCAAGTGCGGCCTCCATGAGTTGGAGAGCCAAAAGCACGTTCTCAACATGGTTTCCCGATGCAACGCCACCGTCTGCAGCTTTAAAGAAGCCCTGCGCTCCGCTTTCAAGGTGACCAACCGACGACCCTGGGTGTGGAACGCCAAACTGCACATTGGCAGCAAGATCAGTATCCAGCTGCAGGGCATGATTGCCATGAAGAACGAGACGCCCGTTAAGCTGGAGAAGGTCTGGGCTGAGGACAAGGAACAGGTCTCCCGTGAGACACGGCACTTTATTAAGGGCACAGAGGTAACGACGCAACCAGAGGATCTTGTGTCCGGCTACATGCTCGGTGGCACTGCGGTGCCCTACGACGATGCACTGCTGGAGTCCAAGGCACCACATCCGCCTGGCCTGCACTTCTTTGGGTTCATCAAAAGAGATGCCATACCAGATGAGTACTTTTGCGGAGATTCACTTTACCTCATTATGCACCAAAAAGGCAGCACTGCCTCGGCGAATAAGCTGGACGCTCTGGTTCGGGCCTTGGTCGCCTCCGAGCGGGCGATTCTCTGCTGGAAGATCTACAGCACCAAGCTGAACACCCCGCGCATGGTGGTGTTGTTGCCGCGTCTGGCTGACGAGGCCAAACCGGCCGCGCTTTACATGTTGGAAGTGTCCTATACGGAACAGCACCACTACTGGGATTTTCCCGCCCTGCGAACCACCAAGACGGAGTGCAGCGAGGAGCAGATAGAGGCCATTGATCGGTTGATCGATAGCACAGATCTGGAGTGTTCGCTCCGCGACACGCAGCAGCCTCGCTCATGGGCCCAGAATGACTTGCTGCCCTTCGACGGCCTGCCAAGCGTTTTCGAGCAGAATGTTATGGACTTTCTGGAGCGAAAGCTGTTGACCTGCAAGTTAAAGGATGACGAGCAGTTTGAAAAGACCCTGGATGACAAAAACTTTGCGAAAATATTCTGGAGTGTGCCGGAGCAACTCGAGGAGAAGTCAAAGCAGGCTGCAACCACCATGAAGAAGCTCTTTCCGCTGCGCTACAGTCGAGTCTGGCTAGATAAGCTAAAGGCTAAGGAGCAGGCGGAGAATGCTGTGTTCGTCAAGCAGGAGCCGGCAGAGAAGGAGACTCCGATGCCCGACGAAACTGTGGGCTTGGTCAATCCCATCACGGACTTCTCACGCATCCTGACCAGCATTGGGAGCATGGTGAACGCCACCCAGAAAGATTCCCGCTTCCAGGCGCTGTCCGCTCAGGTACGCGTGGTGATCATCACTCTGATGCAGCGGAACAAACTCAATCTCAAAGAGCTGACCGAAATCATAGGCTTGTACCGACAGAGCAGCATGGATTACAACGCCTTTCTGGAGTATGACAAGTTCGCAGAGGAGCTGAAGCAGATCGCGCTGGCTAGAAAACTCGGGGAATTTTGGACGCATGTCATGGTTTCCAAACAGCTGGGTCCTCTCGTGTTGGGCGAACCCACTCTGGACGATGAGTTGGCCCTTAAAGCATACTATGCAATGGGAGAATGACAGGAACCGATGGGGTTGGGGGAATAAAAACCTGAAGCAAAACACACGCACACGCTAATAAAAGTAAATTTTACCTATAAATGTACAGCATTACAAATAGGAAACTTATTCTATGTGTCGTACTAAAATGTCTCGTAAAAATACCGATTCAATCTGGAAATTTTATAATTCTGTGTTTAATAATATATTGTTTTGATCTTAATAAAGTGTAAAATTTGAAAATGGATGGACTGCGAAAATTGGAACTTTCTTTGTTTTAGCAGGATTAGGGAAGACCTTTTGACATGGTGGATATCTTCACAGAAAATAACATCAAAACCTTTTTTGATTTAATAACAACGAAACTTAAGCAGATATCCAATTGGACAACACAAATAAAGAATGAATGAATGAATTCAATAACCTAGGATTTGCACTGGATACATTCTCTTAGAAGTAAAAGGTAAAAACGCCCACCGCCCCCGCAATTTGTATTTGAATATTTGCTCTGCCCTGTACTGCACAATTTTTAAGCTAAAATTTTTGTAAAATTCACATGCAATTGGCAATGGGTTTCTACCGATACTGAAAATTTCATCAAGATTGGTTAATTAGAAAGCGCACAATAAATACCCAAAGTTTACAGGCGCTAACAACAAGCAATATGTTTATTTGCTCAAACAAACGGTAAATCGCTTGCGGTCGGTGGTTGATTTTTCTCGGAAGTGCCGCTTAGAACGCAATACCTTCATATATGTACATGTGTATGAATGTGCGCCTTCAATATATTTATACTGTATTAGCAACCAATTCGTAAAGTATGAGGTGGTCGAATGGTTAGGAAGTCTGGTTGACATGACGGAGGTATCGGGTTCGAGCCCCAGGCAGACCAGACCCGGTTTTATTTTTATAACCTTGCAGAGGGTATTATAATTTTGACCAGATATTTGTAACGCAGTGAAGGAGACGTCTCCGACCCTATAAAGTATATATATTCTTGATCAGCATCACCAGCCGAGTCGATCTAGTCATGTCCGTCTGTCGGTTGCTATGTAAACTAGTCTCTCAGTTTTAAAGCTATCGGGCTGAAACTTTGCACCGACCCATTAATCTGTTGCAGGTAGCATATAAGCCGGAACGGTCAAAATCGGAACACTACATCACATAGCTGCCATAGGAACGATTGGGAAAAGTTGACATAAATTCTCCATTTTTAAAGATATTTAATTTATTTCTTAGTAAACTCTTATTAGTGGATATTTTAACTAATCCTGAAAGTTTTATCAAAATCGGACTACTATATCCTATACCATACGAACGATCGAACGACTTAAAGGCAACTGGTCTGCAAGGGTATTCTAAGCTAGCCTTCCTTTCTTGGTTTTTTTCGTTTTGATTTATTTTGCTTATAACCAAATTGGTGCAGGGTCTTTAAGAGTCGGGAAACCCGACTGTAACGTTCTTACTTGTTTTTCTTGCTGTAATGAATATATTGAAAAAACGACATGGCTTAGATCCAAGCTTAATTAGATAATACAGGGTATAGCATCAAACACGTTAAAAGTACGGTAGGTCTTGCCTGATCCTCGGAATGTTTTGTGAGGGTAAAAGATTATAGTGTAAGAGAATCCATTGTCCTCAATGACAATTTGGACCGAATCCACCCCAGTTTCTATTGGTGCTTGGATTCATCAGGTTCTGGAACGGAACGGTTCGAAGTTCCATCAGATTTTGGTGCCGCGAGGGTCTGACTTAAACTACATTGCGGCTGTTAGGTCCCGTGTTCGGTCTGTTTAACTGCTTGCAATCAGCGGGAATGGAGTGAATATCCTGTGCCCTGTGAGACCACACTAGGCCATTTAGTCCACAAGCATTGCACTAATGGTCGTCTCAGCAAGTTCCCGCATATCAATCTCGAATTATTCAAATACCTTCTGTAAGGCTGTAAACACAAACTTTAATGAATTCTTCTTTGGGGTTTTCCAATCAAGTTTTAATTAATTTCACTCAGTGATCGATGTTTTCACGCACAACTCCTTGGCGATGAACTAGTCTACAAATTCTAATAAAATAAATGGTTAATATATAATTCATTTAAGTTTAAGGAACAATTGAATTTACAAATTAAACAATACACATACATATGTGCGTGAATCTCGGTGTGGGTTAAATTTTTAAATACACCCAAATTTGTATTTTAAATTTGTTTAGTTTAATACGTTGAAAAGCCATGACCTTTCAAGCAGAGCAAAGAGAAAAAAATACATTCAAGATGGTTGCCTCTCCTCCTCTCTTCCACCCATCCATCCTCCATCGCTCCTAGTCAATGTTCAGAGAAGACATCAACTCCTCCACGCTGCATAAGATATAGAAGAGAAGATTCATTCGTTAACATGAAAACAATAGAAAGAGCTCTATGAATTAGACACGAATTTTTACACTGACACGCACGTGATATCTATGTCCTGGAAGGCCGCCCCCAGCCAGGCGACAACCAAGCAGTAGTGCTGGAAAAGCTGCAGCAACAGCTCGCCCTCGTCGAGCATCTCAAGCCGCTCAATTCGCTGCCGCTCCGCCACTGAGATACTCTCGTACACCTCCACCATGTCCCAGGCGCGGGCACCGCTCCAGCCGGCCTCCTTAAAACGGTTCCTTTGTGTCTCAAGCGATAGGCAAGACTCCACTCCGGCTAGGCTGCATCCGCGTCCACGCAGATTGTTGAGCATCACCTCGCCGAATCGATCGTTCATGTTCACCTGCAAAGAAGGAAGTTTAAAATAAATAACTAATCCGCGATTTTCACAATTTGTTTGCTATTGCAATACGAATTTTGAATTTAATTATATTCCTCTTTTGTTAGGTTACACACAGAAACAGGTTTCTGTATCTAAAAATCTCTATTTATTTAACTATTGCTTTATTAATTTAACTATTTAAATACTGCAGATTTTAGATAATTGTTAAAGGATCTTTATGGATGATGCTAAATAAATTGGGTTCAGATAAAATTAAAGTTATTTAAATGTACGATATATGATATAGATAGATATATTAAAAGACAGTCCAACCTGCTCATAGTTGACAAAGACAGCGGCCTGAAACTTTTGAGCTATCCATTTGAGGAGATTGCGACAGTTCTGCGCCTCGATGTAGACGAGCACGCACTCGGCGAGGAAAATGGTGGGCAGGGTGAAGTCCACTTCGGCCTGCTGCAGTTTATTGTCCACCTCGTCGAGGTTGCGCAGGTCGACGCCCATTAAGTGGTAGCTGGGCCCGTGCAGATCGGTTGGACTAAGCCGCACCTCGCCGTCCTCATCGTGGATGCGGGCCAGGAGGGCCTTATTGCGTTTGATTGTGTAGCACTTGCGGGCGGTGACCGTGGGGAAGTCCAGCTCAATGAAGTTCTTCACCTGGTGGGCAGTGTCCCTCAGCCGGAAGTAGAGCGTGTCGAAACCGCAGCCCAGGTTGATGATCTGGCAGTTGCCCGAAGTTTTCTGCAACCAAATTTAAACAACGTGAGTGGTGGGATGCAAGGTCAGGCGCAGGCATGCGCATCGAGTTCCGTCCTTGGGTAGTGCAACAGGAGCCGGAATGACCTTAACATGTGCCAGACGGTTCGACGCCAAACTAACCTTCAGGAACTTCTCCACGCACATCTCGACGCCCTTGACGCGGGCGAAGTAGCCCCGATTGATTTCTGGCGCCTTCCGCTCCTGGTTGCGCACAAAGTAACCAATGTAGTCGTCCTTCCAGTAGCCCAGCCTCACTGCACAGCGCTTGCAATCGCTGGCGTCGTCGTTGGTGGCTATCACAGCCTCATCGCAAGGGTGGAACTTGTGCGTCGAGGTATTGCCAGAGGCGGTCGAGATCCCGCCCGGCGATGGCGGTTCCATAGCTCTTGATTTCGGTTTGTTTACAATAAAAGCGCAGCGGTTTTCCCAGAGTTTCTACACTGTTTTCCCGTCTGGTTTTTTCTCATTCGCAAACAGCTGAGCAGCAGCGATAATAGTGTGCCAGTGTTGAAAAGTGTCAGCCACCTGACTTGGCTCTTCTATTGATGATTATTGGCATATCGCGCTTAAATTTAAAAAAGGCGGAGGAAAATGAGTAGGGGATTGCTCTTCTATTGATTTTAAACAATTCTAACAGAAAATATATGTGTACGATTACAAAGGTAACAAAAATATATGGTGTATTTTTATGGAATAATTACCCTGCAAGTATATTCCTGGTTTCGGCCACAAAAGATAGTGTTCATTTTCGATCGTCGTAAAAAGAAGACTTATATTTTTTATAAATGGGATATAAAAAAAAGATAGATGAAAACGTTTTCATATTGCTAGTTAAATAAAAAATATTCGTTTTGATGCTAGAGGTCGATATAATAAACCACATTTTCAATAATCTGATATGTTAACGGTAAATTTATAATGAAATGATTTATTTTACGTTTAACTATGTAATAAATTCGAAATTTGTTAAATTTTGAAATGGAAGGGAGGGGTGGTTAAATTAAACATTCTTTTTAGTGTCATTAAAATATGTTTTGGTTTCTTTTTTAAAGATTTAATAAATAGGTAACCTAATCATGGTGGTTCTAAAACTGAAAATAATAAATATACAACCCGCATAACTACTATTATTCAAAATTTTTCACAAAAATTGTAGTCCTTATTTTAATGACATGCTTTCCTGACATGCTTTAAGATATTGTTTAAATTGGTCTTTTTATACCCTTGCAGAATGTATTATAATTTTGACCAGAAGTTTGTAACGCAGTGAAGGAGACATATCCGACCCTATAAAGTATATATATTCTTGATCAGCATCACCAGCCGAGTCGATCTAGCCATGTCCGTCTGTCTGTCCGTCTGTCGGTATCTATATAAACTAGTCTCTAGGACTGAAACTTTGCACCGACCCTTCAATCTGTTGCAGGTAGTATATAAGTCGGAACGGTCAGAATCGGAACACTACATCACATAGCTACCATAGGAACGATTGGGAAAAAGTGTCATAAATCCGACATTTTTAAAGATATTTTTTTTATTTCTTAGAAAACTCTTATTAATGAAAATTTTAATATATCCTGAAAGTTTCATCAAAATCGGACTACTATATCCTATAGCTGCCATAGGAACGATGGGAGAAAATGGGTCATTGAGCATAACTCTGGTATTTTTCAAGACAATTAATTTATTCTTGAGAATTGTGGGGCAGACCCCATAAAGTAAATTTATTCTTGACGAGCTGAGTCGATATAGCCATGTCCGTCTGTACGTCTGGATAAACGAACGGATCTCAGAAACTGTAAGAGCTAGAAGAACCATATTACCAGATTCTCCTACCGCCAAATTTTTTAAAAAATGCACATGCAATTGGAGAATGGATTTCTACCGATCCTGAAAATTTCATCAAGATTGGTTAATTAAAAAGCGCACAATAAATACCCAAAGTTTACAGGCGCTAACAACAAGCAATATGTTTATTTGCTTAAACAAACGGTAAATCGCTTGCGTTCGGTGGTTGATTTTCTCGGAATTGCCGCTGAGAATGCACTACCTTTATATACATGTGTATGAATGTGCGCCTTCAATATATTAATACTGTATTAGCAACTGGTTCGAAAAGTATGTGGTGGTCCGATGGATAGGACGCCTGGTTGCAAGCACGAAGGTCGAGCCCCAGACCAGACACGGTAACTGTAACATTCTTACTTCATTTACCTTACCTTAATTTGTTATTTACACTATTTTTCGTGGCGCTTTAAAATAAATAAAAAGTTTACCAGGGTTAATGGTCTTCGAGATAAAGGTTTAGTTTATTTTATCCCTTTCCCTCCCAATTAGTCAACTCCAGTTTTCCTTTGGCCTAATTGACTTAAGCACTTCATTAATAATGAAATGGTCAACATTGTAAACAAAGGTTATCCACACTCAAGCGCTTTAAATGCTTCCCGCATCTTTGACATCGGAAGCTTCCCCGTCGTCGCCGTCTTGGGTTATAATTAAAATTATCAGCAACGCCCAACAACGGGCAGCCTCAATAAGTGGGGGTCAAAATGTGAACTGATCTTCAATTTCTGAGTTCTGATGCTTAATGCATGAATCGTCTTGGTTGCGTAGAATATAATTGAAATTTATTAGAAAATATGCAAAACATAATTCAGTTTTGTGATGCAAAAATCGCTCATTATTAAATCATCCGTACCGGAAGTCTCTTAAAGGTTTGCCCTCAATTACTCGAAGGCAAACTATTGAAAGAAAGCAATTATTGCATACAACGTACTGATTGAAAAAAATTCCTTAAGATCTTAAAATAATTTCCCCTAGAATACTCTGGTCCGTATTCCCCTAGAATACTCTGGTCAGAAATCTTACCCACCTATTGCACCAATGAAAGACCTAGCCAATAGTATTGGAGCATAAACATAAGTAGGATGTCCTGGACAGCGAAGACGCCGGACCTTATTCCGATCGAAAACTTGAGGGGCTATATTATATTCTTCATATAACAGCAGCTTTGGGTACCGTTATGGATTCATGAGCTCAAATTCCTTTTACTTATTGTACTAAACTTTTACTAATTATAAAACTTATTGTACTAAACAACAAATGAAACTGTAAATATGTTTAAAATGTTTAAAAAAAAAAGGTTACCAATATCTGTTGTTACTCAACTCAATTTCTTTGAACACAACTTTACATACATAAGTCTAGTCTCTAGTCTCCAAGATCTGGCAAACCAAGCGGACAAACCCACTTAACGAAATGTACCGAGTAACGGGTATTAAATGCTAAAATTATGTGATGTAGTCTCGTTAAAACTCCCATTCGCTCTTCCGCTCTCACTCTCTAAAAATCTTCAAGTAACGGGTATAAAATGACTTATGTTACAAACTTTAACAGAAGCCTAACGTGATAGACCTAGTCAATAGTATTGGAACATAAACACATGTACACATATATCTTCTAGTCTCCAAGATGTAGTTGTAAATAAGGATGGTCAGACGAGCGGAGAAACGCACCTGGAACGTAATATACCCTTTAAGTCTACGAGTAACTAGGATAAAATGGTAGAATATATGTGAGGTTCTCTCGCTAAGACTTACACTAGCTCTTCCTCTCTCACTCTCTTTTAATCTTCGAGTAAGGGGTATAAAATGGCAGAATGTTCTAAACTTTAACGGAAACCTAACCTAACCATTGCACCAATGATCCACCTAATTAATAGTAATGGAATATAAACACATATACATACATATACATAAATAGCTTCTAGTCTCCACGATCTAGAAACGATATATACCCTTTGAGTCTACGTGTAACGGGTATTAAATGGTAGAATATATGTGAGGTTCTCTCGCTAAAACTCCCACTCGCTCTTCCGCTCTTACTCTCACTCTCGCACTCTCCAAGCCCTCTTGATTCGTTCGAGTTGTTTGGGCATTCCAGTATTCAGTTTGGTGGCAGTGCTCGCGAGAGTCAGTTGTGTGTCGTCGTTGCTCCACGTTTTGGAGCGTCTCAAGCTGCGCGCGCTTAATAGGCGAAGAGAATCAACGATTCAGGTGTGTTTGTGTGGGTCGAGTTGTTGGTAACAACCTGTGTGTGCGTGTTAAAAAAGCGGCTAAGAGTGTTCGTGTGAGAGAGACAACTTCTTGGGTCGTTTTGACTTAAGCTACCTGGTCTACCTGGACCCGCGACTGAGAAGCAGTAATTTCAGCTGCGTAACGTTTTTTTATTCGTTGTTGCATGTTTTTGTTACATTTTCGGGGCGTTGGCTAAAAAGATTTTCGAGTGAGAAATGGAAATGAGCATGGTAATGGTGGTAATGGAAAATCGCGATTAGATAGTGAATTACAGGGCTAGCGATTAAAGCCGCAACAAGTTGCCACGGCAACGTCATCAATGGGAGCTAAACGCGCAGCGAGCCAGTGCCAGTGATTAAGCCAACAGCAACCGCAACACCTGTACAGATACATGTACAAATACAAGTACACTTCACTTTCAGCGTTATCGTTGCGTTTTATTGTTTGCTTCGGTGATTGCGAAAAAAACCAAGTCGCCTAATAGTGAGTGAGTGATTCACCCAGCTGGGAACTGAACAAAAACAAACACAAACGCAACTACCAAACATTTCGACATGAAATTTGATATGAAAGTTCCCAGCCAACCACTATATTTCGAATACTGAACTCGGCACTTTTTAGTGCAAGCGTTTGCACTTCCGTAATTTTAATAAGAACCCTCACAGGGTTGAGAAATCGAATAGCCGACAAGCAGGTTAATGCACCACACTCATATTAACACACCACACGTATGTGTGTGAGTCCTTGTGCCAGATTGCATGCCAACCACCAGGGTAACGACGTCTATGTTGCATCGATGCGGATAGTTCTCCGCAAATGCCGAGAGCGAAATTCAAGTTATATGTTACTGTCAGGTGTCTTAATTCTCTATCAATTTCTTCCGTTGCATTTTCACACGTGCCTTAGAAACTAGCAATTGTAATTAATTTAATTCTGGGAATGCGTTCATCCATTAAGCAACTGAAAACTATAAGATTAGCATCATTGAAGGAAATATCTCAAACTGCAGATCAGCTATCATTTCGGCACAAGTTTAGTATTACTATTCTTTAAATAGGATTCACATCGCTTAACCCCACGAAAACTTTATAAGCACTTGTTTTAATTTGCTCAACTGGGTATCTGGCCATCGCGAGCCAAGTTTAACCAATTTAAAGATATGACCTTTCGCCTTCATCAGTGCAATTAACCCATTGACGCCGTTGCCAGTACCCCAGACAATGCACGTAATCTGCAAGAGAATTGGTCCCCACTCATTGCATTTCTATTAAATTGAAGTCGTATTTTAAGCTATAACATGTAAACGGGTTTGTGGGTCTCTCAGATGCCAATGCCGGAGTAGAGAGCCAAAAGGCGCCATGAAAAACCAGTTTGGTCGCACCAACTCGAGCTCCAATCCAAGATTTGTTGTTATTCGGTTTGTTTATTAATTTACGAAGTTTGAGATTTGTTTGCATAAATATATAGCATTCTTCCTCGTAGAAACCTAGATTGTTTCCTATTTTCAAGATATAATTATTTTGGATAGAAATATCACTGATGCTACATTGAACACAACTTTGTTATCTTTTGAGATTATTAGTTAAAATAATTTGTTAAGATCTGGACGTGTTCACATTTAGATACTCAGATACACTGTCATTACCGCTACCTAATCCCATTGCCCAATCCCAGTTTGCAAACTTGCTGTAAATATTTAAAAACAAGTAATAACATTACAGTCCAGTTTCCCGACTGTTACAGACCCTGTACAAATTTGGTTAATTTGGCAAAATATATTAAAACCAAAACAAAATTTATATATTTGCACCGAGTCTGGTCTGGGACTCGATCCCAAGATCTTCGCGCTTATAGTCGAACGTCGTAACTATTCGACTACGCCATACTTTCTAAATCAGCAGCTAATATAGTATAAATGTATATGAAGGTAGTGCAGCTGCAGCGGCACTTCCAAGAAAAATCAACCACCGAATGCAAGCGATTTACCGTTTGTTTAAGCAAATAAACATATTAACCAATCTTGATGAAATTTTCAGGATCGGTAGCAATCGATATTCCAATTGCATGTGTGTTTTGTCCAAAATTTTAGCTTGAAAATTAAAAATACAAATTGCGGGGGCGGTGGGAGTGGTACATGAAGAAGAAAATAAACTTCATCTGCGTAATAATTACGAGAATCTGCACTGGCAATATGGTTCTTCTAGCTTTTACAGTTTCTGAGATCCGTTCGTTTATCCAGACGGACAGACTAACGGACGGACGGATCGACTCAGCTCGTCATGCTGATCAAGAAAATATATACTTTGTGGGGTCTGCAACGCCTCCTTCTGCCTGTTACATACATTTGCACAAAGAAGATAGATTATCATTAATTAAAATTCTTTCCAGATTCACCATAATGATCAAATTAAAATATCGCGATAAATTAAAATGGCTTCTAGTCGTTCCAATTCTAATTTGCACCTGCCTCAGCAATTTGAGCGAGGCTCAGACGAGAGATCCCAGATTTTATTCACGACCAGGCGTTGACTATCATTGGCCAAATCCGGGCGATCCAGACTACAGGTAAGTCAGCCCTTCAGCTATTTTTATTAGTTAACTTAGCTGACTTCACTTTTCTATTACAGGACTTACACGTTTAACGATCGTCGTTATGGCCATTATCAGCCCAACGGTTTTGGTGCCAACTATCCGGGCAGAAATCCGCCCGGACAATATCCACAGGGAATGCCAAATGAGGATCGTTTTCGCTTCGATCCGGTAAGTAAAATAACATAGTTGAAAGAAGTTTTGATACTTACAAAAAATAAACATTTCGACAATAACAAACTTATGGAAAATTTCCATAGTAAACTCCCTCTCAAGCAGTGAATTCCTACAGCAACGAAAATGGCCAATGTAGCATTATTTTAGAGAAAAACCGTTAATCATTTTGTTTATGGTTTATAACTTGAAGTCCCATTAAATCATGCTCTGCAACAAACATAAAACAAGAAATGAAGCCTGGGGCTCCATTCTTAGAATACCCTAGAAAACCTATTTCCCTCAACCCGTTCGATCCTATGGTTGTTATAGGATAAAGTGAACCATTTTTTTCTACGAATTGCGAGTTTAGGACATTAAAACGTAAAAAAAACAGCATAAATATTAAGATGTCTGCTGTTCTATATCCGATGTCTATATATATATATATATTGTTCAACGATATATGGTTTAACTCGCTTCTCACCTAACCCAGCCCGAAAACGGACAAACGGAATTAAATCAATTAAATTCTGTGACACAAAAAACTGACCCCATGACAAAGACGTTCAACAGACAAACAATGACAATTCATTGAAGTTGAGACTGCGTCCGTTTGATCTGCAGATCGCTCTAATATCAAAGTAATAATCTTAATTAAGTTTCCATGCCTCCGAATGGAGCCAAAGGCAACTTAATCAATTACACATGTTTCCCATCCGCTGATCGGATCAATGTCTCTTTTTGTTCACCCATTGAAACGTTGCCAATGATGATCTCAAATTCTTTACTCACTTTTGGCAGAACGACCCAAATGCCCGGACTCAGTTTCCAGGAGTTTTGGCCGGATGGCGTGAGGACCTGCAGGGCAAGCAGCGCAGGGATTCGTTAACCCTGGAGCGGGATGTGTTTGTCACGACGAACTACGGCCAGGTGCAGGGCTTCAAGGTGTACATGTACGACAATCCCGACCCGAAGTCCTTCTACCGTCCCTACCACTCCACGGTGGACCGCGTGATGGGCGAGTGCTCGGCCTTCCTGGGCATTCCCTATGCCCTGCCGCCCACCTTTGAGGGCAGGTTCAAGCCACCTCGCATCCACCGAGGCTGGCAGCTGCTTCAGGCCGTGGACTTCGGTCCGGCATGTCCTCAACCCGTTCGTTATACGGGAGCCACCAAGGGCGTTATGGACATGGACGAGGATTGCCTCTACCTGAATGTCTACTCGCCAAAGGTAAGAGCGCAAAAGGTCAATTAATAGAAAATTAAACATTAATCATTTTATCCTTGGCAGACTGGCGCTGGAGTTGCGCAAAAGTACCCGGTAATGGTTTACCTCCATGGCGGGGAGTTCATTCGGGGCGCCTCCAACTTGTTCCAGGGCCATGTGTTGGCCTCCTTCTACGACGTGGTGGTGGTGACCCTCAACTATCGTCTTGGCGCCCTGGGCTTTCTCTCCACGGGCGATGAGAACTCGCCCGGCAACTATGGGATCCTGGACCAGGCGATGGCCCTGCGTTGGGTTTACGACAACATCGAGTTCTTCAACGGCGACCGGGAATCGATCACGCTCTTTGGCCCCGGAGCAGGAGGTGCCTCGGCTGGACTACTGATGGTGGCTCCGCAGACGCGGAACATCGTTAAGCGGGTCATTGCCCAGTCGGGATCGGCGCTGGCAGACTGGGCGCTGATCCAGGACAAATACCGAGCACAGAACACGAGCCGGGTGCTAGGCCAGCTGCTCGGCTGCTCCATCGAGTCGTCGTGGAAGCTGGTCAACTGTCTGCGCACAGGGCGCAGCTTCTACGAGCTGGGCAACGCCGAGTTCGCCCCCCAGGTGGGCAGCTTCCCCTGGGGCCCGGTTCTCGACCAAAACTTCACGCTGCCCGGAGACGACTGGTATGAGGGCTGGCGGGAGAAGGACTGGCGCTTCCTAACCCAAACACCCGAGACCCTTATCCGAGCGGGTCGTTTCAATCGGAACATTCAGTACATGACTGGCGTGACCACGCAGGAGGCGGCCTTTTTGGTCGCCCAGAACGAATCGCTAGGTCCGTATTATGAACTGAATGGCCGCTTCTTCGACCAAAAAATCCGCGAGCATGTCTTCCGGTACAACTACACGCTGAATCCGAACGGCGTGTACGAGGCCATTAAATACATGTACACCTTCTGGCCGGACCCCAACAACAATACCATCATCCGGGACCAGTACATCAACATGCTAAGCGACCTCTACTACCGGGCCCCCGTAGACCAGATGGTCAAGCTGATGCTCGAGCAGAAGGTGCCGGTGTATATGTATGTGTTGAACACCACCGTGGAGGCATTGAATCTGCCCCAGTGGCGGAAGTATCCGCACGACATAGAGCGTTACTTCCTCACCGGAGCTCCATTCATGGACACCGAGTTCTTCCCCAAGAAGGAGCACCTGCAGCGGAACATGTGGACGGACAATGACCGCAACATGAGTCACTTTTTCATGCAGACCTATTCGAACTTTGCTAGATACGGGTGAGTCATCAGCGAACGTTTGAAGAAACGAAGTATACCCATAAGTGGTACCCATAAGTGGTAGTTCGATTCCGATTTATATACCAATGACATTATGTACACTGCATTTTAGATGCAGAATCCCATTTAGATCTAGGCTACCAAAAATACTTCCATTTGCATCGAGATTTTGTTTTTTAGACCCTGTACCCAAAGGGTAAAGGAAGGAGGCGTGGCAGACCCCACAAAGTATATATATTCTTGATCAGCATGATGAGCTGAGTCGATATAGCCATATCCGTCTGTCAGTCTGTCCGTCCGTCCATCCGCCCGGATGAACGAATGGATCTCAGCAATTGTAAGAGCTAGAGTAACCATTTTACCAGTGAATATTCTCCTAATACTGACGCAGCTGAAGTTTTTTTATCGGTGGCACGCCCACCTTCCGCGCAAATTGTATTTTAATGTTTGCACTGCACAATTTTCAAGCTAAAATATATGCTGGTGCACTGGTAGGACATCTGGCTTGTTACACGGATTGATTTTGATTTATTTTGCTTATAACCAAATTGGCACAGGGACTTTAACAGTCGGGAAACTAGACTGTAACGTTCTTACTTGTTTTACTTTAAGAATAATTATACAGCTTTGATTTGATCCTATGCGAATGATTTATTATTTTCTGTTTATAGTTTTACCAAGTTTAAAAAAGCTACCAAAATAACACCTTTAATTACATAATTTAAAGTCCAGACCCAATTCCCATGAATAAGCCATTTTGTAGGCATGAAAGGGCGATCCATTTATTAGCATACAGTAATTTCACAAATAGTTTAAATATATTGGCCGGTATCTGCTCACTGATCAAAGATTGCATTAATTTGAAAGGTTCATTCCTTAATTTATTCTTAAATTATTGTATTTCAGCAATCCGACACCGCAGCAGGTGTTGGGAATGCATTTCCAGCGAGCGTATCAGGGGGAGATTCGTTACCTGAACATCAACACCACGTTCAACTCCTCGATTCTGCTTAATTACCGGCAGACGGAGTGCGCCTTCTGGACGCAGTATCTGCCCACGGTGATCGGGGTGTTGGTGCCCACATATCCGCCCACCACCGAGTACTGGTGGGAACCGAAGGAGCCTCTACAGATTGCCTTCTGGAGCATGTCAGTTACCTGTTTCTTCCTCATTGTGCTGGTGGTCATTTGTTGCATTATGTGGCGCAATGCCAAGCGGTGAGTCCCTATTAGGAATGCTTAAGGAACAATTATTTTACAAAACACAAATCATCTACAGGCAATCGGATCGCTTTTACGACGATGACGCCTTCATCAATGGCGAGGGCATGGAGCCGGAACCCGATGCTCGTGGCGTCGACAACGCCCACATGGTGACCAACCACCATGCCCTGCGCTCCCGGGACAACATCTATGAGTACCGGGACTCGCCGTCGTCAAAAACTTTGGCCAGCAAGGCACACACGGACACCACATCCTTGCGGTCGCCCAGCTCGCTGGCCATGACCCAGAAATCCGGAAGTCAGGCCTCACTAAAGTCGGGCATTTCGTTAAAGGAGACCAACGGCAGTCTGACCAAGTCGATCAGTCAACGCTCCCAGCCGATAGGCAACGGATCCGCGGCCAAATCGGCAGGCCCCTTGGAGGAGAAGCGTCTGCTGTCCAGCACGCCGGTTACGCAGCTGCAGGCGGAGCCGGGAAAAAGAGCCCCACCCGCATCCATTGCATCGGGCAGCAGTCGGAGCACCACGCCGGTGCCCTCCGCCCGCACCACGACGACGACGGCCACGCTCAGCTCACAGCCCACGGTGCAGCCACGACGCACCCAGCTGGTGGAAGGCGTTCCGCAGACCTCCGTCTAAGTAACCGCTCTCTAAGCGCGGGATGCGCTTAGGGAGAAAGCCAACCTCACAATCCGTTGATGAACAAGGTAAGTACTTGTAGGAGTAGAATTGTCCTCGGTTGCCTCTTAATTGATACTATATGTACTATTGTGCTTAATTTTTTTGTTTTCAAACAATTTTCTTAGCTAATTTCGTAAAAGCTATGATATTGTTAAAATATCAAAACTTTAGTTTTTCAAATTTATAAGCATTCTTCTCATAAAAGGAACATATTTTGGCATTTTACGGTTCCGACTTGTAGAAGATAATAATCTTTGTGCAATTTATTAACCAATTTTTTATTTGCAGTTCCCGACATCAAAATTATATTAAGTTAATTCAGAATAATTTTATTTTAATATTGTAATTATTTTTATATTTTGTATTAATGAATTGACAGATCTTTGAGATCTCAATAATCGTAAATTTTTGTGTAAAGTTTTTTCGTTTTTAAGTTCGATAACCCAACGAATACAAATCCATATCAATGACATTCCATAACCTTAAAATTTGTATTTAAGTGTAAGAATGTGTATATAAAAGTATATAAAACTAATTTTTGCACTAGATATATTTAACTATAAGACATTCGTAGGTAAATAATTCTTTTAAGCTAAAAAATAATAATCCGCTTATGAAAATGTCGGCATAGTTAAGAAAACAAATGATTGCACTAATTGAAGAACAATTGTTTCTGCAGATTTTTAGATTTTCATAAATCCATATATACATATGTATGTAGTAATTCAGAGTATCTTTAAAATAATTAAAATACAAAAATTATTAAAGAATACCTCTGATTAAAAAACAAAACTGAATAAAAATATAGACGCAGTAAAATGATAATACATTTTATACAGATGTAATAAAATTACGAAAATGAATTATAAAAGAAAAAATAATAATTTAATGGATTACCCATTATAATTAACCATTATCCCAGACATCATTAAGAGCAATACCTAAAGTGCCTTCATTTATTGTAATTTTCTTTTATGGGTCCAACGCACTCATCAATGTATCGAACAAGTGTGCCTTACTCATGAATATATAACTATATAGATATAAGATTGGTAATAGATTTATGTTTTATGTGTCGCATAATATTCAACAAAGACCATACAAATTCAGTGTGAACCGTCCAATAATTTTATGTTTTCATAAGCATCGTGTAAATGTTTACTTTTGTATATATTTTTATTGAAAACATAATCTTTTAACATTAACATTTCATATGTAATCCAGCTTAAGTTAATGTATTCAACCTAAAATAAAAAATATTTGTCTATTCAATGTTAGACTTCGCAAAGGTATTTTGCACATTAAACGGTACGAATTAATTCGTTCAGATTATTTAAATTTCTTTATCAAATTTCGTGCTCTGTTTAAACATTCCGTGTACATTAAATCAAAAAAAATATCTCTCAACGAGGTCCTTATCAGCAAAAATAAATAAATAATTGGAATAAGGTACAAAATTTATTTATGATAACAAATAATTTTATTATTCAATTTGTTTTGTAGCACCATTTTAAATCAGAAGTAAGCCTTAACTTACCGCCTGACTGGGTATTTTTGAAGATACTCTTCCATCCATATTTTGATTCTAAAAACAAAATTTCATATCCAGAGTGCAGTGTTACCTATCTCCAAAGGAATCAATCAGATCGCATTAGAACACCACATCTGAAGATAGAGAAGTGATGAAATCTATACTCAGAATTGAACTATGTTGATACTCATCTATAGTAAAATTTCAGTCCTGCCAAACAATAAAATACTCAATGGATACTCCATCTTTAAACTACCAGTATTTGAACACCGAGTGAGCAGATAGATGATTGAAAACGATACTGGGAAATCATTAAATCATTCAAAAGTGACCACGCCCTAAAACTACTCGTTGGTGATATGTATTCCCCTTTCAAAGTTCTTTGCAACCCATGTCAAGTAAATATTTCGTCGGTCGTCAGGGCGTCGGTAGATCAGTTCATATTTGAAATCGCCACTCCAGACTCAAGTCCGTTAATGGGACCCTTTTAGCGGCCGGGCCACCTCCAGAAGTGGACACATCTCTGGTTTTGACGCTACTTATTGCCAACGAAATAAAGACCCAGACTGTGAAGCCCATTTGGTCTTTTGACATGCCGCCCAATGCACACTTACGTCAATAATGTGTTTCATTTTCAGTTGATGAAAATTTTCAATTTAATTGTGTTAATGTTACAGCTAAAGACACTTAATTAAAGGTCCTTTTATACCGAATATGCGTGTTTCATAGTGGATCAATATCACAAATGTTAAATTTCATACAAAATTACTTGAAAAGTCCAAGTCCACAAATGGAAAAATCCTTCAGAAAGAATATCTAATTTAATTTATCTTTATTCCATTCTGCTAAATACTAGCTATTTTTGTATATGTTTGTAAAATGGGCTGTGTTACGAACATTTGGTTGTTGTTTTTTCGTTTAATAAAATAAAAAAGTCAAAACACTGTTTTATTATTTATATTATAACTAATTTGCGTGCATAAGAATCTTTTTAATCTGATTTTATATTGCAATTATTTAAGTTTAACAAAGAGTCGCTTTATTTCTGGACAACACAAAATTAAACGATTAAGTACTTTTAACCTTCATAAACATACAAACATATTCTAATAAATGATGTTTCCCGATAGTTTATCAGTCCACCCACACCTACATAACTTTCTTCTGTTCAACTCGTTCGTCACCTATTTTTGAAATTTTTAGACACTCTTAAAGGTATAACCCAGTTTGATACCAATTAGTGGCATAGAAAACAAGAAAATATTTCGACAGATACTGTGCAATACAGCGTCTGTTAATTATAATTTATTCAAATTCGCTCAAATAGCAAACTTCGGAAATGATATTTATACCAGATAGCTGATATTTACTCACACTTTTATGGTTGTTACAATATACTTCTCGGCTCATTTAACACGAGTACTTTCACTAACGTTAGTAAAACTTTTTACACTGTCAAAGTTGTATTAATGATTTGCAAACCTTAAAATACATCACCCCTTTCCCGATATCCATTCTAAAATACAGGATAATCATTTTAGATGGGAATTGAGAGAAAAGAAACAACAGTTTCCGCTAATGTCCTACAGATACAAGGAGGCGGCAAACACAATGTCACGTTTCAGCAGCCGAATGCCCTCGGAGAATTTGTTCTCCAGGTCTGTGTTTCCGATGGTTTTCGAGGCCTGACACATTTGGCGCAGCAGCTCTTCCAGGCGGCGCATACAGCGGATGATGGAGCCCTCAAAGATGTCGGTCATCTTGCAGACAGCGAGGAAACTGGATCCCTTGCACCAAGCCAGAACCACGTCCATTAAAAAGGGCTTGAACTTGTCCACGTAGGAGTCGGCGTCGAGGTCCAGCTTACACTCCGTCGAGACCTTAGCGATGCGTCGAGCAAGATCCTGCATGGAGCGCAGTGGGCCGGAAAGTTCCGTTGCGCTCTTGGGCGACTCGGTGGACTTCTCGTCGCACACAAAGCAGGAGAGCAGGGCCACCGCCTGCGGAGCGGTAAGTTCGTTGAACACCCCGTTGAAGATCATCTCGGTCATGAGCAGTTCATCCGCCGAGCTTAGCTCGCAGGCCACGCGGCCTTTGAATTCGATGACGTCGCCTGGCTTGCAGTAGCCCATCCGTCGGAGCACGCGCTTGCGGTGCTTCAGCTCCTCCATCTGCAGAAGGCTCCGTGCCGCCTTCAGCTCGGCCTTCAAATCGTTCACTTCCGTCTGCAGCTGCACCTTGTCCTGGTATCGCCTATGGATTTGCTCCAGATCCGGAGATTTATGCAGCGGATGCTCTTCCAGGCACGTCTCGAACTGGGCGATGGCATCCACGATGTCCCGGAACTCGCGCTCCTTGACATTCATGTCGTCGATGGGATTGAGCACTGGTGGTCCCAGCGGAAATCGTTTCTTTGCCTCCTGGATGGTCTTCAGCACCGCCCGCCTATTATCGGCACTGCGCAGATCGTTGGGGAAGTACACACGGATCGAGCTGATCTGCGTGATCAGAGTGTGGGCTACGGGCACCACCTCCATGCCGCCCCGTTCGTTTGGTTTGCAGGGTTCTGTGTCACCAGATTTTGCGGCCGCTTCGCTCACGTGCAGCAGCACATCGATGGTGATGCTTGGCTCGCTCTTAAGCGGATTCTTGCGACTCTGGTCTTGCTTCTTAAAATTCAGGACAATGCCCCAGTCATATTCCTGGGATCCGGCAGACACCTTTACCAATCTGCCGGGCTGCAGGAAGGGTAGCAGGTACTGCGGACGTGTGATCCACTCTCGAAACTGCTTACCATATTGATCCAGATTGGAGCGGATGTGATGGTAGGAGGCAATGTTGTGTTCGTCCTTGATGTTTATCTTACTCAGTACGAGCGTCTTCTGCTCCACCTGGTCGTGCAGGCCAGGCAGGGCGGCCTGGTTCTGAAATTGGTAGAAACTCCGCTCCAGCATGTACTCCGGATTGATCTCCTCCACGCGCAGCAGGTTCAGTACCATGTTGTAGGTCAGATGGAAGGCCGAGTTGATTGGATCGGCTTTGCCCTGCACAATGTCGCGTCCCACCGCGGGGGAAACTTTCTCGTCTATCATCAGGATAACGATGCCCTTGTCATCCAAGCCTCGGCGACCGGCTCGTCCGGCCATTTGGATATACTCGCCGGAGCTGATCCAGCGGAAGTCCTTTCCGTCGAATTTCCGGGGTGCAGTGAAGAGAACCGTCCTGGCCGGCATGTTGAGACCCATGGCAAATGTTTCGGTGGCAAAGAGAGCCTTGATCAGGCCTTCTCCGAAAAGGATTTCGATGGTCTCCTTGAGGATGGGCAACAGACCGCCATGATGAATGCCGATTCCCCGTCGAAGCAGCGGCAGCACATTCTCCACTTGGGGCAGGCGGCGATCCTCCTCCGAGAGTACGTCCATGGCATTGTTGAACACCTCATCCACCAGCTTCTTTTCATCCGGTGTGTTGAAGTCCAACTTGGCCATCTGCATGGCATATAACTCGCAGTCCTTCTTGCTGAACGAGAATATGATGACCGGCGCAAAGTTGCGCTCCATGATCATCTTGACGATCTTGAAGATGTTGGTCTGTCCGGCATTCGAGCCCTTGATGCCGCCCTTGCGTCCCTTTTGGTCGCCCTTGGCAGCCTCACCTGTGGATAAAGGGGCTATAGAATACAATACACTAATTCCAAGGTATGGATCTCACCCGCATTGGCCAACACCGCCATGGCGGTGGTAAAGTTGTCCTCCTTAAACTGCCCCTTCTCGTCGACTATCAGGTGGATGCCGTCGCCTCCCGCTGGAAAAATGTAGTGCTGCAGTGGTGTTGGGCGATAGTCGGTGTACACCACATGACAGGGCTGCTTGTGCAGGTGGCAGACCCACTCGGCGAACTGACGGGCGTTGGGAATGGTGGCTGAGAGGAAGACATACCGAACGTTGTCTGGTAGCAGGATAAGCGTCTCCTCCCAAACAACGCCACGTTCCTTGTCGCGCATGTAGTGGATTTCGTCGAAGACCACCCAGCCCACCTCGCGCATGATTTCGCTGCCACGATAAAGCATGTTCCGGAGGATCTCCGTTGTCATGATCAGGCAGGAGGCCGAGGGATTAATGGTCACGTCGCCGGTGACGAGGCCAACGTCCTTGAACTCGTCGGTGAACTCGCGGAACTTCTGATTGGACAACGCTTTGATGGGTGTCGTGTAGATGACGCGCTGCTTGGCCGCCAGCGACTTGGCAATGGCATACTCCGCCACCACAGTCTTGCCCGCCGAAGTGTGCGCCGACACCAGAACGCTCTGACTGTTGTCGATGCAAAGAATAGCCTGCCGCTGGAAGGGATCGAGCACGAAGGGGTACTCCTTGGCAGGGACTCCTGCGAACGGCTGCAGGGGCATGTATTCCTGGTCGGGATGGGCGGCCACCTCGTGGGTGCATGACTCCGGTGACTCTAGCAGGTGAGTTACTATACGAGTGCGTAGTGCCTCTAGGGCATCCGCATCCTCCACAGCTAGCTTGGGTGCCGAGGCGTCCTCGTCGTCCTTCTCATCCTCCATCTCCTCATCGCTAGACTTGGCATCCTGCTTCGGGCGCTTGGTGGGTTCCGTCTCCTGCTCCTGCTTCTCTTTTTCTCCCTCTTGCTGCTCCTCTTCTTTGACGGATTTTTCCTCATTTTTGGCTTGTCGTTTCTTGGCCTTCTTAGTGCCGTTCGTGGCGGGCTCCTCCTTCCTGAAGGCAGGCGGCGCCTCCATGCTTTCCGGAGGCACCTCATTAAAGCAATCAAACAGCTCGTCTATGTCCATGCTTTTTGTCGCGTCTGTTTATTATTTTCCAAAAACTATATCAACGCACGCCGCAAAAACATGTGGGGGAAACAATAATCGATAGCCGATAACCGATATCTCATCCGCTTGATTCTGTTAACCCTTCAGTGTTGCCAATTTGGCCGTTTTGTTTTTATTCTTTTTAGAGCGCACTTTTAAATTATTATTTCGATACTGGATAAACCAAGATTATTGGAGTTTGGCTTGCAATTATTATGAATATATAAAATTTGTCAGAAAATTAACTATTGTAATAATAAACAAAACAAAATCGGAACAGTTTGCAAAGAACTTATTGCTGACAAATTCTAAATAGTAATGCATTTCAATGGCAAGAATAAAAGATTTTTTGAAAATTATAGTCTGCATAAACCTATCAAATGAATTTTCGAAAACAATTTTTAGATGACATATTTTAGGTACCACAATGACGTACCTAGCTATCATATTTCTTATCGATAGTTTAGCCGATGGTTGATCGCAAAACATACCCAACACTGTTATCAAACGTTCCACAACACTGACAACTTAAGCAGCTGTTCGGGGTTTTCATTGCAAAGGTTTGTGATCAAATTATACAATTTGTGCCATTTGATAACATTTGTTCGCGTTGTGCCCTAGATTAACAGTAGAAAATGGTGGCTGGAGGTGCGTCGGATACGGGCGGCGTGAAGCCGATGGCCATTGCCGGCCGCATGGTGCGCGAGCGGGAGCGCCTGATCGGCATGACATCCGATGAGCGGGCCTGGCGGAAGCAGTGGCTCAAGGACCAGGAGCTGCACCATGGACCACGCAAGGTGCTCGCCCTGGAGCTTGAGCTGAACAACCCCATCAAGCGCTTCTACCGAGCCCCACTCGACAAGGTGTGCAGCGTTCTGACACCGGCCCTGGTGAGTTTTCTGTTTCCCGGCTTATGTAATCCGTTCGAATCTTTCGGTTTGACACTGCCTGCTTTGCCCTTCAGGGATTCCAACGCGCGTTCACGGTGCGGTACTGGACCGGAAAGGCGCTGCTCGCCCTTACCGGGCTCTACGCTGGCGCTTACTACTTCAAGTACAATCAGAATGTAAGTACGAATTCCGAGATCCTCTGCTTTATCATTGGAGGATGCTTCAGACCGTAGGGCGTAAACAGAGCATTTGGAGAAATTTAAGGATTACGGTTTAATGTATATTGAGGTTAAGTCGGTGTTTGTTTTTACATATATTAATTAATTTAATTTTACATATATAATTTCATCCAATTATAAAAATATCAAATTTTAAATGTTTTAGAAAGTCCGATAAAACCAAATTCAGAATATATTCAAATTTATTATATATTTTTTAGACCCTATACCCAAAGGGTAAAGGGTATAGTTTGTGCAAATGTATGTAACAGGCAGGAGGAGGCGTAACACACCCCACAAAGTATATATATTCTTGATCAGCACGATGAGCTGAGTCGCTACAGCCATATCCGTCTGTGAGTCTGTCCGTCCGGATGAACGAACGGATCTCAGCAACTGTAAAAGGTAGAGTAACCATATTACCAGTGTAGATTCTCCTAATACTGACGCAGCTGAAGTTTATTTTTTTTTTCGGTGCCACGCCCACCGCCCCCGCCAATTGTATTTTAATGTTTGCACTGATTTATTTTGCTTATAACCAAATTGGTACAGGGTCTTTAAGAGTCGGGAAATTCGACTGTAACGTTCTTACTTGTTTGGTGTCGGGTTGGTGCAAAATTACAAACCAATAGCTTAAAAACTGAGAGACTACTTTGCAAAGCTATCTACAGAAAGACGGACATGGTTAGATCTACTCGGCAGGTGGTGCTGATCAAAAATATAAATATAAAATAGAATACCTCTACAAGTGTATAAATAAGTTTTTAGATGATTTTAAAATGTTACAGGTGGAAGTAACCCCTTTATATCAGTAGCGCTTTTTACTTTCGCAAATGCTATACGAATAGCAATTGGGCAGCCCTGTCACTTGTGAACCCCCCTTTTTCAGAATAAAAACAAGTAAGAACGTTACAGTCGAGTTTCCCGATTGTTACAGACCCTGTACAAATTTGGTTATAAGCAAAATAAATCAAAACCAAAAAAAAATATATATATTCACACCGAGTCCGGTCTGGGGTCTGGGATTCGAACCCAAGACCTTCGCGTTTTCAGTCGAACATCGTAACCATTCGACCAACCCAAACTTTTTGAATCGGCAGCTAATACAGTATAAACATATTGAAGGCGCACATTCATACATATGTATATGTAGGTAGTGCGTTCTCAGCGGCACTTCCGAGAAAAATCAACTACCGAACGCAAGCGATTTACCGTTTGTTTGAACAAATTAACAGATTGCTTGTTGTTAGCGCCTGTAAACTTTGGGTATTTATTGTGCGCTTTCTAATTAACCAATTTAACCAAATTTAAGCTTGAAAATTGTGCAGTGCAGGGCAGATAAAATATTCAAATACAAATTGCGGGGGCGGTGGGCGTGGCACCGAACAAAAAAAAACTTTAGCTGCGTCAGTATTAGGAGAATCTACACTGGTAATATGGTTACTCTACCTTTTACAGTTGCTGAGATCCGTTCGTTCATCCGGATGGACAGACTCACAGACGGATATGGCTGTATCGACTCAGCTCATCATGCTGACCAAGAATATACATACTTTGTGGGGTGTGCCACGCCTCCTCCTGCCTGATACATACATTTGCACAAACTTAATATACCCTTTACCCTTTGGGTATGGGGTCCAAATATTGTGACATTCAGCGGAACTCAGTTTGCTGTAAAGCATCGAGATTTGGTCTATTTAGAAAATGTAAAAAAACGTTTTGCTATTTCATATAGTTGATTGGAGCGATGCGAAGAAAACTGCATTGTCAGCATACGTTTAATAAAGTTCTCTAGATCCGAAATTATTTTGACCTATATAAGCTTATCTTTCATATAATTTTTAATAAACTACAGATAACAATCAGGAGTACATAACTCTTAAAAGATCCCAATTATTATTATTTTTCAGAGGGGTGTAAAACTATTAAACCGATTTCCTGAACGAAAGTAAGGAGTTTGGTCGAATCGAGGGACACTAACTCAACTGGCAGGAGAGGGGTCTCCCTAAAAGTATTTTCTCCTAGCCAGGGCAGAACAATTTATAGGGATAAGTGATATGATTTTAGATCGCTTTCGCAAAATCGGCAACGCTCGCTACTGTTAATGATTGGCTATCATTTGTTCCATCGTTATGGGAGAAGAGCCTTTTACTATCAAATGCCTGGTCCAGTTTATGAGCTCTTTTGTTGTTTTCTCATATTATCCCGAACAATATGTCTCAATATGTCGCAATACGGTTCTGGATACGTTCTATGAGTTGCATAGCTTGCCAAGGATGAGACTCTTCTGTGTCCTGGGATACATCTTAGCGCAATCTGGTGCAAGTGCAATCCTGGTTCGCTCCATGGTATTCAGCTTCGTTTTTATTGTTATTTTGGCACTACTTATTGCTTGTATTGCTGCTTGGCTAAAGATCAGAATGGCTGTCCCCTGGTAACGGTGGTTTAAATCCATTGTTATTTTCGGTTTAGTTAATATGGTATTTTGTAAAAATTTTAAACCACTCAAAAATGAAACTACTGAATGTATGCATTTAAAAAAATGAATTCATTGATTTAATTTTTTTTTTTTTTAATTTATGAAAATATACATATTTTTTTGACTGTATGTAAGTTGAGTAACCCCTTATATGAAAAACTTTTACCAAGCTGAAAAGTATATCGTCAAGAAATCCTCATTAGTGTATTAAATAAATTGTTCGTTTTTTACAGGATTGGACCCGCAAGGGAGGCTGGCGTGTGATTTCCTCCCGCAAGGCATGCGTGCCCGGAGATGAGGGTTACCCCAAGGTGTCCGATCGATCGGCGCCTGCCGATTATGCTGCTCGTGGCTTCAAGGAATCGCCTTTATAAGCTGCTGCTCGATCCCGGGCCAAAGTGTTTTTTCTTAAGTTTGAAACGTAAAATGATATCAAAACAAAAATCGCAATAAACATGGAAACGAAAACACAGACCAAAAGTAATGGAGAGAGTGGAGCAGAGTTTTGTCATTGCTTTGGTGCTGAGGAAGAGGTTTTTCTGCAGCGTTTGGCTTTTTATTTTTTTAGCCTTTGCATTGTCCAAAAAGCAGTTTAAGCACTTTGCACCTGTGCCCAATTCCGTTGAATGATTCTTTATCAATAATTTTCTTTTATTTTCATTTTCGCGCTCGGCGAAGTCGAAGGTTTGGATAGATGATGTGAACTTTTAAAACCAAAGCGTTAAGGAAATATTTCCATCATTGCTTGAGTATTAATTAACAGCAGCTTAGCGAATTTTTTTAAATATGGCGATTAATATCGCATTGCATAATACAACGCCCAATATGATTTATTTGTGTAATAAAAATTGAAGTGCTACTTATTAATTAAATACAAAAATAAAATAAACCTATATATTTGTGAAAGTGCGCTCTAAATACCCTTAGAAATAATACTTTAATATGCGAGCCCATCATCACACTCATCTAAAAAATAAATGTACTTAAATGCAAATACGGAAATATTACTAAATTATGGTCAATAAAAAAATACGAAATAATTTGTATTTAACATTTGTGTGTTCAGTGAGCAAAAAATTTAAACATACATATGTGATAAATTGTAAAAACCAGCAAAAAATAATATTTTCTTAATATCAATTATACATAACCCCAACATTATGTACATATAGCGTTCAAAGAATTTCAAAAAATAAAATTTTGGTTCTAGGGAAAAACCCCAACCACAATTTTACTTAACCAACGTAAGATTCAATGATCTCAACTCAACTTGAAACAATTTAGTTAATTCTAAAACAAATAATATTAATAAAAATCATATTACATACAACAAATATTTGAAGCGAAACGCGCTGTTAATAAACAATTGAATTATGTGATGTCAACTATGAAAACAATAGGAAATATATAAAATTATACTCGACTTACATATGCAGCATAAACATCAAAGCGCGCTTTTTAAAAATGCCCTAACCCGACAAGGTGGCAACCCCGTGCGATAACCACTGCAGAGGAGCGCGCCAGCGATTAACGTGAGAGCGCGAGAGCGATCGGCAGGAGAAGAGCACTTTCTCTCCACCTTCATCTGGCCAGCTTGTTTTTGCTGCTCGACGTTCGATCCAGACCTAGCTCTCGTCGCACGTCGCCAATAATTGTGATATTTTCGAAGCGAAACCCGAATCCCCGAAATCCGCAAAGGCCAGAAGTTGTGCTTTAGTTCCATGAGCCACCGCACCTGGAATCAATCCTATCCATTTGGCCTTGACTTGTTGGAGGTTCAACTGACAGCACGGCGGAGCAAAAAAAGGTGGACGTGAAACTGTTAAAACTGTCTTGCTGGCTGCTCGCAATTGTTGTTGCTGCTCTGCTCTGGACTCTTGGTGTGAGTGTGAGTGCGAGTGTGTGCGGCGGTGTGTGCAATTTTTTTCATCATTCAACCAACCCGCGTGTGTTTTTTTGTGTGTGCTCTTGGAGATCGCGTGGCCCCCGAATAAAAAAAAACCAGTCAGCAGAAAGAAGAGCAACTGTGCTTGGGGAAAACAGGTGAGTGAGCTCCGTCATCCTGCCAATTGGCAGGTGCTGCAATCCCCAAAAAGCGTGAACCCGACCAGAAATGACCCCAACGCCCCGATTCTATCGCATTTTCCACCTCTATGGGATTCCGTTGGTTTTGGCATTTTTTTCTTAGCTTGCCCATTATTCTATAGCAGTGAAAAAACGTCGACGTCGCTGCTGCTTCACGTTTTTTCGTCTGCCCGCTCTCCCTCTCCCAGTCTCTCTCTCTCGCCGCTCTCTCTGCTCTGCGCGCGCAACTCAGTCGCAGTCGCAGCTGTCAATACTGTCAGCAGCGACGAGTCGACGTCGCGTTCCCGCGCGCGGGAAATCGCCAACTTTGAGTGCTCCTATTTTCCGAATTTGTTGCTGGATTTTCATTATTATTACAAAATCAGATTCTATGGGTTTTTACCTTTTCAAGGAGTAAAATCAGATTTCTGGTTTCAGTCATCTTAGAAGAAAATGGCGGGATCAAAGTTGGTGCCAAAAACGATGAAATGGCAATAGATGACAACAATAAAGTGACTGCGGTTTGTTTGGGTTTTGGGCGGCATTGCCACCTAGTTGGGAAATTGCATGACAGTCATGTGTTCTAAAGTCGAGGAATGTGTTTATCCTTTTTAAACCGATAAAACGTTCTAAATTTAAATTATCTTTTCATTAACCATAGTAATTATAAATTAGGCATTTGTATTAAGTATTCCTCACAATTTTCAAGGTGGTTTTCTGATTTAATTTGAATACAAAAAAAACTAATTGCCTTTTAAAATTTTAATTTTTTTATTGCCTTTTTAGAATTGAATGTTTAAAGTAAAAGTGAGTATATTTATAATTTAATTTTTATTTAATTAACCAACTCTCGACTTCTTTGTCCGCCCTTCTGGCACCCCTAACAGCTGTTTTCCTCCGCCCAGCTGATCGCACTGTCTGACCTATCTGTCCCCTCTTTTTCTCTCTCTCTCTCTCTCTCTCTCTCTTTATAGCCACTGGCTAATTGGAGTCTAGCGTTCCTTTTTTTCGCAGGCAGCTCCAATTCTCAACTCCATTCAATAAAATGCTAAGCCTCAGATTCTCCCTCTCTCTCTCCCTCATTATCTGCACCTTCGCGCGGGAGAATCTCCCGCTCTCTGGCTCCGGCTCTCCACTCTTCGAAATGTCAGTTGAGATACCAACAACTACAGCAAGCCCACCAGTGTGGTTGTTGCATTTTTTGGCGCTTCGGATCAGCTTGTTTTGGCGCGTTCCTCTTGCACACTCGCCGCAGTCGACGTCGCGGTCGCTGCCGCCGTCGTTGCCGACCGCTTCGAATTTGCCGGCAGTTTGGGTGCCGATCCGATCACTCTGCTGCCGCCGCTGCTCGTGAAGTTTTCGTGGCCGGCGTGACGACGTCTCTCGAAAATCGTTCAACCTCCAATTCAAGGCATTTTCCACGGAAAACTCCGGCAAACTTTGTCTTCCGGAGATCCTTCCATCGCCAGCCGATTGAAGGTAAAAACAAGTGCATAATTCGGTGGATTAACGGCTGCGAAAACAGAGTACCAAAAATAGTGTGTTCGATGGAAGAAAAAATTATGACGCGTGTGTGACAAGTGTGTGAGAGGGGGGATAGACGACAGACGGTGTGTGGGGGGGTAGAAGGAGGCGAGTGGAAGAGAACTCTGCGTTTGTCGTCGTGTCTTTGCTTTTTTTTGCTACAAATACAATGCCTCAGAAGTGTTTCGCTGGTCAAATAAGAATATTGACACGACATGGGATTTAACCGTTAGATTCTTATTGAAAAGATATGTGTGTTTAAGCAATTGCAGTTTGAGTTGCCCTATATCCAAAAAATCTGATTCAGATCCGTTTACTGCTTTTCGTTTCATGAGATTTTTCCCTTGAAATAGATAACCAAAATCATGCATTACCGCTTATCCCAAAATGTATGGCTTTCAATAATCCCATTACCCGCAGAACTTTCTAATCTTTCTCCCGCCCGAATTGCACTTTCCCGCCATTCGCATAGATTTTGGGCGGTAAAACAAAACTGCGCCAGCCCAAAACGCCTAATTCGCGCCAGCTTCTGTTTCTCCATTCTTTTCCCCATGCTCTTTTCATTTCCAATAAGACATACTCACACACAGGCGCTGGGTAGAAATGCGCTCCCACTGAGAAAGCGCTTGCTCCACCATCTATGTGGCTCTCGCGTTCGCGCTCTTCTCCATACACACACAAGCACGAGCACACGCACACCACGAAGAGCGCTCTTCCGTTTTATTCCAATCAGAACAGCGAGTCAACTTATTTTTTCCCCTTCGTCTTTCACCATTCTCCAGTTGGAGTGTGTGCATGTATGTGTGTTCGAGCTACAGCAACGACAAACAAAAACTTTTAGTACCAGCGCAGCCAGCGCCGTCGTCGACTGAGGCGGCTACTGCGCTGCTGGCGGGAAAAGTTCAACGCGAAACTTCGAACCTTTGAAAACTTGACGAAAACGAAGCAGCGAGCAAAGTGGAGGCGGAAAAATGAGCGGTTCAAAGCGGAATACAACAATTATATATATATATATATATATATGTGTGTGTGCGGAGAAACTGAATTATGTCAAAAGTGGCACAAAAAATCTTTGGTAGTAACTCACTGTACACAAACAGAGATGGTTAAAGGGGGGAGGTGCGTGGGCGAGTTAATTGATATTTCTTTCTCTTTTTTCTTTTATCTGCTCATAGTTCCCAGGATTTTTGATGTTATATTGTTGTTGCTCTCTTCAACTTTCTTCTCTTTTGTTTTTGGCGCGATTTATGTTTCTTTTCCTTCTTTTTAAGACGCCGAACTTTTTGCGTCTTTGATTTTACTCCGCTGAACTTGCCGAATGTTTGGGGGACGAGGAGATCATGAATGTGATTGGGTTGTATTTTAGTTTTCCTTTTTCGTACATTTATTGAATGGATTCTCGTTAATATGGATTATGTCATTATTAGCCCAAATTCAGTTCATAGTTCATTGCCAATGAATTCACAGAAATTAGTAAAATTGTCTATTCTTTAAAATTGTCCAGAGAGCCTACATTTTGCATGAATTATTTGCATTTTAAAGAATATAATATTTTTTTAAGTATTCTACCATTCGAAATTTCTAAGCATCGCCTTATTCCTTGTTAATGTTAATTCCAACAAATTACGCGCGTTTTGCCAACTCACCCATTGGGTTTTCTAATTATTGGCCAAATCTGCTTATACCTTTTAATATAACATACCTTTTTCAATATATTTATTTTGGGGAATTGAGTAACACTTTTTCTGTTCAAGTGCTTCACTCATTTGTCAGCGGCGTAGCATCAAACGATTTTCAGCTCGAGAAGAACCCGAAAAACTAATATAATATTTAATGCTTTCTCACCATACATTGTTCATATACGAACAGTCGTATCGCGCCCATTTTATCCCGAATTCCTGGTAGAATGTCAAAAATATTTTTTTCCCAATTACAGGTGCGGATTGTTTCACAAATATTACATGCCATTCAAGGATGAGTTGCGACCACAGCCCCATATATAAATGGTGTATATAGGGATTTTTTTATTTTCGATACATTTTTGTTGTACTTATCGAAATTTATGCCGCATTTTTGTCGTTTTTGTAGAGGACGACATGCAGAAGACTGAGAATGAAAAGAAGCCGTACAAAGGGCAGAAGCAACAACAATGATAAACAGTTTCCAGTTATTCCCAGACAAACAAAGTATAGTCCTACAGGGAGGGGGACAGGAGGCAGGCTACTTGAGACGGCGGTGGGCATCCTTTTAGACGCTGCTAAATATAAACTAAATAGTCAATTGAGCGCGTCTCGGCCGGTCAAGGCCATCAATTCCTGGAACTGGAACGCCAGCGCTCCATTCAAGAACTTTGATTTGTTCTCCTTCGTCCCCTGGGCCAAGGCATGCCATCTCTCTTCGTTCCTGTACTTGCTTTACTTTCACACACCGTTGCCCGGTCCGCACTCTTCAGATACAAGAGACAGATACAGATAACATACACTCACAAGTACAGATTCGCATGCGCAGGCAAGAGTATCTTCTTCGACAGCACAAGACCTTTACGCCGAGCGACTTTCCTGTTTTCGTCTCGAATACCCTATAATATTAGGGTACGTTGATTGTGTTTGCCTTGAATTACTCTTGAAAAATTTTAAAATGTTTTAAAAACAAGAAAGGAAGGCTAGCTTCGGTACCCGAAGCTTAGAATACCCTTGCAGGCTAGTTGCTTTCAACCCGTTCAATCGTTTGTATGGCAGCTATAGGATATAGTTATCCGATGTTTGGGTTTTTTAATTTCTAAAAAGGCTTTACTGTCTATGAAAACTGTTTTTCTCAAGAATGAATTAATTGTCTTGAAAAACACCAGAGTTATGCTCAATGACCCATTTTTTCCCATCGTTCCTATGGCAGCTATAGGATATAGTGGTCCGATTTTGATAAAACTTTCAGGATATGTTGAAATTACTATTAAATAGAGTTTTCCAAGAAATAAATAAATTATCTTTAAAAATGGCGAAATTTTGGAACTTTTTCCCAATCGTTCCTATGGCAGCTATGTGATGTAGTGTTCCGATTCCGGCCGTTCCGACTTATATACTACCTGCAACAGATTGAAGGGTCGGTGCAAAGTTTCAGCCCGATAGCTTTAAAACTGAGGGACTAGTTTACATAGCAACCGACAGACGGACAGACAGACGGACAGACAGACGGACAGACGGACAGACGGACAGACGGACAGACGGACATGGCTAGATCGACTCGGCTGGTGATGCTGATCAAGAATATATATACTTTATAGGGTCGGAAATGTCTCCTTCACTGCGTTGCAAACTTCTGGTCAAAATTATAATACCCTCTGCAAGGGTATAAAAATCTGGAAAGCTTTTGCTGTATCATACGGTTGCCATATAAAATATGTTTTCCCGGTTAGCTGGCTATTAAGAGCTCTAAACTTTTTCCTAAACTTTATAGTTAATAAAGTATTTTGCTTTACTAGTACATACTTTTTTGCATTATCTCATCCAAATAGTAGAACAAAAAATTGGATTAAAAATAAATAAAACTAGTTTTATTATAAAATTATATATTGGGGATTTAAAACGTAAAAACCAAGCTATTGGAGCTAAGCAGAAGCTGAAGCTGACACACAAGTACGTGTGCGATTGCCCCGAGTATCTATGGAATGTGTCTTCGCGCATGTGCACAGCTAAACTCTGCAACTCTCACACAAAGACAGTCAAAAAAGGACGCACAAAAATAACAGGGCCCGACAGAAAACGACGAGGTTGAGAGGCCCCCGGATAACTGGAGACCTGTTTTCCTCCTTAAATACACATTGAGATACGCAGATACATATTTTTGTATGTTTTCTCTCTCCTTTGCGTATTTTGCGCATTCTTCTTTGCATTGCCTGGAAGATGCGTTGCATTTGTGGCTGTGTATTTGTATCTCAGCTTCTCGTCTCTACTGTTTTGATAATTTCCCTGTGGGAAATTCACTGCACAAGGCAAATATATTGCAAGCAGTCTTGAGATTTTACGAAAATGAGGTGGCTCTCCATCTACTAAACCCATTTCCAGTTAAATTAGGTTCGTGGTTGTTTGAATGACCTTGGACCACCTGATCGAGGTAAACATTCTGCACCTTTAATTAAGCGCTGAAGGGAAGCCCCTGCCTGGGAAGTAATTTTCCCTGCTCCGCGGCATTTTTCATATTTGTATACCTGTCGCAGCCGAATTCTTCGTAATTCGCAGCGTTCTTCACTTAATCTTCGTTAGAGGATTTTCTGCTACAGGATTTCTTGCTTGTATACACCGCCTTTACTTAGATCTTTATAAACGTTCGTTGAGATACTCATACAAGAACTTGGCCAGGCATTTTTATGCGTTAAAAACATCTGACTACCATTATAATAACCTTTGCAAGGGTAGAAAAATAGGGTAATTGGTTTACAAGGATATTTTTGTTATAACTGCTTTGAATATTTTACAGATACAATCTTTAATCTTTAATTTGATCTTTATACCCTTGCAGAGGGTATTATAATTTTGACCAGAAGTTTGCAACGCAGTGAAGGAGACATTTCCGACCCTATAAAGTATATATATTCTTGATCAGTATCACCAGCCGAGTCGATCTAGCCATGTCCGTCTGTCTGTCTGTCTGTCCGTCTGTCTGTCCGTCTGTCTGTTGCTATGTAAACTAGTCTCTCAGTTTTTTAGCTATCGGGCTGAAACTTTGCATCGACCCTTCAATCTGTTGTCCGGAACGGCCGGAATCGGTACACTACATCACATAGCTGCCATAGGAACGATTGGGAAAAAGTGCCAAAATTTCGCCATTTTAAGAGATATTTTATTTATTTCTTAGGAGTCTCTTATTAATGACTATTTTAACATATCCTAAAAGTTTAATCAAAATCGGACCACTATATCCTATAGCTGCCATAGGAACGACGTGAGAAAATGGGTCATTGAGCATAACTCTGGTGTTTTTCAAGACAATTAATTATTTCTTGAGAAACACTGTTTTCATAGACATTACATAGACATTAGAAAATAAAAAACCAAAAATCGGATTACTATATCCTATAGCTGCCATACAAAAAACGATTGAAAGGCTTAAAGGCAACTGGTCTGCAAGGGTATTCTAAGCTTCGGGTACCGAAGCTAGCCTTCCTTTCTTGTTTTATTTATATACAATACAAGTATATTATTTATTATACAATACAAGTATATGAATCCTAATCATTTCGGTTTTATCTTCCATCGTGCCTTTAAGTTTTCCAGATGAGTTATTTTCTTTACAAGATGCTTTATCTTTAGATTAATCGCTTGTATTAGTTATATAGTACCTGCTACGGATTGACGAGTCGGTGCAAAGTTTCAGCCCGATAGCTTTAAAACTGAGAGACTTGTTTACATAGCAACCGACAGGCGGACATGGCTAGATCAACTCGGCTGGGGATGCTGATCAGGAATATATATACTTTATAGGGTCGGAAATATCTCCTTCACTTCTGGTCAAAAATATATAATGCCCTCTGCAAGGGTATAAAAACGAACGCAATCAAATACAAGGCATATCCCCATTTAGTGCGAATAATATAGAAAAAAAAAATATATATAACATATATTGTGAATGCGAACCCCTTTGAGAAAAGCAAATGAGGACAAAAAGCGAGGAAAATAGAGTTCGTGTTATATAAGAATAAGGTAGCAAGAGAAAGAATGTAGTTAACTCAAATGCATTCGCATCGGAAGTAAAAAGGTGTCGGGCTGAATGGCAGCTGAAGGGAGGAACATAAATCGTGGCGAATATAACGCCAGGCCCATATGTCACACTGGCGATTGAAAAGAAAAGCCAATTAAATGAAAGGAAATGAAATGAAGAACGAACAGAAGGGGAACAATGAAACGACGCGATACAATTAGCGAGAGGAAAGTCACTTGAATTTACAGAATTTACAACCAGAATCCTTCAGGTTGGGGTAGGACCATCAGCAGCTGCCAACCATTATGCTCCCAACTCCCGGCTCTGGTCACAGGTGCATCGTTGACCAACAACGGGGAAGTGATCTCTCGATATAATTAAGCGTTGTAAACCACTAGAAAACGTTGACGTTGCGCATGTGCCGTATGCCAAGCAGCTGACTCTGTTACACTAAAAACTATTTTTTTAAATATATATATATATATAATATATTTATAAAATATTTATAATTAATTTAAGATAAATTTGCAATATATGGGCCATATCCGTAGCAGACTATTTTTAGTTGTCTTGAATATTGTATTCAAATTTTATCAGCTGCTATTGTTTTTTATAGGCAACATATATTTCCAAGTGTAAAGAAAACCAACTGAGAACTGGGCAAGTAGCACCTGTAGCAGAAATCGATTGAGAAAGACATTCCATTAAAAAAAAGAGTATCCCGTGACTACCTGTAAGGTCAGCCATCCCTAGACAAACTTCCACCCTCCTTAAGATCCTCGTTTTGTAATTTAAATACCTTATATTGAATATCTTCACCCAATGGAAAATATTTACTTACGTTCGAATAGCTAAAAGAAAAAAGTTCGTCTTATTGTATTGTATTTGAGAAAAACTCACGTAAACATATTTATTCTGGGGTTTTGAATCGGAAACTCCCTGACCACATGCTGTTTGGGGATCATATGTTGGTTGGTTTACGAAATTCTTAAGTCGATAGCTGAAAAAAGGTTTAGCGGAGTTGTGAAAATTTTAGAAAACTTAACATATTATAGCTGTATCCCAACTTTATTGGGCTCAGTTTAAGTATAGATTATGCCAGATCCTGTATCCAAAATGTGAAGTGTATATGTATATTATAGATCAGCATGACTAGCTGAGTCGATATAGCCATGTTCGTCTGCGCGTCCTTATCTCAGAAACTGTAAGAGGTAGCGGAACCGTATTACCAGTGTAGATTCTCCTAATACTGATGCAGATGAGGTTCGTTTATTTTGTCCGTGCCAAGCCCACCGTCCCCTTAATTTGTATTTTAATGTTTGCTTTGCACTGCGCAATTTTCAAGCTAGAGTCTTCTTCCGCCATTGAAGCATAAATGTCTACCGATCCTGAAAATTCAATCCATTTTGGTTAATTAGAAAGCGCACAAAAAATAGTCATAGTTAGGCATGAAATGGTAAGTCGCTTGCGCTCGGGAATTCGAATCCTCGCGAAACTTTTTTTTATTTTTGTTGTAATTTTTTTTATTTTTGCTAATTATTAACAACTTTTGCTTAATTATTTCTATATAATTTGCAAAATGCCCTGCAAAATGGTGTTGTTCAAGTATACTTTTCCAGAGAATGGTTGCTGAGAACGCACTACCTTCATATACATACGTGTAAATATGTGCCTTTAATATATTTTTACTGTATTAGCTACCTGATTTGAAATGTATATGATGGTGCAATAGTTCGGATGTCCCTGGTTCGAGCATCAGTCTTGGTAGCAGTCCATTTTGCATTTTTTATCGTTCTTGATTTATTTAACTTATAACAAAATTTGTTCACGGTATTTTTCAGTCGTGAAACTAGACTCTAATTTTGTTTTAATATCCTTGCAGAGGGTATCATAATTTTAACGAAAAGTTTGTAACGCAGTGAAGAAGACATCTCCGACCCCATTAAGTGTATATATTCTCGATCAGCATAATCATCCGAGTCGATCTCGCCATGTCCGTCTGTCTGTCCGTCTGTCGGTTGCTATGTAAACTAGTCTCTCAGTTTTGATAGCATATCGGGCTGAAACTTTGCAACAACTCTTCTTTCTGTTGTAAGTATTATATATGTCGGATCGGCCGGAATCGAATACTATATCACGTAGCTGCCATAGGAACGATTGGGTAAAAGTGCCATTAATTTGCCATTTTGCATTGAGCATATCTCTGGTGGTTTTGAGAATTAATTCAGTCTAGTAAAAATATAGTTTTTATAGACATTTTTATAGACACAGCCGGCTGCTTTGTAAAATTAAAAACCGAAATCGGGAAACTATATCCTATAGCTACTATAGAAACGATTGAAGGGTTTAAAGGCAACTTGTCTGCAAGGGTATTCTAGCCTTCCTTTCTTGTTTATTAATATTTTTATTATATTTATTTTATTTTCAGTTCCTTCTAATTTTTGCCTTTCACGAGCAGCTTTGCATAAATTTTAATATTCAAAACGTCAACGGCTCCTTAAGGCCGTTCAATTATGGGTTTATATGCCGAGAGGTAAGTTATTATAAATTAAATTAATTTAAAATTTGTTTACTATGAACTAAATAATGGCAATAAACTAAGAGCGCAGAAGAGAAATCTATAATTGTTTGAAAATTATGAATATAAAAGAGTAATTTGGTTTTAAGTTTTTAATTTGCATAACTTTAATATTTCTGATTTGAAAAATTTTTTAAAGTAAAAAGTAAGGAAGATCGGGCGTTCACAAAGCCTAGCTCGCTCTCCTTGTTTTAATAATATAATTCAAAACTGTGTACTGACGTTTCTTTCGGGGCTTTAAAGTGTTTTTATCTCAACTGGTCTCGAACTTCTTTAAGTTTTTCCAACCTGCATGTTTTCAGTTTAACACTTCGTGACTATTATTTCCTCTTCAGTCAAAACCAAACTAATTAACACCCCACATAAGGGCCGAAAGCCGATTTTCCAACTGTCTAATACCAATTGTATTTGCCGCTGAGTGACTTCCTGTTGCGACATCGGAGCGACTTCCTTTTTACCACTAACTATCCTGGTAGCCACCGGGGGCTCTCTTTAATTCTTTTTACCTAAAGTGATGTTTATCTAATAGCTATTTCGTAATTATAAAGTGACAGGGCCCAACTGGTTATGCCTGAATACCCCCGGAAAAAAGTAAAAAACCCGCAGGAGCTGAAACGGCTTAGGATCGGGATCCTACCTTCCCTGCAGCCGTTTCTGCCTTCTGACTCAAGTGTGATAATCTACAATGCATTTTCACTGTCAATTTCAAAAAGTTCTGCAGTGCTCCCGTACCGAGCAGATGTTGTGTAAGTGTTGAAGTCACATTGATAACCAAGTGATGCCGCATTCCGGTACATGCTGCATACCTTCACAGAACTTTACAGGACCTGCGTGTGATTAGTATATAATTGCTCGCAAAATTTGTATTAGAAAAAAATGTCACGTTGTGGGATGGTTCAGGTGAGGGGTTGAAGTTTGTGATAATGTTGTCATTGCCAGTCATTTTCATTGTCCTGGCCAACACTAGTGGACACAAAATTAATTGAGTTAAATATGTTTCACCCTCTCTCGTGGGTGCCTGCGCATGACCATAATTGCGTAATTCCCTAGCCATTTAGTTTGGTCAATTGCGTCCCCTTTGCCAGTAAATAACATCATCGCCCACTTCCCCTTATTGTGGTCTCCCGATCTTGTCGAGCACTTAAGTGAAAGTCTATTTTATGGACATATTTCGTGCCCAACATAACATGTGTGCGACATAATTATGGGTGTGCGTTGCCAAATTATGTCGATGCCATAAATAACGGAATTCATCAAAACTGATGATTCGTGATTAAAAGGATATAAAAATATCAAAATAGTTTTATCTTAAAATGCTCCTTAAAAAAATGAAACCATTAACTATAACCATTGTTTTACTAAATTCTGAGTGCTTGCTTTAAAAGTAAAACAAAGCAATAATAATAATTTAAAATACTTTGCGGTCGGGGGTTGATTTTTCTAGGAAGTGCCGCTGAGGACGCACTACCTTCATATATGTATGTACATGTGTATGAATATTTATATTTATAATGCATTAGCTACTGGTTTCAAAAAGTATATGGTGGTGCAATGGTTAAACGTCTGGATGATGTCTCATCACGGATGTCTCATGCTCGAAACCCAGACCAGACTGGGTATTTTATTTTGTTCTCTTTAGATTTATTTAGCTTATAACCAAATTGGTATAGGGTCTGTAACAGTCGGGAACCTCGACTTAACGTTCTTACTTGTTTTTTTAATAGATAAGGATCGATCTTGGTTTTCTCCATAGCAGTTCATAACACTTCTAAATACTTAAAGAGGCATAACATCTATAAATAACCAATTTCGAATCCTCGTCTCATCAGTTGATTTATTATGTGAGAAAGATCGAGATTTGGATAGTTCGCATACTATGTACTAGACAGTATTCCTGGAACTACTATAACGCACCGGCAGTATATCAAATTATCATTTACAAGGTAGTAACTATTCACACAACTCCCTGCTGCTACTCAGGAAAGGGGAAACCAAACCCGAAACCAAACAAAACTGAATTTGTGGCCAAGCCGCAAAGGAAAGGAAACTTTCACCTCGAAATGACAAATTTTAGTTTGAACCTATAGACGCGGAAATGAGCGGGAACCCTGACCCCGGGTTCGGGTTCGGGAAAAAAGAAAGAAAGTGGAAAAACTTGCAGGCTGCGAGCACGTTCACTCCATTAGTCCTTTCCCGACATAGGCAATTTAATTTCCTTGTAATTTACTACGTGATTATGTTTTCGATCGATAAAGCAGAGCCGGCACCACGATCAAAATATGAGGCTGCAATCCCAAGGAAATAGCCGAGGCATTTGTTGAATTTATGTGCAGCAGCCCTTTACCTTTTTATCCAGTCCCAAGGGTTAGATATTATTTTTCTTCCCTTCGCTTAAATTGCAAAAATTCGCGTATCGAATTGCTTGAAGTGCATTTCCTTGCCTGCAGCAGTTGAGAGGTGGGAAGGTAGAACATCTGTCCCTTTGAAGTGCCTCTTTTAAAGACGTTAAATCTTATTATTTCCGTTCTCGTTTTTCCACCTCTTTCTTTATGCATAATGTGCATGCAAATTTGCCGAAATTGCTCAATAATCTCGGGAGGAAAGACTTTCCCGGGCCCTCGAGATCCCGTTTCCATCGATCTGTCTTCTCGATTACAATTTCCCGGATGTTACTATAGATGTGAATGTATCCGTTAGGCGCCTTAATATCGATTGTGGCATCGCGATTTGAAAGGCGTGTCAAAATTCAATGAATTTATGTTCTTCGTCCGTTTGTATATTATCTATTCTAGAACGCCCCTATGCGATTTGCTGCCTGCCTTTATATTAAATTTCTCTATTCTGCAAAAATGTATACATTTCTTTTAACTGTTGGTTCTCGACCGATACACGCTCCCTTGATTTTAGTACAGTGGGCTTGCGTTTATTTACTGAGGCCTGTACGGATAAATAAGGAAACTTATAATTTTGTTCAAAATGGGAAACGTTTCAAGCAAAACCATTTTTCTTGATTTATTTTAAGAAGTATTTTCTTGTATTAGATATAGCTTTCGTGTAAATTGTAAGTGTATTTATTTATAGATAAAGATTATCAATGCGAGGTACTCAAAAGTTTTTAATGCAAAATCTTTTTAATGGTCATTATGTAACGACAAAACCACGCAAATATGAAATATTTGTAAATAAAATACAAATAACAAGAAAGGAAGGCTAGCTTCGGTACCCGAAGCTTAGAATACCCTTGCAGGCTAGTTGATTTCAAACCGTTCAATCGTTTGTATATCAGCTATAGGATATAGTAATCAGATTTTTGGGTTTTTAAATTTCTAAAAAGGCTTTACTGTCTATGAAAACTGTTTTTCTCAAGAATGAATCGGTTGTCGGTTTCTATGTAAACTAGTCCCTCAGTTTTAAAGCTATCGGGCTGAAACTTTGCACTAACCCTTCAATCTGTTGCAGGTAGTATATAAGTCGGAAACGCCGGAATCGGAACACTACATCACATAGCTGCCATAGGAACGATTGGGAAAAAATGCCAAAATTTCGCCATTTTTAAAGATATTTTATTTATTTCTTGATACACTTTATTTAATAGCAATTTTAAAATATCCTGAAAGTTTCATCAAAATCGGACCACTATATCCTATAGCTGCCATAGGAACGATAGGAGAAAATGGGTCATTGAGCATAACTCTGGTGTTTTTCAAAACAATTAATTCATTCTTGAGAATTCATAGACATTAAATCCCTTTTAGAAAATCAAAAACCAAAAGTCGGTTCACTATATCCTATAGCTGCCATACAAACGATCGAACGGCTTGAAGGCAACTGGTCTGCAAGGGTATTCTAAGCTTCGGGTACCGAAGCTAGCCTTCCTTTCTTGTTATTTTTGTTTTCGGTAAAAAATCCAGTCCAAAATAAATATTTTCTAACTTGTAATACCACTGTTAACACCATTTACTTTCACTTTTCCAGTGTTTCTTCTACCAGCAGCACTGAGCCGAATGGAATCGTAGCCACCAACGCCGTCAGAAAATTGGAAGCCAGCAGCAGCATCGTCGTCGTCGGCAGCAGTATTAGTAGAAGTAGCAGTAGCAGCAGCCCAACCCCATATTCGTCCATCGCCCCATCAACTTCTACAGCTCAGCAGCAGCAGCTTCCGGGAACCTCAGTAGCGTCCAGAGAAGTCGAGATGTGCTCCTGTGATAATCAGAACTTTGCAACATCCACAGCCACAGTTTCTAGTGGCAATAAACGGAAACGGCGTTTAAGCAGTGATTCCAACGATGATACCAAGGTAAGTTTCCCAAGCGAAATCATCTCTTTAAGGGAGCTACTTTTTAAAAATGTGGGTATAACTCTAAGTCCACGTGATTTCGATGATTTTTTAATCTTATCCACTAAAATGCGGGGACGAGCAAGCCAATGACCCAAACTGTCTTAGGAAATGATAAATTATTATAAATGCTTTCTTAATATTACTATACAACAATTTTAGTTTTTTTGTTTATCTAAACAGTTTGTAAACAAGTAAGAACGTTACAGTCGAGTTTCCCGACTGTTATAGACCCTGTACAAATTTGGTTATAAACAAAAAAAATATAAAAAAATTAAAAAAATAAATATATATTCACACCGAGTCCGGTCTGGGATTTAAACCCAAGATCTTCGCGTTTTAAGTCGATCGTCATAACCATTCGACAAACCCAAACTTTTTGAAACGGCAGCTAATACAGTATAAATATATTGAAGACGCACATTAATACATATGTAACATATATGAAGGTAGTGGCAGCGCAGCTGCAGCGGCACTTCCGAGAAAAATCAACCACCGAACGCAAGCGATTTACCGTTTGTTGGCGCAAATAAACAGATTTTTGTGTTTAGCGCCTGTAAACTTTAGGTATTTATTGTGTGCTTTCTAATTAACCAATCTTGATGAAATTTTGAGGATCGGTAGAAATCTATGCTCCAATTGCATGTGTATTTTTAAAAAAATTTTAGCTTGAAAATTGTGCAGTGCAGGGCAGTTAAAAAATTCAAATACAAATTGCGGGGGCGGTGGGCGTGGCGCCGACTTAAAAAAATAAACTCTAATTTACTCAGTATTAGAAGAATCTACACTGGTAATACGGTTCCTCTAGCTCTTACAGTTGCTGAGATCCGTGTGTTCATCCGGATGGACAGACGGACATGGCTCTATCGACTCAGCTCGTCATGCTGATCAAGAATATATATACTTTGTGGGGTCTGCCACGCCTCCTTCTGCCTGTTACATACATTTGCACAAACTTAATATACCCTTTAACCTTTGGGTACAGGGTCTAACAAGAAAGAAAGGCTAGCTTCGGTACCCGAAGCTTAGAATACCCTTGCAGACTAGTTGCTTTCAAACCGTTCGGTCGTTTGTACGGCAGCTATAGTAATCCGATTTTGGCTTTCTAATTTCTAAAAGGCTTTAAGATCTATGGAAACTATGTTTCTCAAGAATGAAATAATTGTCTTGAAAAACACCAGAGTTATGCTCAATGACCCATTTTCTCCCATCGTTCCTATGGCAGCTATAGGAGATAGTGGTCCGATTTTAATGAAACTTTCAGAGTATGTTAAAATAGTTATTAATATAATATATATAATAATATAATAATATTCACAAGAAATAAATAAAATATCTTTAAAAATGACGAACTTATGACACTTTTTCCCAATCGTTCCTATGGCAGCTATGTGATGTAGTGTTCCGATTCCGGCCGTTCCGACTTATTTACTACCTGCAACAGATTGAAGGGTCGGTGCAAAGTTTCAGCTCGATAGCTTTAAAACTGAGAGACTAGTTTACATAGCAACAGACAGACGGACAGACAGACAGACGGACGGACAGACAGACAGACAGACGGACGGACAGACAGACAGACAGACGGACAAGGCTAGATCGATTCGGCTGGTGATGCTGATCAAGAATATATATACTTTATAGGGTCGGAGACGTCTCCTTCACCGCGTTACAAACTTCTGGTCAAAATTATAATACCCTCTGCAAGGGTATAAAAAGAAAGGTCCCGATTTTAGTTTTGTAGATTTTAACGCCTAACTTAAGTGATCCTATTCAGTTGGGCTTATTGTAATATCGCATAAAGTTCTCACAATATAATTAACAACCCAGTTTGCCAGACTGGTTTTTTTTCTTTATAGTGCATTGATTATCAGGCGTTTTGAAATTGCAAAATGCTTTCTTGTTTTCCTATGCTTGGTAAACGATCTTTTATTTGTACCCCTTTAAAGCCGTCCACACCTTTGGCTACCAATTCTCTACCCAAATAAACCTTTGGCCACGTAGCCAGCTAGTTGCCTCTTCTGCGCACTCACACAATGCAAAGATGAGCCTAAAAATAAACGCTAATCACTAAAAAGGCTCACATAGCAGCATCCTTTAAAGGCTATTACTTCTGCTCTGCCTTGAAGTCAGATTTCCTCTCAAGTAGCTGCACTCAAGGCTTAACAAAGAACAATGGCTTTTGCTTGTGGCGGTTTTTGGCGACGGGCAGCTGTGTTGGTGCAAAGGATATATTTCAGTGCTGCATGAAGTAAGGAATACGGAAGGGGAACAGAATCTGCAGTGGAGTTGCGAAATTAATTGTTGTACCCTTGCAGAGGGTATTATCATTTTGCCCAGAAGGAGACTTCTCCCACCATTAAACTTTGTATTTCTTATCAGCACCTATTTTTAAGTCCATAATATAACCAACATTAGATCAAGGCTTCATTAAGTTTTAAGATACACGATTTATTTATGTGATATAAAATAATCGCCAAATTCGATATCCTTAGCTAAGCTGGCTGTTTTGGTCCTGTTATTTTTTTTTGTTTTTGCAATGTTTCTGCATTTACTTCCCTGGCAAACAAATGTCACTTTCATAAAAACAAAAAAAAACTGTTTGCAAGGTAACGTTTGCCCCCCTCCCGTGGTCATTGTTGGGTAAGAATTCCGAATGGGTCTTGGCAGTGTGTTGAGCATATGCACGGAGGGTCAAAGGAGACTAAAGACAGACGGCAGCGTTTCGCATGCGCGCACACCTTGAGCCGCAATCGAAGACTTCTCCAGGGGTGGATTTTTCTCTACCTCACCCAAGGATCCCAGAAGGCAGGAGGGCGAATGTCCGTTAGGGCCGGAGGAAGAATTTGAAATTGCGATAGTTACCATTTAGCTTGAGGCAGGAACTAGATCAAGACGCCATCGGGATGCGTAAGGGATCGGACAGCGGATCGACTACCGGAATGGGACACAACCTAAACCGCAAACACGAACGAAGGAACCGGAGGGGTTGAGCAGCAACGCCTTATCCTTTTTTAAGAATCACCGGGCCGGGTTTATAGTTTTTTTCCCTAATTGAATATTCATCGAGTCGACATTTGCGTCTTCCGAAGATGTTATGTCATTCCATAAAAAATTGTTTCCTTACATGGTTGCATTTTGCTACCCCGTTTCGGGACGCTAACCTTATGCAAATGCCTCCCGCTTGCCAGGACGACGTCTGCTCATTAGATTTCCGTTAAACTTTTATGCAAATTTCTCCATGCAGAGCTCCTTGTGCTATCAGTTTTTAGGATAAAAACAGCGATCCGGTTTTGGAATGTGGTCTTGAAATATTATCCAATATTTGTTTTGCTGCATAAGGATCAAAATTATGAGATTTTTTTTTTTACCAATTTGTCAGTAATGTAAACCCCTTTTTCCACAGTTACAAGGTAAGCGTGAAATCGCTGAAAAGTTTCCTTTTTTAAAACTTCTTTGTTTCTTTTATACCGAAACAAGTAGGGTTCTTTGGAATTAATTTCGTAAAAATCAAGTAAGGGGCTTGATTTCTGTCAAGTCAGTCCCGGGACATTGTGGGAAACTGATTTCAAGTTTCAGTTTCACAGATTGCATTAAACGTGGCAGAGGGTATTATAATTTTGACTAGAAGTTTGTAACGCAGTGAAGGAGACATTTCCGACCCTTTAAAGTATATATATTCTTGATCAGCATCACCAGCCGAGTCGATCTAGCCATGTCCGTCTGTCTGTCCGTCTGTCTGTCTGTCTATCCGTCTGTCGGTTGCTATGTAAACTAGTCCCTCAGTTTTAAAGATATCGGGCTGAAACTTTGCACCGACCCTTCAATCTGTTGCAGGTAGTATATAAGTCGGAACGGCCGGAATCGGAACACTACATCACATAGCTGCCATAGGAACGATTGGGAAAAAGTGACAAAATTTCGCCAATTTTAAAGATAATTTATTTATTTCTTGGAAAACTCTATTTAATAATTTTAACATATCCTGAAAGTTTCATTAAAATCGGACCAATGAGAAAAACAGTTTTCATAGACAGTAAAGCCTTTTTAAAAAATTAAAAACCAAGAATCGGATAACTATTTCCTATAGCTGCCATACAAACGATTGAACGGTTTGAAAGCAACTAGCCTGCAAGGGTATTCTATGCTTCGGGTACCGAAGCTAGCCTTCTTTTCTTGTTTTAAACAAGATTTTATTTACCAAGAAGATGATATGGATTGGAAAACTGATACAGAATATTAAAAAATATCAATATAGTAAAAGATTGTTTGAAGATAATAAATTGTATTGATTAAAATTATATGATCTAAAAGCTTTTAAGACAGCGTTTGGAATTAATTAACATTTTCATTTCACTTCCTCCTCTTGTTGCTATTTTATAGAATAATCTTCTCTAACATTAATCACTTAATTTTTCGCATTTAAAATTCATTCGCGGCTTGCCCTTGGTCCACTTACCCTCCTCATGTCATGGATGTAATCAGTTTATGAGTAATTACATGTCCGAGAGTTTTCCCTCGACCCTTTCTTCATATGTAATTTTATATTTCCCAGATAAAAAAATAAAGTCAAGTCACCGCGAATTTATTATGCTGGATTAACCCTTTCTGGACAGGGGTCAGTGGAATTGATTGGACATATGAGTGTTTGTTATTGTCCTTTTGAGATTTGTCCGCTGACATTTTGCTTGCATATCATTTATTAAACGGTGAGACAAGACTTGAGCTAATTTTGAGTGATCATTAGGGAGCAACTATAGTTTGTCAGCTTTTGTGGTCTTGCATGAAGGTTAGAAATATTTGACTGCCGAATAAAGAAAACTCCTCAACTTCCAGGAAATCACTAACGCTCGATAAATAAAAATTCGAATTAAAATTTCGAGCTCCTTTTAATGTTTGAAAAAGGACAAATATTAACCAATTTCAAACGGCTTGGCGGAGAAGGAAATGAAAGAAAGAAAGAAAAGAAAATAAAAACGAAATAACAATGCAGCATATTACACGGCAACAGACATAACAACGGCAAAAAAGTTACACCTGGACCCACGCCAGGGTTTTCGAAAATGAAAGGTGTTTCGGTTTCGAGCGCAGGAATGACGAAAGATTACGACACATATACGCAGGGCTTTAATGGTTAGGGGAGAGGGGGAACAAATGTCTGGCAACTGCGAGTGAGCGGCACACACAATGGGGCTTCAGAATATTGAGGTTGCCGACGAGTAGATTGTCGCGTAACAAATGCTTCTTGACTGCTTTGTGTGAAACTCAAACTTAAGGAATTGCATCATCTGCTCCGTGGACAGAATCTCTCCAAGTGAGATTTCGAGAGATGTTTTGGGTGCTTGGTGGGCTGCGCTGCGTTGTGGAACAGATCAAGATGGACGAGTGCAGCTGCCAAGTTTGACTTGGGACGAAATCCTTGAGGCGGCGACTTAAGGGCAACCACCCAGTTTAACCCTTCTTAAACTTGGGGTGCAACCCTTTCGGTTTGGTCCAGATTTCAGCCCACTTTGCAGTTCACTAGTTTCACACATTTACTCACTCGATCTCTTTCTTTAAGCAAAATGAAGATTTTCGGCTTAATATTTCTGATTCCTTAACGATTGACAAACTCCCAGAGGGTCAGATGCAATGTCCACACACCAAGAAGTAAGAAAAAAAACCTGGAGGAATGTCCATTGTGAACTTCCAATGCCATTGCACGCTTTGATTTTAATTGCATTGCATCTGGGTACCTTGACATGTGTCCATCCATATCCATGTCCATTTTTATCTTTAATTTTTTTTATTCTGCGATTGCACATTCCCTGTTCCCTAGCAATATCTTCTTCGGAGGGTTGCTGCGGCTTGGTTGGCTAAAAGAATAAGAAATTAGATTTGTCATGCGTCTTGGACCTTCTTCTGAGGCAAGAATTTATTTCCCTCGGATTCAAGGAGGGAGTTGTTTTCTGCATGTGTGGCTGTCGTCTGTCCATTTGTCAGAAGGGCAGGCAAGCATATACAGTCAATTAAAACTGTCACATAAATATCGTAAACTTTTCCCTTATTTATACGCGATATTTTATGTGAAAGTCTTTAATGGGCATATCTAGGTTCTGAAAGTTGCCAAAGAGGGTTGCTGAATATTGTTTTTATGACGTGTGAGAATGGTAGTTAGGAAAATTTTACAAAACTCACTGAAATACATTGAATTTAGCTGGGTGCAAATGTGTATGTCATCTTTATTTTATCAATTAAAAATCAATAATCAATCTTATGTCCTAAAGACATAGAAATTTTAATTGAGTTTATTTTTTGAAGCAAACTTTAAATGAAAAGACAACAATAGAAAACTATTAATAAATCTGCGTAAGCTATAATTAAATCCATGTTTAAAGCCTTAGAAGGAATCGATTTTTCGTACCGCATCTCGAAAACCCATGTGTTGCTGATCTGTATCCCATATTGTATACAATTTTCTTGCTTTATGGACTTTCTGATCTCGACTTTTCCATCATCTGTCTGAGAACAATGGTCAAGGATCTCCATTGTATTCGTTTGTCGTTTTTATTCCTTCGTTTATTTTTTGTCATTTTTATTTTTGATCTGTAATCTTGGAAGCCGCTCCACATTTTTTGCTTTTGAAAAGCCCCAGCAACCCACCCTAGATCCTGGCCAACAAATAATTTATTGAAAAAAAGTAGTCTCCAAAATGCAGCGGACTGGCAGCTCGAGCCAAAGGCGAAGAAATAATTCGTATACCCGCTATGGTATATATTGTCGTATCGCTATGTGCGATTAGGTAGGGATTTTCCAAGCGTCTGGCGTCTACCTGGACGCCCGAAGATGTTGACAAAAATGATTGTAGAAAGGATCAGGGCCGCAGCCGTCATTGGGATTTGTTGTAGTCGCAAACTGCAATGCAATAACAACATCTCCGTCTATGGTCTCAAGAAATGCGGATACAACCCGACGACTCGAAAAGATCTCTGGGAACTACCCCTGCAATGCCGGCGCGTAAGAAAGAGAAGGCTGCAACTGCCTGCGATCCTGTTTGTCGGGAAAAGCAACCCCTATTAGGGGCCGTTGCATTCGCTGGGCAGGATAACGATGATCGGGATCGTCGATCTGGAACGAAACTCGTCCAACTCAGTTGCACAGCGCACGTCGACGCGATTGGTACTCGTTTGAACTAAGAGCGGAGTGAACCCAAAAAAAAAACAATACAGCTGAAACTAAAACTGAAGCCAAAAATGATTCGTTGCTAAAATTATTTAGAAGTAGATCAGAGTGACTGGCACATATTTATAAATACAAACAACTTTGAGTGCAAAGAACTAATTTAAGAACCGGATCTGCCAAGATCACGCAGTAATAACTACAACTGCAAACCCGAAACCAAGCCAAAAAATTATTTTAATGATTTAACAAAAAAAAAATCGTTTTGCACAATTAGTTATTCAAGCCAAGAATTTATAACCAAAGACTGTCGCTGCTAACTCCAAAACCTCAAAGCGAATGTGCAATAATAATTGTTGTATATTATTGAAATACAAAGGGCAAAGAAAGCAAAAACCGAAACCCGCTCCCACGAAAACATCCAACCAAGTATTATTGCTGTACCTTCATGTGAAGAGTGAATCGTTGATCCTTTGTCTGATCTCCTGGTTCGAGTTTTGTGCGGGTGCTACGGTCCATCTATCACGGATTAAGAATTTTGACAGGCGTCGTTCCCACTTAAATTTCCTGCACGACGCGATCCTCCTTGGCTAATTAAATTCGAGACCCGTTCCTTAATCCGCGGCTCGAGTTCTCGTTTCTTCAATATCCTTCAATAAATTTTTTACTGTGCGGTTCATGTTATTATGAAGTTGGAACAAAAGCGCAAATTTATTGAAATGGTAAAAATTATTTACTTTATTATATTAGTTAAACTGCTTTGTATATTTTCAAGGACTTTTCCTTAAATTAAAATTAAATATTTAAATTGAAGTAACAACAATTTAAAATGGCTTTGTCCGTTGTTATAAGTTTCAATGCATTTAAGTTTTCAAATATATATATATATTTTTTTTTTGGTCCTGTCCTTATAAAATTTTCCATTCTTCCATTTCAGGATCCCGAACTCGGCTTTGAGCCTCCATCGGCCAAGCGTCAGCACCGACTTCCTGCTAACTACAGCAGTGACCAGAGCAACTTGTCGTCGGTAGCCTCCTCGGTTTATACCTCACCATTAGTCTTATCCGATGGCCAGAGCACCCATGAGCTTCTAAGTATCCGAAGCTCGCCGGCCGATGAGCTGCCGGAGGCTCCGCACAGTCCGTTGCCGGATAGCCCGGACAGTCCTCCAAGCCCCGATCGAGGCGTTGGCGGCAAGCAGGCACCTGTGGTGGTACGCTACAGCGTGGAGCAGGTCAGCTGTCGCGTGGAACAACACGAAGAGGACGACAATCTGTTGGACAGCTGCGAGGACTACTCGTTCGACGAGGATGAGGATGACGATGGGTTGGAGGAGGAGGAGGATGATGATGAGGAGATCAACTCCTCCACCATTTCGCCAGCATCTTCGGGCTGCAGTCAGCAGCAGGCAGTGAATGGGGAGCGGACACCGGGCCTACAGCAGCAGCAGCAGTTGCAGCTCCAGCGTCCGGTCAGCGATTTTATGATCGCCATGCCGGCGCAGTCCAAGATCTTGGACGATGCTGTCGCCTTTGGCTGCATGTCACCGGCTGTCGAGAGCTCGGTGCGTCAATGTCCACTGCCAGCGCTGGCTTGGGCCAACGCGGGGGACGTTTGGAGCCTCATGTGCAAGCGAGATGACCAAGACTCGCGACTGCGAAGCACCTCAATGCTGGAGCAACATCCGGGCCTGCAGCCGCGCATGCGCGCCATTCTCCTGGACTGGTTGATCGAGGTTTGCGAAGTGTACAAGCTGCATCGAGAGACCTTTTACCTGGCCGTTGACTACCTGGACCGCTATCTGTACGTGGCGCACAAGGTGCAGAAGACTCACTTGCAGCTGATCGGCATTACCTGCCTCTTTGTGGCCGCCAAGGTTGAGGAGATCTATCCGCCAAAGATCGGGGAATTCGCATACGTAACAGACGGGGCCTGCACGGAGCGGGACATTCTGAACCACGAGAAGATCCTGCTGCAGGCACTCGACTGGGACATCAGCCCCATCACCATCACCGGCTGGTTGGGCGTCTACATGCAGTTGAATGCGAACAATCGCACTCCGGCCTCGTTCGCCCACGTTGGTAGGCAAAAGGCTAAGGAGGCGGCAACAGACGATGCCTTCATTTACCCACAGTTTTCTGGATTCGAGTTCGTGCAGACATCGCAGGTGCTGGATCTTTGCACCCTGGATGTAGGCATGGCCAACTACTCCTACTCAGTCCTGGCAGCGGCCGCCATTAGTCATACTTTTAATCGGTGAGTTTGTGCGATCCTAACACCTTAATCCAACAAATATGTAACTTTTGTTTTTATTCTTGTAGTGAGATCGCCCTGCGTTGCTCTGGCTTGGATTGGCAGGTGATTCAGCCCTGTGCTCGATGGATGGAGCCCTTCTTCCGGGTGATCTCCAGGAAGGCCACCTACTTGCACATGAACGAGCAGAACGAGCAGGTCAGCAACAAGTTCGGTCTTGCCCATGTCTGCCCCAACATTGTCACCGACGATTCGCACATCATCCAGACGCACACTACCACCATGGATATGTATGTAAGTATCTAAGTATTTAAAAGAGAGAATGATTTCGAGGTTCTTCTAAAACTCCTGTTATAATTCCAACTGTTATAAAACAACTGAACTATAACACTAACGGCTTTTTTTTCCTTTTAAGGACGAAGTGTTGATGGCCCAGGATGCGGTGCACGCGATGCGAGCTCGCACTCAGGCCTCCCCGGCCACCGCATTACGTGCTCCAGAGAGCCTGCTAACGCCTCCCGCCTCTAGTCACAAGCCAGACGAAGATCTGGGCGATGAGGTGGACGAGACGGCAGCCAGGAGCGGCATGACTTCTACAACCACCTGCACCACCACCAATAGCAACAGCCGCAGCCACACTGCTGTGAGTAGCTGTAGCGGTAGCAGGAGCAATCGCTGAGAGATCATAGGCGAATCCTGTTAAATCTGCAACTTAAACCACACCCGCCCAAACAGTCTATACGTTAAGTGTTTCATATATTTAAATTATTTTTGTTAAGTGAAAAGTTGTTAGTTGCCTAATTCCTATGCTAAACACATATTTAATTTGAAATTTTTCTAGCTCCTTTTGTTTCTTAACACGCGATAATCTTTTCCTCGCTCAGTTTACTATTACAATTTGTGTATTTATCGAAAACAAGAAATATAATTTTAATTGTACACTATCTATATTCCATATATATATGTATATATATATGTATATATATATGTATATATATATGTATATATGTACATATTTATATATATACTGAGTACAGCAAGCAAGGATACACTGAACTGAATTAATTATTATCTCAGTACGTGCTGAAAAGGAGCAACAAAAAATGTGTGCACTCGAAAAATGTTACATGAAATACCATGAAAGATAAATTGTTTAGCGCATGTCCAGCTGTCAATCAATCAGTCAATCATTCATTAACAATCATTAAGCGCCAGATTAATAAACTAAACAGAGAGATGGGGCAAAGGGCGGCAGCAGCCCAGATCAAAGCACATGACTAATCAACTAAAGTTAGCTTATAAGTTGAGGGAAATGCAGAAAACTAAAACGACTAATGCTGAGCTTTGCATTTACATTAAACAATTAACCCATTTAACCCAATTAACCATGAAACAAAAAAATATAAAGACAAGTCCTTAGCTGACATTGAGTGCAACGAAATGGCAATTGAAAAGTCAACGCGTTATAATTGCAAATATTGGACAGACAGTACAGAAAAGATATACCTATAATTATATATAAATATATATATGCATACACATATGACATTGTAACGTTTTAATTTAGACTAATTTGCCATAATTTGCTAAGCAAATAAACCTTGTATATAAAGCAAAAGTACACAATACAAAAAACCAAACAAAATCAAGAATTGACCACAAATGAAACACATATAATATATTATTATACGAGTGTACAATTTCTATATTCGGCATACAATAAGTTATGTACATTCAAAAGGCAACAACGCAAAATAGAAAAATATTATTATTCGCTAAATTTAGGTATCTATAATATGTATATTGACATAAGGCTGGAATGAAAACGCAAAACCCTACAAAAACATGCACTAAAAGAAAAAGTAACAAAAAAACTAATCTATTTATTTCATATTTGTAGTTTTTAAAAGCAATAATAACTTTAAAAATATGAATTTGATTTTAAATAGTTTCACGAGTACGCTTATATTTATGATTTGATGTCAATAAACAAAATACAGTAAGATCATAAAATTTAACAACTAAATAATTATATTTTTTGTAAATAAAATGGAGACCGACATTTTATCGTATTTTTATTGGATTCAAAATAATATTAACCGGGAACTTATATTATCTGACCATCAAAAAATAAAGCAAACAAGAAAAGCCAGACTAGCTTCAGTGCCCGAAGCTTGAAATACCTTCGAAGACCAACTACTCTCAAGTACTCGTTCTTGTGAAAACCCTATATTTTCCAAGAAAGATTTAATTTTGTCTTGAAAAACACAAAATATGAGAGTTTTAGGCTGCCTCCGGTCCCGAAGCCGCAGATTAGTTGCCTTCAAACCGTTCGATCGTTTGTACGGCAGCTATAGGATATAGTGAACCGACTTTTGGTTTTTGATTTTCTAAAAGGGATTTAATGTCTATGAATTCTCAAGAATGAATTAATTGTTTTGAAAAACTCCAGATTTATGCTCAATGACCCATTTTCTCCCATCGTTCCCATGGCAGCTATAGGATATTGTGGTCCGATTTAAATGATACTTTCATGATTTGTTAAAAAGTTTTTAAATAGTGTTTTTTTTTTTAATAAATTATTTATCTTAAAAAATTGATATTTCTGATACTTTTTCCCAATTGTTCCCTTGGCAGCTATGCGATGTAAGTAGTGTTCCGATTCTGGCCGCTCCGACTTATATACTACTTACAACAAAAAGAAGGATCGGCGCAATAGCTTTGAAACTGAGACTAGTTTACATAGCAACCGACAGACAGATAACCTCGGCTGGTGATGTTGATAAAAAATAAATATCCTTTATAGGGTCGGAGATGTCTCCATCACTGCGTTACACATTTCTGTTAAAAATTATAACACCCTCTGCGAGAGCATAATGAAAGTTACAGCCCCATAGCTTTAAAAGTTAAAAGCCAATTTCCAGGGAATCAAATATTTTTTAAAAATGTCAGCTATGCGAAGCAGTTTTATGATTCCGGCCATTCCAAACTACTGCCTCATAAATTAAAGACTTACACAATTAGGTAAGTGGGTTAAAAAATTATAGATCTAACAGCCTCCAGATAAAAGGCTGTCTAATATAATTGCAATGATTATTTCAATATGGACGTGTATTTCCGGGATATAAGCTAAGAAATGGTAAATCATAAAAAAATGTGTATAAATATATTTTAATTAGCTACATTAAAGGTATCAACTTGGTTAAAATCAAAAGTAATTACCAACTTTGATTCAAAACAATCTATGTTATGTTAAAGCCCATATGTACAGTGAGGTCGTACTCGACATCTATAGAGTACCCACTGACCAAAAATAAAAATAAAAGTAAGCTATTCTGGACGTGTTGTCCGCAGACGATCTCAAGACGACGGAGACAAAGCTCTCATTTCGATCCCCGATGCTTTCGGAACCCTTTGCAAAGCTTATTACTTTATAATTTGCAACTCAATAAAGATGGCCTTTTAGCTAACACCATTTTTTCGATATTTAGTTTTTACATGAATACAAATATTTTCATACAATCTAAACATTAAAACTTTGAATTGGGTTTACTGAGGCGGTCCACATACATATAAATCGAAATATCGATAGCCACGAAATGTTAACTAACATTCGTTTGGGTTAACAGAAAAGACGTTAAAGGCGTGCTGGCAACCCCAACGATACTTGCCGGAATGGAGCAGTCAAGGAGTTCGAAAATGGGAGCAATTGTGCTCGAAGACCTTGCCCGGAGAGCCCACTCAGTTCGTGGCGAGAATTTGCCTAGTGTGGATGCGTTCATAGCAAAAAACGTGGCCAAACTAATTTAATTCCACTAAATCTAAGAGCCCGTTGGCCGGAGATAATAATACAAATAAAAGAGAAACAACAGCTAAGAAGTGTATTAATCTGTGGAAAGCCAATTAAATAAAGCCTCATAAATATTGCAAGCGGCTTACAAATGCATTTCAGTGTGGAAAATGAGAAAAGCCAGTTTTGAAAGCTCTGAACCTGCAGAATATCCTTAAATTCAAACGTTGGAAAAAATCCAATACAGATATATGTGTATATATATTATGTATGCGCGTGTGTCTGTGGTGGTGCCGTACTAAAGAGCGCCAAAAAGCCGAAGAGACGAGGCTAAAGCCGCGCATCCAAATAAATCTCTCGTCTCTCCTTGTCTCTCGCAATTCGTTTTTCGTAATTCGTAATTCGCAATTCGCAGTTCGCATTACGCGTTTCGCGTCGCTTTCGCTCGAAAGTCGCGTTGTAAAAAGTCCAGCAGAACGCTGCGCCTCGCTGCACCACCCAGCAGAATTCAGCACCACCCCCTGCAGTTCAGGAGCTTTGTTTTTTGTCAAGTTTTTCGCACTCGGCTTCGAAATTGCGAATTTGGCGCGCAGAGGAGCATAAAGTAAGTGACAGTGGGCATTGGGGAGTGGGGGCTTGGGTAAAAGTGTAAAGAGCCGCGAGAGAGAGACCGAGTTGCCTCGTTGATTGCACAATAAAATGCGAAAATCAAAACTCACACAAAAACCAAAAAAAACCCGCCGAAATCACGAATTCCCATAAACTTGCCAAAGCTTCAATTGATGACGGAATAAATCATTTTCGAAAAATGTGGGTGTGTGCGTGTTCATTTGCGGTTGTGTGTAAGCTTTGTGTTTGCGCGCCCAAAAAAGAGTGCTATTCCGTTTTACTATTTACTACTACGCACGCTCCCGCAACGCACCACACACACACACACAATCGTGTATATATGAATATACACATTCATATAAATAGAGGACATAATAACGGTTTAACGTGTACTATATCCACTCAGCTTTCGCAGCAGCGTAAAATCTCAAGGATTGATCAATACCTCATAGCCGTTGGCCCTCCATCCCGGTTGCCTCATCCCAACTGACCCCCCTTTCTGGACTTGTGCGTTTGCAAAAGGACAATCTTTATTATCGGTTTTTTTTTGCTTAACGCGTTATCCGTTATGGGGGTCCTTGGAGAGAACATTTTGCTGTAGCTGGGCTCTGCCCGTTTGATAGTTAGTTTGCCTTCCTTTGAATGCATTCTTTTCGATTTCATAATTTCGAGCTTAACGAATTCATTTTATCCCAAATCATTGATTTATTCTTGGTGTTTAGTAACTTTTACTCAAATGACTACTTAAATTTTTGAATAAATAAGGTCATTTGCGTAATCTAAAATTGTAAGCCCATGCTGTGATTAAACATCATTCTAACTTTGTTTCAATATTCATAAGCAAAGTAAATTTATATATATAAAAGAGGATAATTATAACTCTAATAAACGGATTTAATCGAGTATCAATTAATTGTTTTTATTATTATATTAAAAAACATATTCTGCTCATATCATTAGATTTTTCACAAATTTTATTATAGTGTGTATATATATTTACAAAACCATTTAATTTAGTGCTGAATGTGCCGAATTATGTGCGGCTTGTCAGGCTGAAAAACTTAATTACATGATGGTGATCTCCAAGACTTGACTTTGTGTTTTTGCCATGCGCTTTTTTATATATATTTATTATATTCAAGAGAATATTTAGAACGAAATAAATTCATTCTACACCTAATGAATGAGCCTATTGGGGAAATACTTTATCGAAAAAGATTTGTTGTATTTTGAAATATTTAGATCAAACTCCCACATGTGATGACTACACACGACCGTTAATTAAAGTCATCGAAAAACATATATTGATTGGTAAAAACCGAGCAACAAGGGCTGGTTTATTGATATGTTTCAGGCAATAAAACTGTATGGAATAAAACTGTATGAATTTTTTTTTTATAATGGGCAGACAGGCTTTGACACTTATTCAGTTAATATAAACCAATAACAAGAAATAAAGGCTAGCTTCGGGGCCCAAGCTTAGAATATATTGGCAGAACAGTGGCCTTCAAACCGTTCGCCGTGGCAGTTGTAGATATAGTGGTCCAATTTTTTGGTTTATCATTTTCTAAATTGGCTTTAATATCTATTAAAAAAGTATATTGTCCAAGAATGAATTAATTATTTGATAAAAACCAGAGTTATGGTCAATGACCCATTTTCTCCCATCGATCCTATGGAAGCTATAGGATATAGTAGTCCGATTTTGTTACAACTTTTGGGATAGGTTAAAGTCAAAAGTAATTTATAAAGAATCAATAATTTTTCTTTAAAAATTTAGAATCTACGTCATATTCCCCAATCGTTCCTAAGTGAATTATATGATATAGTGTGCATAGTGCCGTGTGTTGATGGACAGCCAGACAGACAGACGGGTATGGCTAGATAGACTCGGCTGGTGATGCTGATTAAGAATATAAATACTTTAAAGGGTCGGATATGTCTCCATCACTGCTTTACAAACAAGAGTATTCTAAGCTTGGGGCCCCGAAGCTAGCCTTCCTTTCTTGTTATAAGGTGGTTTAAAGAAATTTATTTCCTTTATAAAATTAATATTCCAAAACGTAAAATAAATTATTAGAAATTCGTTTTATTTTATGTTATGTGCATATTTAACACACACACACATTTACACAGACACATCCGTCTTTAGTCGTAAAAAAGTTTTACGCCATTCATTGAGATTTTCACAGGCACATTAATTCCATTACGAAAACTCCCAAGGCCCTATTGCTTTTAGCTGTCGTTGGTGGCCAAACGAAAGCAAAAAGTCAGACTAAATACAAAATGGCAAATAGCTAACAAAACAGTCAGGAAAAAAAGAAAAATCTAGGTGGGTGGAGGCGTTTGCGCAGAATGACGAAATGGAAAAAAGGAACTAGCATTATACATATACGATATAATAATCTTTTGTATGCAAAACTTTGTGAACGAACGCCAACTGAAAACTTTCACTTTTCAGCATTTTTTTGGTCACCTGACTATAACGGAGAACGGGTCGGAAAGGAGACATTTCCGACCCTATAAACTATATATATTCTTGATCAGCATCACCAGCCGATCTAGCCATGTCCGTCTGTCTGTCTGCCTGTCCGTCTGTCTGTCTGCCTGTCCGTCTGTCTGTCTGTCTGTCCGTCTGTCTGTCTGTCTGTCTGGTGCTGAAACTTTGCACCGATCCTTTAATTTATTGCAGGTAGTATATAAGTCGGAACGGTCGGAATCGGAACACTACATCACATAGCTGCCATAGGTACGATTGAGAAAAAGTGTCATAAATTCGCCATTTTTAAAGATATTTTGTTTATTTCTTGGAAAACTTTTATTATTTTAATATATCCTGAAAGTTTTTTTAAAATCAGACCACTATATCCTATAGCTGCCACAGGAACGATGGGAGAAAATGGGTCATTGAGCACAACTCTCGTGTTTTTCAAGACCATTAATTCATTCTTGAGAAATACAGTTTTCATAGACAGTAAAGCCGATTTAGAAAATTAAAAACCCAAAAATCGGATTACTATATCCTATAGCTGCAATACAAACGATTGAAACGATTTGAAAGCAACTAGTCTGCAAGGGTATTCTAAGCTTCGGGTACCGAAGCTAGCCTTCCTTTCTTGTTTTATTATGTTATTTGTTACGAAACACTGCAAAATAGAGTTCCTAATAAAGCAAACTAAATTACATTTTCAGGACTGGTAGAAGTTCATGCTTCAATTACGTGTGTAACGCCCAAAACTGCCCAAAACAAATTAAGGGGGCGGTGGGCATGACACTTACAAAAATAAACCCATTTTAATCTGCGTAAATATTGGGAGAATCTGAACTGGTAATACGGTTTCTCTAGCTCATACAGTTTCTGAGATCCTTTCGTTTATCCAGACGGACATGGCTATATCGACTCAACTCGTCATGCTGATCAAAAATATAACCTATACCCCTTGGGTACAGGGTCTAAACATTTTTTTAATGTATAAATATTAGATTTATGTTTCAAAAATCAAGTGCATAACAAAAAGTCTATTGAATACCCTTTACTCCACTGCAAATCAAGGCTTAAGACATTAAAGTGGTGGATCTCACCAAATCGACCTTCTAGGCGAAGTTGTGGCAGTATGTGCCGCCTTTGAGGATATGGCTAATATAAGCCTAATATAAGCCTGGAAAATCCTATGCTCTGAGCCGCTTCTCCGGACCACACTGCTAACGAGGCGGGGCGAATTCACCTACATAGACTTAAAAAGAGCGGTCTACAGCTGGAATTATAATTTGGTCTACTCGTGAAATCTTCAATTAACACCGATCGTTGATCGGTGCTTCTGTCGAATGCAAAAAAATTTATAACTTTTGATCATTACATTAGTTAGACTACAGCAGCACTCGTACTTATGTGCTTATTACGTACTTATTATGTGTGTCAGCAATTATTGAAAATTTTGAAACTGCAAATATAAAAAACGGGATTAGTAAGCCAATAAAAATGATTGGGAATTACTTTATAGCGTTGCCTGTGCTGACAGGGAATTTGTGTTTGGGGGACTAATTTTTTGTATGACAAAAATATATATTTAAAGATTTGTAAGCTTTATTCAGGAGCTCAAAAAAAGAGAATAATTAAAATAAGATAGAATCCTTTGAAATAACATAGATGGTTGATAGTTTTAAGGCTCAATATAAACTACATCCACCCAATAAAGATAAATGCATTTAATGCAGCGTATATTTATGTTTTAAAAAAATATATTTGCATATATGATTGGTTGTAATTAGTATGGATACGTTATAAAACAAAACAACGTTGCATTATTGTTATAAATATTGCAGTTTGTAACTTAACGAATTATTAAATAATTATAAGGCAATTTATTTTTTGGCAAATATTTTTCTTAAGCAATCCCAAAAGCATTTCAAATTTTATATTGTGTTGTGCGTTTAAAAACACTGTAAACAAAACTTATTGTTGGCAGCGTGTGAAACGCAGAAGTTTGGTATGATTGATTTGCCAGTGTCTGGCTCTAAATTGCCAATTCTTTATGAGGATGCTATTGTGGTGCAATGGATAAGGTTGCTGGGAAGCTATAGCCCAAGATTTCATCATGGTTAATGCAAATTATAGTGCGATAGGACATATACAAGACAAAACACATATAGAAGCATTAATGGAAGATAAGGCGAAGTGCGCCTTGTTTTGGGGTGGCATGCACATACCAAAAACAATAAAAAAATTCTCACCCACATGACAAAGTATTCCCAGTGAATAAGTGAAGCTGTCGTCCCACATTGCGCATGTGCTCCAAAAGAATTCGATTTCGACTGTAAGTTCGAGTTCGAAAGCATCCCGAAGTAGTGTCCGTCAATGTGTGAGTTATGCCATTGCATTTATGTGTGAGCAAGGGAGGAATTGAGGAGCGGAGTGGGAAGGCAATTCTAGGTCAAATTCACAAGAAGCCAGTAAAAAAAACCCCTTCTGCGACCAAATGCGTGAAAGCTAACAAATAAAAATCATATTTCTAGTATGGTGGAGAACAAGAAAAACAAGAAAGGAAGGCTAGCTTCGGTACCCGAAGCTTAGAATACCCTTGCAGACCAGTTGCCTAAAAACTGTTTTTAATCGTTTGTATGGCAGCTATAGGATATGGTTGTCCGATTTTAATGAAACTTTCAGGATATGTTAAAATAATCATTTAATAAAGCTTTCTAAGAAATGAATTAATTATCTTTAAAAATGGCGAAATTGTGGCATTTTTTCCCAATCGTTCCTATGGCAGCTATGTGATGTAGTGTTCCGATTCCGGCCGTTCCGACTTATATACTACCTGCAACAGATTGAAGGGTTGGTGCAAAGTTTCAGTCCGATAGCTTTAAAACTGAGAGACTAGTTTACATAGCAACCGACAGACGGACAGACAGACAGACAGACAGACAGACAGACAGACAGACAGACAGACAGACAGACAGACAGACGGACAGACGGACATGGCTATATCGACTCGGCTGGTGATGCTGATCAAGAATATATATACTTTATAGGGTCGGAGACGTCTCCTTCACTGCGTTACAAACTTCTGGTCAAAATTATAATACCCTCTGCAAGGGTATAAAAATTGCTATATAGCGATTTTAATGTAATATAGTTAAAATTCGTATAAAAGATTTGAAAGAAGTATTTTAAACAAGTAAGAACGTTACAGTCGAGTTTCCCGACTGTTACAGACCCTGTACAAATTTAGTTATAAGCAAAATAAATCAAAACAAAAAAAAATAAAATATTTTCTCCGATCTGGGATTCGAACCCAAGATCTTCGCATTTTCAGTCGAACATCGTAACCATTCGACCAACCCAAACTTTTTGAACCGGCAGCTAATACAGTATAAACATATTGAAGGCACACATTGATACAAATGTATAAGAAGGTAGTGGCAGCTGCAGCTGCAGCGGATTTACCGTTTGTTTGCGAAAATAAACAGATTACTTGTGTTTAGTGCCTGTAAACTTTAGGTATTTATTGTGCGCTTTCTAATTAACCAATCTTGATGAAATTCGGACTTTGATGTGACTTACAGGATCGGTTGACATTTAAAATTCGTTCCGACCTATATATTACCTACAACAGAATGAAACGTCGTTTACAGCCGCTGCAGCTGCCACTACCTTCATATACATTTGTATGAATGTGTGCCTTCAATATGTTTATACTGTATTAGCTGCCGGTTCAAAAAGTTTGAGTTGGTCGAATGGTTACGATGTTCGACCGAAAACGCGAAGATCTTGGGTTCGAATCCCAGATCGGAGAAATATTTTATATTTTTGTTTTGATTTATTTTGCTTATAACCAAATTTGTACAGGGTCTGTAACAGTCGGGAAACTCGACTGTAACGTTCTTACTTGTTAATTATAATAAATACATATATATTTCATTCATTCAGATTGTCTTTTAACCTAACTTGTCCATTCATAGTGCAGCTAAATATTCTAAGCGTACATTTTTAAATGAAGTGCGTTGTTATTTGGTTGATAAATTTATTCGTCGAGTAATTTTATTAATTGCTAATATTTTGTATGTAAAAACACTCTATTGCAAATTAAATATTAATAATATTGTCTACTTCTATTCTTGCAGGTCGAAGTATAAGCCAAAGTTGACCGGGCCACATATCAACAATCTGCGTCATTAAAAATTGTCAACAGCAATGTTTACCACACCCGAAAATAGTAATACAAAAAATTGGCAACACAAAATGACAGCCATTGGAGTTTCCACAACAAGTATATAAAAAAAAAAATTAAAAATTTAACTATCGTTCGAAATACGAGTTATAATATTCTAAAGAGCACTATAAATAATTGAATTTATCAAATTCAATTTAACGAATTATTAGAAGTTTGTGATGCCACAAAACAAACACTCAGTGTTTTTTCCAGGAGGAAAAAAATAAACCAATAATAACGAATCAACCTATTATCGGTAAACTATTTGTGGTTTTACCCCATGTGCCGAGCGCGAGAAAAATAAGTAATTACAAATTTGGAAACTGAAGCTAAATCCTAGGGATTAATTCGTGAAATATCCAAAACACACGAGTACGCACAAAACCACGCAAAGCTACAAAAATGGAGAGCAAACACTGGTCCTATTTTGTGGCCATTGTGCTGGGCGTGCTTGTATTCCACACAAACATATTTTGCGCATTTGGGGATCAGGATGAGGATATACCACACAATGAGTAAGTGTTATTTATCAATCAGCCTTTGACACACGAAAGACACCAAATATTCAATTATACATTATCAAAATAATTCGCCGATTTCTCCTCGCTGAATATTGAATGCAAAACTACCGTACAAACTGCTTTAATATTAATAACTATTTTAAAGTTTATGTCTATTATAACTTTCAAGCAATTAAGAACAATATTATTTTATAAGCTTTCTAATCGCTAAACAAATTAATAAAAAATGTAGATATACATATTTCAAATTAAAATAAAACAACTGGCAGTCTCAATGGTAAAACAAAATGTATGCTTTTATATAATGTTTAAATAAAACAAAATTATATTGTGTATAAAGACACATTTTTTTAAATAAAACAAAATAATATTGTTCTTAATTTGTATTACCAATTGAAATAAAAAATCGTATATTTCCCAGATATTCAGTAATCATAAATGGATGTTTTAAAATATGTAGTTCTTCGTTAGTTGTGTATTCGGCCTTGGGTGCTCAATGTATGTTTATCTAATGGATACATTATAGAAATTTGCAATTAGCTTCGTACGATGACTGCGAACCTCCGGCTAATTAACCCAAAAAACTTATGTCATTTGCAAGCAGGACAAATGGTGTCTGATGGAAAGGGTGGTTGGTGGGGAAATGAGGAAAATGGCCCATTAAGTGATTTTTTGTTATCCTGTTCTTTTATCTTATGTAAGTTTTATTTATTGAAATCAGTTTTGGCATGCGGTGATTTGATGTTAGTTGGAGCTTCTGCAGTTTCGTTAATGGAATTTCTTTATTCCCCTTTCCAAAGACAACAAATCGGTTTGTTTGAGTTAAGTTTCTTTTTACCTTAATACAACATTTAATAATACAATCAGTTAATGAATAAATAATTAATAACAAAATATAATATAAAACAAGTAAGAACGTTACAGTCGAGTTTCCCGACTGTTACAGACCCTGTACAAATTTGGTTATAAGCAAAAAAAAGTATATATATATATTCACACCGAGTCCGGTCTGGGATTCGAACCCAAGATCTTCGCGTTTTAAGTCGAACGTCGTAACCATTCGACAAACCCAAACTTTTTGAACCGACAGCTAATACAGTATAAATATATTGAAGACGCACATTCTTACATACATACATACATACACATTCGTATGTATGAATATGAAGGTAGTGGCAGCGCAGCTACAGCGGCACTTTCGAGAAAAATCAACCACCGAACGCAAGCGATTTACCGTTTGTTTGCGCAAATAAACAGATTTTTGTGTTTAGCGCCTGTAAACTTTAGGTATTTATTGTGCGCTTTCTAATTAACCAATCTTGATGAAATTTTCAGGATCGGTAGAAATCTATGCTCCAATTGCATGTGTATTTTTAAAAAAATTTTAGCTTGAAAATTGTGCAGTGCAGGGCAGTGCAAAAATTCAAATACAAATTGCGGGGGCGGTGGGCGTGGCACCGATTTAAAAAAATAAACTCTAATTTACTCAGTATTAGAAGAATCTACACTGGTAATGCGGTTCTTCTAGCTCTTACAGTTGCTGAGATCCGTGTGTTCATCCAAACGGACGGACGGACGGACGGACGGACAGACGGACAGACGGACAGACGGACATGGCTATATCGACTCAGCTTGTCATGCTGATCCAGAATATATATACTTTGTGGGGTCTGCCACGCCTCCTTCTGCCTGTTACATACATTTGCACAAACTTAATATACCCTTTACCCTTTGGGTACAGGGTCTAATGAATATAATTATTATCTTGGTAATTGGTTAATTTCTAAAGGAAATTTGTCAGATATTAGCTAACGTGCTCAAATAACCTTGGGCTCTCGCAAGGGTTTAAAGAGTTTATAAATTAAGGCTTGAAAAAAATGTTAGCCAGATATCTTTTATATTGTTCAAAAGCCCCTGGGCTCTCACAAGGGTTTAGCTCGACTTCACCCCTGCTTCCATTTTACAACATGCTTTGTGTCACTGCAGAAAATCAATTAAATTTATTTCAACTTTTACTGGCAGTCAACTTGGTGTTGTGGATTATAACGAAGTCTTATTTCTGGCTTCTGTTCTTGGAAGTTTAATGTAAATGTACAAAACTGCCCGAAATCGCGCTTTTCGCATTTCCTTCAGTTCAATTATTTGCAATTTAATTTAATGTTTTTTTTTTAGCCAAAGCATCCTTGATACCCTTCACCAGTAAATTAAAAAAAATATGAATTAAATTCTGGCATAGCCAGCAATGTGCGATTGTAGTCCACTGTTTGCTAACCGAAAATCATTAATAATTAATTAACCAAGCATCAACGATTAAATTAAAGCAAAGTTACGACATTTGACCCTGCAACTCCTAATTCTTCCTGCAACGTTTAGGATTCAAAAGACATAAAATCACATGATTACATTTTCAAACATGGTCTGCTTACCCTTAAAAGGCTGTGCATTATATTTAATTTTAATGGTTTTTATACTAAGCGGCGAATTGTATCGTCGTCTTTTCAAATAAAATAAATTAATATTATGTATCATTAAAATTAATAATCTCTATGGGAAACGGCGAACAACTAAAATCTTAAAATCTTTTAAATCGCGCCAAAAGTGGGCAGCAGATAACTACTATACAGAAATTAAGAGTTTAAAATCGAAAGATGTTCGTTAGAAATGTCAGTTACATTGGCACTTTTAACTTTAGCTTGTTAATGTTTATCCCATAAATTAATATCAAAACTTAGTTAACATTGTTATACTCCGTACTTATGGAGCACAGGTTACAAAGTTAAAGCAAGTGTATGCAACATAGAGTTGGAGATACCCAAAATTACCTAAAGTATAGTCAGGGTGGCTAGACAAATCGATTTAGCCATGTGAGTCTGTCTTTCGTCTGTATGAACAAACAGGTCTTAGAGATGGTAAAAGCTAAAGCTAGAACCAAAAATTTTTGATTAGGATCCCTTTTGTGCCTGCGCAGATGAATTCGTTCGCACCGCCCCGAAATATGTTTTTGCAACTCCATATCTGGGAATCTATAAGATCTATAAGAGTTAATTTAATTAAAAACTTTTCTTTATATTTTTGCTAAGATGCTAGCAAAATAAACTACTAAAAGATAAAAAGTAAGGTAAAGGTAATTAAACAGAGTCCCAAAAGTATGCAATCAATTTTGGAATATCTGTCTTTTATTCTGTCTTTTATTCAAAATAATAGAAATAGCGACCCATTCTGGAACAGGGTAAATAAGAGTAAGGCAGTTTTTCCGGGTTTTTCATCGGTTCTGCAACTGGATCAGTTGCTGCTTAAATCAGTTTTGCATTAGAAAACCCTGTGTCGTTGGGTCCATTTCGCATGGGCGAGACAGATCTAATTACCAACGAGGCAGCTTAAGTGAAGAAATACATTAAAAACAACAAAATGGGAGCTCTTACGATTTATGACAAATGACAGTGAAAGTGCATTAAGCAACGGTTGAACTGGAGATACAAACAGAAGCGACAGCAGGCTTACGTCTAGCGCATTGTTTTGCATTTTACCTTTTTACCCTTTCCATGACCCTTAATTGCATTTAAGGGGATTTTAAATTAGCATTCAACACGATAAATAACTTTAGAACTTAATCCAGGGAGAAACCTGGTAATGTGTCATGTGAATCAGATTAAGATAAACTGTATTATATCATGTTTGCTGTAAATATTAAAATGTATACTTGCTCTTGTTTATATTGTTTTATTATTGTTAAAGTCGCCGCTAAATTTACAGCTAAAACAAGGAAGGAAGGCTAGTTACATTAAAGACGCTTTATAAAATTAAAAACCCAAAATCGGAAAACTATATCCTATAGCTGCCATACAACGATCGAACGGTTTTAAGGCAACTGGTCTGCAAGGGTATTCTAAGCTTCGGGCCCCGAAGTAAGCCTTCCTTTCTTGTTTATATGACTCATATTGAACAGTTTTGTAATTACTTAAGCGCTTATGGAGCGTAGGTACAGGAAAAATAAATAATCCCAAGCACGAATACAGAAGCATTAAAACAATTATTTTATGTTAACCTTTAATTTTTTTGACATTTGTCAAAATTACAGCTTTTTACATAATACATAAATTTAAAAATGAAGCCACTTGCGATCACTTAAAAAATTCTGTTGAATAATAACACAAGAAAGGAAGGGTAGCTTCGGTACCCGAAGCTTAGAATACCCTTGCAGACCACTTGCCTTTAAGCCTTTCGATCGTTTCTATGGCAGCTATAGGATATAGTGATCCGATTTTTGGTTTTTAATTTTCTAAAGCGGCATTAATGTCTATGAAAACTATTTCTCAAGAATGAATTTATTGTCTTGAAAAACACCAGAGTTATGCTCATCGACCCATTTTCTCCCATCGTTCCTATGGCAGCTATAGGATATAGTAGTCCGATTTTAATGAAACTTTTAGGGTAAGTTTAAATAGTCATTTCCTAAAAAATGTAGTTTTCCGATTCCGACTATTCCGACTTATATACTACCTGCAATAAATTGAAGGGTCAAAGGGGTGCAAAGGGTGCAAAGTTTCAGCACGATAGCTTTAAAACTGAGGGACTAGTTTACATAGCAACCGACAGACTGACAGACAGACGGACAGACGGACATGGCTAGATCGACTCGGCTAGTGATGCTGATCAAGAATATATATACTTTTTAGGGTCGGAAATGTCTCCATCGCTGCGTTACAAACTTCTGGTCAAAATTATAATACCTTCTGCAAGGGTATAATAAGAAGAAGCAGACAAAGCTGAATTTTAGGCAAAATATAATCCAACGCTGAATCACTTCAAAATATACAAAATAGTATATTCTTCAATGGTTTTATGACACTATAACCCTGATGAAATATAGTTGAAGTCTAGTTGGGACTGTGCATTCAAGTCAGTTGGAATCGGGGGAGGGGAACTCATTTCAATTTCAATAGGACAAAATGGCAAGAACCCATTGACCTACTCAATGAGAGTACTACAAACAGCCAGCTTGTCTCTCAGAATGTTTTTTCCTTAGCAGGCCGGCAAAAAAGTGAATAACGACATGATTCGACCAACAGGAGCATCGGGAAAACTATGCAAAGGAACGAAACTAGTTCGATGTGCATAGGCGTATGTGGTACTTGAGCAAGAGATACGTGGCTAGTTCGTGCTCAAAAAGGTGGGGCAGAATAGAAAGTCTCTACGAATACACCTGAGCACTCTCAGCTGCATACTCATTGTCAAGATTTTGGCCTTAGCAAAAAAAATTTTTCAAAACAAAATGTGACTTTTTGTTTTACTTTTAGAAGCACTGCGGGCCAAGAAGATGCCTTTGAGGGCCTTTCATGGCTTTTTAAGCTTATGTAAAGGTTCTTACTGTTTTTAGTTGTTTCATTGGATGTGTGCATATGTATATAGTATATCTAGACATCCCGCTGGTGTATCCGCGTATTTCACATATCACATATAGGTGTCCAGCTGTATAGATCCATCCTCGCTGTTGAGCGTCCTTTTTTAGTATGAAAACAATGTGCCCTTTAATGAGACCTTACTCTTGTTTTAAATCTGCATATCTTATATGGGATTTAGTTCATATAGCAAAATATACAACTGAGTATATTAAATTCTTTGAGAATATCCCTTTTCTATTTTTAGACCCTGTACCCAAAGGGTAAAGGGTATATTAAGTTTGTGCAAATGTATGTAACAGGCAGAAGGAGGCGTGGCAGACCCCACAAAGTGTATATATTCTTGATCAGCATGACGAGCTTAGTCGATATAGCCATGTCCGTCTGTTCGTCTGTCCGTCCGTCCGGATGAACACACGGATCTCAGCAACTGTAAGAGCTAGAGGAACCGTATTACCAGTGTAGATTCTCCTAATACTGAGTCAATTAGAGTTTATTTTTTTAAGTCGGCGCCATGCCCACCGCCCCCGCAATTTGTATTTGAGTTTTTGCACTGCCCTGCACTGCACAATTTTCAAGCAAAATTTTTTTTTAAAATACACATGCAATTGGAGCATAGATTTTTACCGATCCTGAATATTTCATCAAGATTGGTTAATTAGAAAGCGCACAATAAATACCTAAAGTTTACAGGCGCTAAACACAAAAAATCTTTTTATTTGCGCAAACAAACGGTAAATCGCTTGCGTTCGGTGGTTGATTTTTCTCGAAAGTGCCGCTGCAGCTGCGCTGCCACTACCTTCATATACACATGTATGAATGTGCGTCTTCAATATATTTATTCTGTAATAGCTGCCGGTTCAAAAAGTTTGGGTTTGTCGAGTGGTTACGACGTTCGACTTAAAACGCGAAGATCTTGGGTTCGAATCCCAGAACATATATATATATATAATTTTTTTTTTTTTACAGGGTCTGTAACAGTCGGAAAACTCAACTGTAACGTTCTTACTTGTTTTTTATTTGATCACTTCCCACCAGATCTTTGGTACATTTCATCTGTTTTCTGAGCTTCAGTTTTATCCCATGCTAGGACATGCATTACTTTGTAATTTTATAAAGATATAATATTTAATACTTTTATCAAATAGCCTGACAATATCTAAAAAGTCTTGTCCGGCAGAACCTAAACATTTTATTTATTTAAACAAGATAGAAAGGGAAACATAAATTTTAAATAGGAACGATCGGATGGTCCGAAAAAATGTATATTTGTGAGCTCTTTGAAGCTATCTTTTCATTCGTGTTCATTTTCTTAGCTTCTATCAGGTCTTTGTTGTTGTCAGCCATCAGCATTATCCAAATTCAATAACTTTTTTGTTCACTTTATTTCGCTTTATTGTTTACGTTTTCATTGTTGCGAGGAACGCTGATTTTTTCTCCCCGATGTTTCCGTTTATAATACAATTTTCATATAATTTAAATTCATTTTTGGCATCGCCCGAGCCATAAAACTTTGTCTGTTGTCGCTTGACTGCGGTTGCACTTCCTCGCCACCAATCTGCTGCCTTCTTCCTTTCTCCCTTCCCCTTCCTCTGAGCACTCAATGCCTCTCCTGGTATGTATTGGAGCCTTCCTCTCTGGCCATAGTTAACAACATGCGATTATTTTGTATCTAGATAGGGAAACCTCGCCCTTGTCCGTTGTTGCTTTTCGTTTGTTCGTTTGCCGCCGGCTCAACATAATCAACGTTGCGTATACGCAACTTTGCTGCGGTTACTGCTGCTTGATTTTACTTTGCCTTACCTCCCTCCTATCCCAGTTTTGTTTGTTAATATTGCAGATAATGCCATATAATTGTGCAATATTTTTCTGGGTATTATTTTGCATGATCTTAAATTTACATTGTTTTATGCCCTTAACAAAATAAGAAATTTTGTAGAGAACTTAAGGGGCCGAATCAATTATAGATTAAAACCATTTTTAAAACCATTGCACAATTCTTTCGCAATACTGTTTAATCAGTTGTACTAATTTGACCTAAAATCACGTAGGCACTATGTGCTTTAAGCAAAAATTTTAGTTAAACAAATGTTTTTGCAAAGACCAACAAATTAATTTATATTATATTTTTTATATTTCATGTACAAATAATTGTAAAGATGTGCTTAAAGTTAAATGGTTAAAGATTGCTTTTTATTAGCCATATACCCAGGGTAGCTATCGCAAGGATATTGGATGCTCGTTTGCCGTAGTTAGCATTTCGTATGTTTTTTTATTTTATACCCTTGCATACGGTATTATAATTTTGACCAGAAGAGTGTAACGCAGTGAGGAGACGTCTCCGATCCTAAAAAGTATATATATACTTGATCAGCATCATCTAGCCATGTCCGTCTGTCGGTTGTTATGTAAACTAGTCCCTCAGTTTTAAAGCTATCGAGCTAGAACTTTGTACCAACCATTTAATCTGGTGCAGGTAGTATATAAGTCGGAACAGCCGGAATCGGAAAACTACGTTACATAGCTGCCATAGGAACGATTGGAAAAAAGTGTCATAAACTCGCCTTTTTTTAAGATAGTTAATTTACTTTTTAGAAAACTCAATATAATGACTATTTTAATATATCCTGAAAGTATCATCAACATCACATAGCTGCCATAGGAACGATGGGAAAGAATGGGTCATTGAGCATAACTTTGGTGTTTCATTCCTTTCATAGAAATTAAAGCCGTTTTAGAAAATTAAAAACAAAAAATTGGATCACTATATCCTATAGCTGTCATACAAACGATCGATCAGTTTTAGGGCAACTGGTCTGCAAGGGTATTCTAAGCATCGGGCACCGAAGCTAGCCTTCCTTTCTTGTTAATATTTAATTTTTGACCCAACTTCTTAAGTTTGCTGCTACCCAACTTAACTTTAGTCTCAGATGTTGTGCCCTTATGCATATTTGAATATTTAAGTTGCCTTAGTTTCCTACCCCCTCCTTGCCCCAAAGTGTTTAGTAAGCTCTCTTTTGTTGCCTCTGTTTTGCTGTTGAGTTTCGCGTTTAGATTATAAACGTTTGCAAATGTTTTCACAATTTTGGTTGTGCTGCTTTCCCTTGGTAGTTTTTCCCTTTTGCTCCTTAGACTACACATAATGGAGTTCGGATTCTGTCGGCAGAGCTCCTCAAGTTACTTTGGTCTGGGTAAATATTTGCTGATTTTTCAATTTTTCGTCGTTGAACTTGTTAGTAAATATTAACGAAATATTTGGCGAGGCGTTCTGTATAATAAAAACAAGAAAGGAAGGCTAGCTTCGGGTACCCGAAGCTTAGAATACCCTTGCAGACCAGATGCCTTTAAGCCGTTCGATCGTTTGTATGGCAGCTATAGGATAAAGTGATCCGATTTTTGGTTTTTAATTTTCTAAAACGGCATTAATGTCTATGAAAACTGTATTTCTCAAGAATGAATTAATTGTCTTGAAAAACACCAGAGTTATGCTCAATGACCCTTTTTCTCACATCGTTCCTATGGAAGTAGTCCGATTTTGATGAAACTTTCAGGATTAGTTAAATTACTCATTAAAACGAGTGTTCTAAAAAATAAATAAATTATCTTGAAAAATAGCGAATTTATGGCACTTTTTCCCAATCGTTCCTATGGCGGCTATGTGATGTAGTGTTCCGATTCCGGCCGATCCGACTTATATACTACCATCCTACTACCAATTCCATCTGCGTAATAATTACGAGAATCTGCACTGGTAATGTGGTATTTCTAGCTCTTACAGTTTCTGTGATCCGTTCGTTTTATCCAGACGGACAGACGGACATAGCTATATCGACTCGACTGGTGATGCTGATCAAGAATATATATACTTTATACGGTCGGAAATGTCTCCTTCACTTCTGGTTAAAATTATAATACCCTCTGCAAGGGTATAAAAATGTAATCACCAAAATTAATAGGCTCGAAAAAGGGTTTTTAAAACGAAAATGAATTATTGTCAGATTCGTGTCAAAATATCACAAGTCGCTGTGATAAGCTGTTATAGTCCTATTAAAAATACAATGTTTATAATATAAAATATATTGTATATATAAATTACATTTGACCATATTTTTTTTTTTTATTGCAGAGTTCGCAATTGGGCTTTGAAGTTCGGCGTTGACTTATGGGAGTTCGGACGTCAATTTACCAAAATGAACGAGATCAAAAGTGTAAGTAATAGCGCCGGCTGGTACCCGTCTAAGTAATAATATGGATACATGTATCCATATCAGATAATCCTCAAATGACCGCCAACAAATCGTGTTACTTAATGGCTTCCATTGACCTGCATACATTTAAGCTCTTTGGGCGCTTAGTTTAACTTATCGATAAGAACAAATTTTTCGATAAATACTCGGAATGGCATTGTTTAGTAGGAGCTTAGCTAATACGTCAATTTTTCGTGTTTTCCTCCACGTTCTTATTTGGTGCTTTTGTTGGTTGTTTCTGGCCCTAATGCAATTTAAACACAAATACTGCTAATTGAGGGTGCGCTGTAGGCTGCTTTAAGTATGTACGTACGTAGCTGGGTGCTATCTATGTTAATAAGCATGGCAGTGTTTGGCTTTGGTTGACTGCGTCCTCGTCGAGGGATGACGACGGATCCAAAGGATGGCACAAGTATATATCCTCCCCCCTTCCTTAGCCAGCAGCGTGCTCTCGCGTTTAATCAGACGTGCATGAGTTAGTGGGACGCTTTTATTGTGCGATTGTGCTGCTTGTTATTATGTGCGAGAGAATTAAATTTCAACGAATTTACATACGAATTATTTGAACGCATACCTACTGTACATTGAATAACTTTTGACTTTGTTTATATGTATATTTTTAGACCCTGTACCCAAAGAGTAAAGGGTATATTAAGTTTGTGCAAATGTATGTAACAGGCAGAAGGAGGCGTGGCAGACCCCACAAAGTGTATATATTATTGATCAGCATGACGAGCTGAATCGATATAGCCATGTCCGTCTGTCCGTCCGTCCGTCCGGATGAACACACGGATCTCAGCAACTGTAAGAGCTAGAGGAACCGTATTGCCAGTGTAGATTCTCCTAATACTGAGTCAATTTGAGTTTATTTTTTTAAGTCGGCGCCACGCCCACCGCCCCCGCAATTTGTATTTGAATTTTTGCACTGCCCTGCACTGCACAATTTTCAAGCTAAAATTTTTTTAAAAATACACATGCAATTGGAGCATAGATTTCTACCGATCCTGAAAATTTCATCAAGATTGGTTAATTAGAAAGCGCACAATAAATACCTAAAGTTTACAGGCGCTAAACACAAAAAAATCTGTTTATTTGCGCAAACAAACGGTAAATCGCTTGCGTTCGGTGGTTGATTTTTCTCGGAAGTGCCGCTGCAGCTGCGCTGGCACTACCTTCATATACATATGTATGAATGTGCGTCTTCAATATATTTATACTGTATTAGCTGCTATTTGAAAAAGTTTGGGTTTGTCGAATGATTACGACGTTCGACTTAAAACGAAGAGATATTGGGTTCGAATCCCAGACCGGACTCGGTGTGAATATAATATTTTTATTTTTTATTTTTTTGCCTATAACCAAATTAGTACAGGGTCTGTAACAGTCGGGAAACTCGACTGTAACGTTTTTACTTGTTTTTATTTATAGACTTAATATTTTAAAGGAAATCAATAAACAACTTAAAATTTTTATACCCTTGCAGAGGGTATTATAATTTTGACCAGAAGTTTGTAACGCAGTGAAGGAGACATTTCCGACCCTATAAAGTATATATATTCTTGATCAGCATCACCAGCCGAGTCGATATAGCCATGTCCGTCTGTCCGTCTGTCTGTCTGTCTGTTTGTCTGTCTGTCTGTCTGTCTGTCGGTTGCTATGTAAACTAGTCCCTCAGTTTTAAAGCTATCGGGCTGAAATTTTGCACCGAACCTTCAATCTGTTGCAGGTAGTATATAAGTCGGAACGGCTGGAATCGGAATACTACATCACATAGCTGCCATAGGAACGATTGGGAAAAAGTGACAAAATTTCCCCATTTTTAAAGATAATTTATTTATTTCTTGGAAAACTCTATTTAATAGCAATTTTAACATATCCTGAAAGTTTCATCAAAATGGGACCACTATATCCTATAGCTGCCATAGGAACGATGGGAGAAAATGGGTAATTGAGCATAACTCTGGTGTTTTCCAATACAATTAATTCATTCTTGAGAAAAACAGTTTTCATAGACAGTAAAGCCTTTTTAGAAATTAAAAAACCCAAAAATCGGACCACTATATCCTATAGCTGCCATAGGAACGATGGGAGAAAATGGGTAATTGAGCATAACTCTGGTGTTTTTCAAGACAATTAATTCATTCTTGAGAAAAACAGTTTTCATAGACAGTAAAGCCTTTTTAGAAATTTAAAAACCCAAAAATCGGATAACTATATCCTATAGCTGCCATACAAACGATTGAACGGGTTGAAAGCAACTAGCCTGCAAGGGTATTCTAAGCTTCGGGTACCGAAGCTAGCCTTCCTTTCTTGTTTTTCGTTATGTTGTATTACATCCCTAAAACTTTTAACATCTCTTCGGACTGGTTTTAATGAATAAGCAATATTAAATTGGCAACATTTTAGCATATATTAACTATAACAAGTTAAAAACACCACACACAAAAAAATATTAATTATGAGCCTAGTTTTAATTTTTTTTAGAAATATAATTTTTCCAAGGTCAATCCGTATCGAAATGTGCGCCTTCAATATATTTATACTGTATTAGCTACTCGCTTCAAAACGTATATTCTGGAGCACTGGTAGGACGTCTGGCTACTTACACGGACGTCGTTGGTTCGAACCCCAGACCAGACCATGTACTTAATTAATTTTTTTTCGTTATTGATTTATTTTGCCTATAACCAAATTGGTACAGGGTTTTTAACAGTCGACAAACTCGACTGTAATGTTCCGACTTGTTTCAATTATGAAAAGGGCTAAACATTTTTTATACCCTTGCAGAGGGTATTATAATTTTGACCAGAAGTTTGCAACGCAGTGAAGGAGACATTTCCGACCCTATAAAGTATATATATTCTTGATCAGCACCACCAGCCGAGTCGATCTAGCCATGTCCGTCTGTCTGTCCGTCTGTCTGTCCGTCTATCCGTCTGTCGGTTGCTATGTAAACTAGTCCCTCAGTTTTAAAGCTATCGGGCTGAAACTTTGCACCAATCCTTCAATCTGTTGCAGGTAGTATATAAGTGGGAACGGCCGGAATCGGAACACTACATCACATAGCTCCCATAGGAACGATTGGGAAAAAGTGCCATAATTTCGTAATTTTTCAAGATAATTTATTTACTCTATTTAATAGCAATTTTTGACATATCCTGAAAGTTTCATTAAAATCGGACCACTATATCCTATAGCTGCCATAGGAACGATAGGATAAAACGGGTCATTGAGCATAACTCTGGTATTTCTTAAGACAATTAATTCATTCTTGAGAAAAACAGTTTTCATAGACATTAAAGCCTTTTTAGAAATTTTAAAACCAAAAGTCGGATCAATATATCCTATAGCTGTCATACAAACGATCGAACAGTTTAAGGCAACTGGTCTGCAAGGGTATTCTAAGCTTCGGGTACCGAAGCTAGCCTTCCTTTCTTGTTTAGTTTGTTTTTACATATTATTGCTGTTTAACAGTGGTGCCAACATTCCAATTGCTCTGTGGTCTTAAAATTAATTACAATTAGAGTATATATATGAGTTGTAATATTATTATCGGATCATTATATATTCCGATTTCCAAATTTTGAGCTTTGGTCATCTTTTACTTCAACTCAAAATTTTGCTAAAATCAGAGGCAGAATGCTGTTATGCAAATACATTTTCTGGCCGTGACTGTCAATGAGTCTGTAATTGTCAATTGCCTTGTTGCTGTTGTTCTGTTCATGCTAGCTGATGTATTTTTGTCCTTACTGTGCGTGTGTGTGGGTGTTGTTTTCGTTGTTGTTGTCGTTGTTGGTATTGCTGCTGTCGCTGACAATGTTTGCTTGTGTTAATTTAAAGCGCACGTCGGTGTAAAAGGACAAAAAATAAAAGCCTACGCCCAGATTGAATTAAATATCAAGTATACCGCCGTAGGGTGGGGTTTTATGGTCTTGCTTACTGTTTTATATTCTTGCATATATGCACCACAAAAATTATGACAAATAATATAGTTGGTGGTCGTGTTGGTTAACTCCTTTTTCAGTGGTATTAAATAGCCAGAATCGGCTAATAAATTTTTTTTTTTTTTTTAATTATTGACACTGCAATAAATTAAGTTTAGTTAGCGATAGATATAAAGAATTTTGTGAGGTTTTTAAGACTGGAAATCTAAAGGTTGTTATATTTTGAAAAGATATTGAAGAATACATTTAATATATCCATAAAATCATATAAAAGCGAATGGGTATTTTATTTAAACGAACTTAAGATGTATTTGTATTGTATTGCATACATTTTATCGGTTTAAATGTATGATTCAAATCAGAATCTGTAGAATAATAATATAAACCAATTTAGTTTTAACATAAAGTTGAAAATAAATTTAATACGCTAAAGAGAGGTTTAACAAGAAAGGAAGGGTAGCTTCGGTACCCGAAGCTTGAAATAGCCTTGCAGACCAGTTGTATGGCAGCTATAGGATATAGTGATCCGATTTTTGGTTTTTAATTTTCGAAAACGGCACTTTTTCTCAATCGTTCCTAAGGCAGCTATGTGATGTAATGTTCCGATTCCGGCCGTTCCAACTTATCTGCAAACATTGAAGGGTCGGTGCAAAGTTTCAGCCCGATAGCTTTAAAACTGCGACTAGTTTACATAGCAACCGACAGACGGACAGACGGACGGACAGACGGACATAGCTATATCGACTCGGCTGGAGATGCTGATCAAGAATATATACACTTTATAGGGTCGGAATTGTCTCCTTCACTGCGTTACAAACTTCTGGTCAAAATTATAATAAGCTCTGCAAGGGTATAAAAATAATATTTCTAAGAATAAATTAATTCTCTTGCTCTCAGTGATGTTGTTTCATCAAGTTGAATGGCGTTTAAAAAAATGCTAGGCAATATAATAAAAAAATAGAAGAAAATTAAAAATGAAAGCGAACAATGTTGTGGGTGCGGTTCAGCCTACCATATTCTCCATCTCATTTATCCGCATCTCTGCGCTTGTTTTGCTGTTGCTGCTTTTTTGTATTTAGCTCAGCTACTTTTTTCCCCTCTTCGTTTGGCATTTTAAAGTAGCATAATAAAATGCGAAACAAATGCAGCGCGCACGTTCAGTTATGCGGAAGGCGTCGCAGGACAACAAAAACCAGGACGAGGATAGGGGAATGCTAGGTGAGAGTGTGTATGTATGTATGTGGGTGGAATGCCTGTGCGTGGCGCATATTCATTTGTTTTATTTTCAGTATACTTTAACTTTGGCTTGACAACTCCAGCTCTGACTGGTTGATAAAATTATCTATTAAAACTGTGAAATAAGGTGACACACCGCAAGGAGAATTTGCGGAAGGGAACTTATAGATATGTACATACATATGTATATACCCCTGAAAACTTGGTTCCATATGATTGAGGCTTTATTTTTATAGGGTTATGGTCAAATTAAAAAAGCCAAATTTCGAATAATCGAACAGGAATGGTCTTTAGCTATATAAAGGTAATACAAAAATATTAGAATAAAAACATTTTATTGAGTTACGTAGAATATCGTTAATGAATTTTTAAATTGAATTCCTTGTATTATTTCTAACGAAACTATTTAACTTTTGGACTTTTTTACCTTTCTTTACTTTTTAGACCCTGTACCCAAAGGGTAAAGGGTATATTAAGTTTGTGCAAATGTATGTAACAGGCAGAAGGAGGCGTGGCAGACCCCACAAAGTATATATATTCTTGATCAGCATGACGAGCTGAGTCGATATAGCCATGTCCGTCTGTCCGTCTGTCCGTCCGTCCGTCCGTCCGGATGAACACACGGATCTCAGCAACTGTAAGAGCTAGAGTAATCGTATTACCAGTGTAGATTCTCCTAATACTGAGTCAATTAGAGTTTATTTTTTTAAGTCGGCGTCACGCCCACCGCCCCCGCAATTTGTATTTGAATTTTTGAACTGCCCTGCACTGCACAATTTTCAAGCTAAAATTTTTTTAAAAATACATCTGCAATTGGTGCATAGATTTCAACCGATCCTGAAAATTTCTTCAAGATTGGTTAATTAGAAAGCGCACAATAAATACCTAAAGCTTACAGGCGCTAACCACAAATAATCTGCTTATTTGCTCAAAGAAACGGTAAATCGCTTGCGTTGGGTGGTTAATTTTTCTCGGAAGTGTCGCTGCAGCTGCGCTGCCACTACCTTCATATACATATGTATGTATGTGTGCCTTCAATATATTTTTACTGTATTAGCTGCCGGTTCAAAAAGTTTGGGTTTGTCGAATGGTTACGAATGGTTAAAACGCGAAGATCTTGGGTTCGAATCCCAGACCGGACTCGGTGTGAATATATATTTTTTTTGTTTTTTTTTTATTTTGCCTAAAACCAAATTTGTATAGGGTCTGTAACAGTCGGGAAACTCGACTGTAACGTTCTTACTTGTTATACCCTTGCAGAGGGTATTATAATTTTGACCAGAAGTTTGTAACGCAGTGATGGAGACATTTCCGACCCTATAAAGTATATATATTCTTGATCAGCATCGCCAGCCGAGTCGATCTAGCCATGTCCGTCTGTCTGTCTGTCCGTCTGTCTGTCTGTCCGTCTGTCCGTCTGTCGGTTGCTGTGTAAACTAGTCTCTCAGTTTTAAAGCTATCGAGCTGAAACTTTGCACCGACCCTTCAATCTGTTGCAGGTAGTATACAATTTGGAACGGCCGGAATCGGAACACTACATCACATAGCTGCCATAGGAACGATTGAGAAAAAGTGTATAAATTCGCCATTTTTAAAGATATTTAAAGTTAAATTTTAGCCATCAAGTTCATTAAAATTCTACGTTAAAGTAATGCTTTTAAGACCTAGGATAGCGTTGACTCCGTTGTTAAATGAAAGATTTGTTGCAAACGGGTTTTCTCTCTTCCGCAACTAAAAGATATTTCTGTTATTGAATTGACCGGCCCCTTTCAAATGATCTCAAAATGTTTACCAAATTCAAATCCCCACGAATATCTCAATCTTTTTAAAGTCTGTGGTCTTTTGTTTTTGGAGGCACGGCATTATAAGTTTTGCGTAGAAAGAATGGAGTGCAAATGCAGATTGCTGGTCACTTGTTTCCGCAAGAAGTACAGTTTTCAAGCAACCAACTACACATTAATGGGCAACTCCCGAGCTCCGATTCAGCTCGGTCTTTGTGACAAATACAAAGGCCTTGTTAAAGGTCCTGCGAACAAAGTGTGGAGGCGGGATGGAAGGTGAAGGAGAAGGCGAAAGCAGGCTACGTGGGGCAGACAGATCGAGTTGGTGTTGTGTGTTTGGCTAACTAAGTGTGTGGCGAATAGTGTTGCGGACTGCAAGGAGAGTAATCGGGAATTCAGACGAAGACTCGGCAAAGCACTGTGACGGCTAAGGAGGTGAAGGATGCGCGGTGGGAAATACCCAAAAAGGCTAAGGGCAGTTGAACTCCTTCTTGGGGATGGTCCACTGGCGTTTGTGTGGTTCAAAATGCATTCGGGCTGTAGACCCACAAACCCCGCCAGACCTACTCCATATACATACTTTTGTATATACGAGTAGTATGCGTATAGTTATATGTGTGCATAGACGAGTGCTTGTCCATGCAAATATTTAAGTCTGTCGCTGTCGTTTTGGGCAAAAATCCGAGCATGACATACAGCTGCTGGCAGACAAATGTTAAGTGAGGGGCGTGGGCCACGTGGATTAGTATTCTTGGTAATGAAAGCATTAAGCTAATAAAATATTTAATTTCACGAATCACTTTCGAGACTTATCAATTAATGGGATACATGACTTAACTCTTGGTACCAGATTAAAGCAAATTATTAGCAAAATATGGTTACGAACAACTACCTAATAAGTTTGGAGATCTTATTAATCCCATTCAGGATTCCATTCGGGAATTTGTATTTTGTAGGTAAGCTGAAGTTTATAATGTTCTTGAACAGTATCAAAAGCCAAGTTAATGAAGCGAGATCGTCTGTCCATTCGTATTTTGATGACTTTAAAAGCAGCATTGACTCGGGTGATAACAACCCGGTTGAAATTTGGTATTCCATTAGGAACATTTGGGAAAAGTAACATAACTTTAACAATTTTCAAAATAATTAATCCATTTCCTAAAAATGACCTTTTATTCGGACTACTTTATCTTATAGCTGCCATATAAACGATAGAATCATAGAACAGTTGTTTTAAAGATGATTGATTCTTTCTTGGGAAATATACTTTAAATAAGTATTAAAGACGATTTGGAAGGACAGAAAAAAATAGTTGCCATACAAAGCGGCTTATGAGCAATTGGTCTGCAAGGGTTTCCAAGCATTAGGCACCGAAGGTGGCCTTCCTTTCTTGTTCCTTCTCCATATTTTATATTTAGACTTGCTTGAACCTCTCGCAGATCAAGTTTGTTTCAAATTCCCGACATCTCGGAACTCGGTTGTAGCAATATGAAATCCATCTATTGCTTTACAGTGTACACTCTGAGATGTTTGATGGTGCAGGTGCATCAGCTCCTCCGTCCGTAAGCTGCTTTTATTGTGCTGGAATTCAACAGGAGCAGATCCCAAAGCTCAGGAATGCAGCTTCTTCGCTCGTGCCCCTCGTGCCCGTTCTCCCTGGTGTCCTTGCTCTACTTAAAATTTTGCGCCAGCTGCACACGCATCCATCTGGAGATGGTGTGGGCGTACCGGGGAAGGGGAATTGGAATTGGGTCCGCCCAAGGGCCTTGCGCAACATTTTCGAATTCCAGAGTCAACCGCAAAATGGAAAACTTTCTATGGCTGCTGCTGCGCTCGCTCTTCGAGTGGTGTCCATATTGTATATAGTTTTTTTCTACCAGCTCTTCCCGTCACCCACACAGGACATTCTCACACATACGCGTGCGTCCTTCAGACATGCATTGCATTTCGATGCTTCTCTCGTTGAAATTGCTTTACAAAATGTTGCCATCGCATAAAAGTTGGGTGAGGTTTTTTTGGACGAGGATGCTCCCGATGCGAAGATTGCCACCTAGCCATTGCTAGCATCTTAGATGTACATACAAAGTATAAAAGCTTTTTATTTAGCTGAGGCTTGCTACTTATTCTTTTTAATTCTCGTCAATTTTTTCATCCAATCGTTTTTTTTATTTGGGAATAGTAAGAATTTTCACCAGTGATATAGATTGGAAATTAAATATTTTTTTTTATTAAAATTAATCTATTAAAGTTTGCAATGTGTTCGTAGGAAAGGGTGTGTGATGTTCGGGGTATTTTTCAAAGCATTCTTTTTGCTTTCCCTGGTGGGGGTGACATTTTCTTTTGCTAATGAATGTCTCCAAGTGTCTTCTCCTTGCAGCTTTAGTTCTGTGGTCACACAAACATTCGCAAGCACATGCTTAGATTAGCAAAAGCCCCAAATATTTGCACTGTCTCTGGTGTAGGTACACAGACACAAGCGAATGTATGTTAGTCTATATATTCATAGAAAAACATATTCTTCTGAGCATGAGCTGCTTTGAAGGCTCCTCACTTTTACAGTTCTTCGGTTTTTTGCCTGCTGGGTGCTTCTGGTAAGGGATCAGTTAAGAAAAGTTTTCTAATTAATTCGCTGGAAACACACGCGCCGCTCTCTGATGATAACGAATGCGATAGGCTAAAATATAATTCAACTGACAGACGCTTTGAAAAGTGACAATTTAAAATGGGCTTGCCTCTGTAACTTGGTCACGCCCCCATACAACTGAAGTTCGTAATTACTATTTTGTGGCACTCAAATGCATGAAAAAGTCATAAAATGCATTTGCTTCCGCGTATAAGATATTCGTCCTAGTAGCCTGCTACTTTTAATGCTATTTAAATACATATTTGGTTTTGGGTTAGTCTTAAATTAATTATTATAGTATATTTTATATTAACTTGTGGCCAACAAAAGCCTACAAATTTAAATCGCAATTTCCTCTCTGAAGCCTTCGTTGTTTGTTGCTTAAAAATTAGCAAGGCGATCGTGAGGGAACCCCATAATATATTAAGATAACAATTTTACAAGAAAGGGCTAGCTTAGGTTCCTGATGCTTGGATTACCCTTGTATTTTAAATAACTTGATCGTTGGTATAGAGTGTAGTGTTTGCTCAATGGTATTCATGGTTCATGTTATACTTATACTTTATATATTTAAAGTTTATAGAAGTTGTGTATCTGATGACTCTATTATTTAATTTACAGCGCTTTAAAGACAGTGAGATCGAAGTGAAGCGAAAGGATGGAATTATCTTGCTGCGTGAGTTGGCCGCCGAGGTGAAGAACTTTATGGATTTTAAGCGCAATGCTGTCATGGTATGTAAATAACCAGGACCGAACCTTTTTCTTTTTTACTTGGAAACAAGAAAGGAATGCTATTTTTTCAAATGGCCTTTAATTTTTAATAAGTTTACTTTCCAATATTGAACTATTTAAAAAAAACACACAAGTTAAGTTTAACAACCTTTTTTTCCCCCGTTGATCAGCAAACGTCAATTATTATAAAATGGGGATTCTAAGAAACAATCAATTAACTTAAAAAATCGAGAGTTTATGACTTTTTTTTTATCAATCGTTAGTTTGTGATGCAGCTATGTGATATAGTGTTCAGATTGCGACCTATATACTATCTGCACCAAAAAGAAGGCTCTTTGTGAAGACTAAGCCCGATAGCTTCAAACAGAGAAACTTGTTTGCGTAGAAGAAGACAGATAGTCGACTGGTGATGCTGATAAAAAATATACATATATAATTCTAGAATCGGAAATGCGTTTCAAACATCTGTTGAAAATTATAATACAAGGTTTTATAAACATAAAATATCAAAGTCAATTAATGTTATACCAAATTTGTCATTGCTTAATGATGGCATATTTAAACAAAAATTGAGCACAACTGATTATCGGTCCCTTATCTATAAAATATTTAATGCTGAGGGACTTTTCTCTGAATGCATCGTATTCTCTATCTTGTGTTGTGCCTACATTTTACAAGTGGCACAATTTCTCAAAGCTCATTGAATCATGAGCGGGATGCGTATCCTTAAATTTCAGAATGGCAATAAAAAACCGAACAGAACCAAAAGACGTCACAACATCTCCAGTGGGACACTGGCGTAAAGTGGAAAACAATAAATTGCCGTGGGGCCAGTCTCATTGCGGTGGAGCTGCTGCATCTTTTGGTAAAGGAGGTTGCGGAGGTTGGCAACAAATTGAAATTAAAGTGAACCCGGCCTGACCTGGCCCGGCCACAAGCACAAGTTTTGATGGCGCTTGCAGATGCTGCGAGTGCGTGCCCGCCATTGTCCCGGGTTCAAGCTCTGCTTCTGACCAGAAAAAATATCCGAAACCGATGTAACCCACTTCCCAACCGCCAACTTTTCGCCCGTGGTATTTGTGGTTTGTCGCTCTTTGCGAATCAGAAAAGTTCTCTCTTACTTTGCAATATTTGCACCGGGTCGGGACAGCTTAATGGCATGGTTAGGATAATCAATCAGTCTTTACAGTGCAAAAAAAAACAATTACGAACGTAACAGTCGAGTTTCCCGACTGTTACAGACCCTGTAAAAATTTGGTTATAAGCAAAATAAATAAAAAAAAAAATATTTTCTCCGAGTCCGGTCTGGGTTTCGAACCCAAGATCTTCACGCTTTCAATCAAACGTCGTAATCATTCGAAAAACCCAAACTTTTTGAACCGCCAGCTAATACAGTATAAATATATTGAAGACGCACATTCATACATATGTATATGAAGGTAGTGGCAGCGCAGCTGCAGCGGCACTTCCGAAAAAAATCAACCGCCGAACGCAAGCGATTTACCGTTTGTTTGCGCAAATAAACAGACTTTTTGTGTTTAGCGCCAATCTTGATGAAATTTTCAGGATCGGTAGAAATCTATGATCCAATTGCATGTGTATTTATTCCAAAATTTTAGCTTAAAAATTGTGCAGTGCAGGGCAGTGCCTAAATTCAAATACAAATTGCGGGGCGGTGGGCGTGGCACCTGAACAAAAAAATAAACTTCATCTGTGTAATAATTACGAGGATCTGCACTGTTAATAAGGTTCTTCTAGCTCTTACAGTTTCTGAGATCCGTTCGTTTATTCAGACGGACAGACGGACGGACGGACAGACGGACAGACGGACATGGCTACATCGATTCAGCTCGTCATGCTTATCAAGAATATATTAACTTTGTGGGGTCTGCCACGCCTCCTTCTGCCTGTTACATACATTTGCACAAACTTAATATACCCTTAACCTTTTGGGTACAGGGTCTAAAAAATTAATTTAATATAGTGGCTGTCAAGTCACTCATAATAGTCCAACCCTATTTTTTTTAATTTTTAAAATCTGCTTTCATTATTGAAAAATTGTCTTTTGAAGTAATTATCGTGAAAAACGCAAAAGCTATGTTTAATAACCCATTTTTCCATCGTTCTTAAGGCAGCTGTAGGATATAGTGGTCCGATTGCACTTCATAAGCCCGGTTAGATGGACATGCTTAAATGGACGCGGCTGATGGTGCTGATTAAGAATATATATACTTTAATAGGTCGTAGATGACTTCTTTAGCGCGTTATAAACTTCTGGCAAAATATTAATATGGCCTGTGAGAAAATCATTATATGTTTGGGACCTGGAAAAATTGAATATTTTTGATGACAGTATCGTTTTAAATGTTGATATATTTGTTGATGGTATTGGGATTTATTTTAACTCAAACAATTAAGCAGTATGAAAGGGTTGGTTTTGCTAGCGTGTGGTAGACTCGTTCCTCTGAGCCTAGGTCTTTCTTTTCTGCTCTTTATGATATTAGGAAAATATCGATTTAATTTGCTTTGTAAGGTTATTTTTATGGTTCTGCTTTTGGCTTGTATGCTTTTTCAATCGTTTTCGACGCACACATACGCATCCTTCCAGGATACGCAGATGCCGCCTCTTCGGATCTGCGCGGTGCCCACTTCCAAAAGACTACCGAAAGCATTTATTTCCCATCTGTTAGAATTTTTTGGTCCTGACGCAAATCGCATACGAAGCACCATTAATTACAAATCCACCTACACACACACCAAAAACATGCAAGGAAATATAAAGAACAGTCAGAAACAACAGCGACAGGCAAATAAAGATAAAATTAACCACGAATCAATAAATTAGCTTATTTATTCAATGTGATAATTAATATAAAAGTAAACTAGGTTTACATATTTAAGTTGGTTCAAATAGTTCATTTGACAGCAATATGATACACAATAATTTATAGGTTATATACATACATATATATATATATATATATAAAATTATTTTGTAACTAGATATATATATCTGTTTTGGCCAATATACTCGTATGTACTTAGCCTTCAAGGTGACTGCAAGGTGTTGAAGCGGAAGCATATTGCAGCTCAGACTTGTGGCTTTATATTGCATATAATCTCAATATTAAAAATGCATCAATCTGATAATCGGAAAATCCATTTTTCTAGTAAGCTGCATTGCAATGACGCAATATATTCGGATTTACCTTTTCTAAGATTCATAATTTGTGCCCACCACCTAATCTACACAGAAAAGATACAGGTTTTAGTGGCATACTAAGCTGAAAGCTGACTGACAAGCTTAGTTTTACCAGAGGCGGCGATTAGAGGGAATCCGAGTGAGAAATGAGAAAGGATTGTCTGGAACTCTACAATATTTGAGTACCCTTGCCTGAATAATAAATATATAATTTTGAGGTGAACCACAAGCATTAAAAACTCAATTCGATTAGTTCATAATAGCAGCAAACAAGTTTTGAGTTGAGAGAGCTAAGGTATTCCAATACTTATTGACTTGTTTCCCAGTAATTGATACTTGCTGTGACTATGATAATATATTTGCGCATTACGCTCTGGATTCTCGGCTCTGGGAATCTCCCGATTTGATAAGACTTCCATATAAGCTCACTTAAAAGTTGATCTGAACAGTTTCGTTCTGCTGACTGCGTTGAACAGACCGCTTGAAAATGGAATCGCATTCCTTGGTATTTTTGCTGCTGCTTTTGGCTGTGATTGCCGTCTGCTCTATGGCAGAGCCTCGGGACTGCAACGGGGGCTTCTATGCCTCCAAGGGCAACCTGGTCATTGATCTGAAGAATCTGGACAGCCTGCTTAACTGTGTACAAAATCAACATCGAAATGGATAAAAATCATACTTCAAAGATACCTGAAAAATACCTAATAAAAGTACATAAATAATCATTCTTTAAATTAAATTTGATTTTGTGAACCTATATACATGCTGTGTTCCGAATATTTTATTGATTTTTCAAAAAGTAAACATGAGATTGCCGGCACATTATTGCAATATTGAAACGATAAAGAAGGCTAATTACGCACCCCAAGCGGGATTCTCGCAGTGCAGTTGCTCTTCAACTGCTTTAAGATTCGGATTAGAATTAATTATTTTGATAACCTCCATCAATGACCCAAAATTTCTCTGATAACCTTTTAGTAAGAAAAAGAAGGTTCGGTAAAAAGTTCAATATCTATTAAACTGAGAGACTAGTTAGATTGACTCGGCTGGTGATAGTAATCAGAAATACTTGTATGTGTACTTAATAGAATTGGTGCAGAAATCACCGCGTTCACTACGTTGGCCTATATGTTAATAGCCCCTGCACCAATACAAAACTTTGTTTTCAATAAACAATTTAATTTTCATAAGATAAAATCTTGTTATTTTGTTAAAATAGTCTTTTCACACTTTTCGTTATATAGTAAAATATTTAATTCGGGTTGAGCAGTTGTCTGAAAGAGTATCCCAGATTGTCAAGTTGAAGACAGGTTCAATTGAATCTTAAACGATAGGGATGACTCAGAGACTGTGAATGATCGATCTGAGACGTACAGCAGTAAACTTCGTCAGAATCTTCCGTTTCGTTGACTTCAGCTCTTGCATCCTTGCACTCGTTATTATCGTTCATTATTTTCAAGAGTTCACTTGGTAAGCTGTACAGATTTCCCTCTTTTTTAAAGAATCCAAATTGTTCGTACTCTTCCAGAGTGCATTTGACCTCATGCTCAAATAGCCAGGATGGCATTCGAACCATCCGGCCCATGCACTCGGCAATCTCCTCCGAAGTGCATGCTCTGTTTAGTATTTTCATTCCTTTGCTTACAATTGCTATATCTGAGTAATGGTTACATTTCCGATTCATCTTTGATATGTTGTGGGTAAACTTGAAATTTATTCAAACTCAATTCTGTCAAATTTCTGTAATTTTTCGACAACAAAATCAATAGTAACCATAACGTGATGCTTACTATTTTTTTTTTTGTCCCTAAAATATCTATTTAATACTTGTATTGTTATCCAACAAAAGATATTAGGCATAATATTTTAAGAAACCGATATACATTTCCAAAAACCTTTTTTAATCTTATATTTATAGGTTTGAATAGGGATGTTTGAAATACATATATTTTGTTAGGTTTATGTCTCAAAAATTGTTTAGCAAATCTTAAAAAAAAATGTTTTGAATAATAGAACGTATTAAGTTGATTATAATTAGTAATTATTCAACGTATACTTAAGCTGAGCAACATTAATTCCAGTAGCTCTCAAAATTCGGAATCAAAATAATTTAAAATGTATGTATAATTTGGAAATTTTGAATTCGAATCTGGTTTTATTGTTTTTATACCCTTGCAGAGGGTATTATAATTTTGACCAGAAGTTTGTAACTCAGTGAAGGAGACATTTCCGACCCTATAAAGTATATATTCTTGATCAGCATCATCAGCCGAGTCGATCTAGCCATGTCTGTCTGTCCGTCTGCCTGTCTGTCTGTCCGTCTGTCGGTTGCTATGTAAACTAGTCTCTCAGTTTAAAAGCTATCGGGCTGAAACTTTGCACCGACCCTTCAATCTGTTTCAGGTAGTATATAATTCGGGAAGGTTGGAATCGGAACACTACATCACATAGCTGCCATAGGAACGATTGAGAAAAAGTGTCATAAATTCGCCATTTTTAAAGATATTTTGTTTATTTCTTAGGAAACTCTAACTAATGACTATTTAAATATATCCTGAAAGTTTAATCAAAATCAGACAACTATATCCTATAGCTGCCATAGGAACGATGGGAGAAAATGGGTCATTGAGCATAACTCTGGTGTTTTTCAAGACAATTAATTCATTCTTGAGAAAAACAGTTTTCATAGACAGTTAAACCGATTTAGAAAATTAAAAATCCAAAAATTGGATTACTATATCTTAATGCTGCCTTACAAACGATTGAACGGTTTGAAAGCAACTAGTCTCCAAGGGTATTCTAAGCTTCGGATATCAAAGCTAGCCATACTTTCTTGTTTGTAGTCATATTAAATCCTACTTTGGTTTTCAGCTGAAGGTTAATAAAAATGTTGGCCTTACCTCGCTCCAAACAATTATTTTTTACGACATAATTCTCATACTTTTAACGTGAAACCCACATAAGGGACAACTTTAACTCTCTATGTCATGTGTTCTCTCTTTCTCTTTTACTGTCTCACTCTCTTAATCCCTCCCTATATCTCTGTATCTGTCTCTATTGGCTTCGCATAATTCGCATGGGCACCTACAGTTTGCCTTTTGTTGGGTGCTACAATAAAATGCTAATTGCCTGTAAACATAAAGGTAACTGCAGATGGCTCACTCTGGCGCTCTCGCATGCATGCATCTCATTTTCCACACAGCCAGAGCCCACCACCGCTTTCCTTGCTTTTCAAGCGTTCTGGTTGACGGGGCGTATGGGTAATGCTTCGTATTCCACCTCCACCTCTGGTTCGGCAACGTCTGCAAAGTGTTTCAATCGACGTTGCTAATTCGATGTCTATCAACGCCTGTCGATGCTGTTTCAACTCAAAAGTCAATCTTTGTTGCTGCTATGTGCACTGAAAAATATGTTACTTTAAGCTTGCATTTAAGGGCGTAAAGGGGGGTAGTTCTATGCCATTTTAGCTCGTTTTTCTATTTCCAACCCCATACCACCGCCCACTTCATATTCGATGTTGACTTCTTTGCCATAATGCCACTTGCACTTTGACGAAGGCAGTTAGAGGGCAAGAGGCGAAGATGGGAGGCTAGAAGAGCTTCAGTTCGTGTCTGTATTAAGTCTATTGAAAAGCTTTTCTTTGGCCTTTTTAAACAGAAACAAGCAGGCACATGACTAGCAAATGTCTTCACCCTAAAAGCATTGGAAAAATCATTTTTAGACATTTGCGCTATGTCGCAATTGCGCTTCCGACAGATACAAATCCATGAAATAGAATTTCAAAAAATAAATTATATATGTATGTATATATATATAATGGATATAATATGCTTCGTATTGACTATTATTATTAAGTATCGAGGTATAGTCAGGAAAATTGCTACAAATGTACCCTATTGATACGTATTACAATTACACAAAAGTAAACAGTATAGCTTACTTTATTATACCCTTGCAGAGGGTATTATAATTTTGACCAGAAGTTTGTAACGCAGTGAAGGAGACATTTCCGACCCTATAAAGTATATATATTCATGATCAGCATCACCAGCCGAGTCGATCTAGCCATGTCCGTCTGTCCGTATGTCTGTCCGTCTGTCGGTTGCTACGTAAACTAGTCTCAGTTTTAAAGCTATCAGGCTGAAACTTTGCATATAAGTCGGAACGGCCGGAATCGGAACACTACATCACATAGCTGCCATAGGAACGATTGGGAAAAAATGACAAAATTACGCCATTTTTAAAGATATTTTATTTATTTCTTGGTAAACTCTATTTAATAGCAATTTTAACATATCCTAAAAGTTTCATTAAAATCGGATCACTATATCCTATAGATGCCATACAATCGATCGAACAGCTTAAAGGCTTCGGGTACCGAAGCTAGTCTTCCTTTCTAGTTTTTTAATAAAATTATTCGTTCTTAATGACTGGACCACTCAAGCTTCTAGTTAATTATAAGTAAGGGCATGTTAAGAAATAAAATTTAAAAATAAATAATTAAAAAACAATTTAATGTCTATGGAAACTGTTGCTTGAGAAAAATGAATTAATTATCTTGAAAAACACCAGAGTTAGGCTCAATGACCCATTTTCTCACATCGTTCCTATGATGCTATAGAATATAGTTGTCCGATTTTTATGAAACTTTCAGGATAAGTTAAAATTGTCATTAAAAAGAGTTTCCTAAAAAATAAATAAATAATCTTGATAAATAGCGAATTCAAGGCACTTTTTCCCAATCGTTCCTATGGCAGCTATGTGATGTAGTTTTCCGATTTCGGCCGTTCCGACTTATATACTACCTGCAACAGATTGAAGGGTCTGTGCAAAGTTTCAGCACGATAGTTTTAAAACTGAGACACAAGTTTACATAGCAACAGACAGACGGACAGACAGACGGACAGACAGACAAACAGACAGACGGACAGACAGACAGACGGACAGACAGACAGACTGACAGACAGACAGACAGACGGACATGGCTAGATCGACTCGGCTGGTGATGCTTTTTAATATATATATACTTAATGGGGTCGGAAATGTCTCTTTCACTGCGTTACAAACTTCTGGTCTAAATTATAATACCCTCTGCAAGGGTATAAAAATAAACTGCATATTTGATTTTCTATTTGAGCCCATATAGATTTGGCGTTAATTTCATGGAAAAGATTGAATTGATTATTTTTAAAAACAACTATGTTATTCTCAATGTTCCATATTTTTCAATTGCTTTTATTGCTATTTGAAAAGTGTTCCGATTTTACTGTGATAACGATAGGTCAGGGTTGGCATTATAAAGTAATTTCTAAGAAATTAATTAATTATAGTTACAGTTTAAAAAGTTGAGAGACTTTTTTGCATGGTAACCGACACAAAGAAATTGAGATTTACCCTTCACTTCGCCAAGACTTCTGGTTCAAATTATACCCTATGTACTTGAGAAAGCGACTTGAATCAGCGTGAAAGAACAATATCAGGCTGAAAAGTCGCAGCGGATATCGAAGTATTCACCTATTAAAGGACAAGCAAATTTAAATGCAGTTGCCTGATTTAATCGAAAGTTCCAAATTAAAGATAACAAATAGGATAATATATGGATCCCTAAGTGTTGGGATCCAGGAAGCTTATTTTAAATTTAAAAAAAAAACAAGAAAGGAAGGCTAGCTTCGGTACCCGAAGCTTAGAATACCCTTGCAGACCAGATGCCTTTAAACTGTTCGATCGATTGTATGGCAGCTATAGGATATAGTGATCCGATCTTTGGTTTTTAAATTTCCAAAAAGGCTTTAATTCTATGAAAACTTTTTTTCTCAAAAATGAATTAATTGTCTTGAAAAACACCAGAGTTATGCACAATGACCCATTTTCACCCATCGTTTCTATAGCTGCTATAGGATTTAGTGGTCCGATTGTGATGAAACTTTTAGAATAAATTAAATTAGTCATTAAAACCAGTTTCCTAAAAAATAAATAAATTATCTTTAAAAATGGCGAATTTATGGCACTTTTTCCAAATCGTTCCTATGGCAGCTATGTGATGAAGTGTTCCGATTCCGGCCGTTCCGACTTATATACTACCTGCAACAGATTGAAGGGTCTGTGCAAAGTTTCAGCCCGATAGCTTTAAAACTGAGAGACTAGTTTACATAGCAACAGACGGACAGACGGACAGACAGACGGACAGACAGACGGACAGACGGACATGGCTAGATCGACTTGGCTGGAGATGCTGATCAAGAATATATATACTTTATAGGGTCGGAAATGTCTCCTTCACTGCGTTACAAACTTCTGGTCAAAATTATAATACCCTCTGCAAGGGTATAACAAGACAATAAGGACAAGGGAAAAGCTTAGCTTATTGCCGGGATGAGAATCGTAACTTATTTATCTTGCATCATTCGACAATCTAGCATTATTCGAAATTTGACTCGGCTGGCTTTGGCAAATGCTCAAGTCGAGACTTTTTCTCCAGCATTTCCCATGGCATACTTTGGGGCTAATGTTCCAACCAACCTTCAGACTCCTTCATGTCGCTCTTATTCCATCTTCACATGTCTGGCAAAGGAATTGCGGACAAGTAGCTGCAGACACTTCACCAGACGTGTGAGCAGGTCGCTTCTTGGTTTTAAGCTGGTCTCTGCACACGAACATGCAATCTGCGAGACACATTTTCAGAGTAACTATATTTGCCATAAGAAACAAGGTTCAGTGGCCAAAGTTACGAGTAATTAAGGAAATCCTTATAAAGTTTGTTCTAAACTTTCGGAATCGATGAAATAATGCAAAATATAATAGCCAAAAGCATATACACCCATATTTTATCTGAGCTTAAACAATTATCAACTGTAAGCTGTAAGAAAAAACCCAGAAAGAACTAATAAATCGATTTCTCCAAAAGGTTTATCCAGGATTAGTATAAAATTAAAATGTTGATTCCATAAAAATGTTCAGACCTTTTTTTTACCAAGAATTATGTTTTCCTTTTTCGGGTTTAGACGGTCTCGATCCCCCCCTTAACTTCCTTTGCTGGCCTGTTACAAAATCGGCAACTGCAGAAAAGCCATCTGGTGTAAAATAAAAATTGAGTCGTTTTTGGCACAGACACTGGTTTTCATAAGAGCATAATATTGTTGAAACTATAAAAGAATTCTTCAGGATACATGTTCCGCTCATTTCCATATTTTGTGTCGAATTGTGTTTTAAAAGCTACTACAAACTTGGAACATGATTAACATGGTACCTAAACTTTATTTGAACCCTTAACCTTACAGTTTTGTGCAACACACATCAGTCATGTGATACCTACATCCTTATACCTATGTATTTATATTATATATTAGTTTATACTTAAATAGAAGTTCCTGATACTTGCCAAAGTACTTACTGACAAAACTGAACTTTATATGCTTCCTTTGTGAAAATCTTCATCTCCTAGTACTTTTCTCCTGTTTATTTATCCATCTTTGCTTGTGTTATTTATTAAAAGTCCTAACTAGTTTGTTAATCAACACCTTTTCAACCAAACTTTAAGAATCCTTAACTAATTTGAACGCTCGAAAATATGCAAATAACTCAGACCAAAGCTCGGACTGTTCTACTTTTAGATAACTTTTCAATGCAACAACTTGCACTGCTCTTTTTATACCCTTGCAGAGGGTATTATAATTTTGACCAGAAGTTTGCAACGCAGTGAAGGAGAGATTTCCGACCCTATAAAGTATATATATTCTTGATCAGCATCTCCAGCCAAGTCGATCTAGCCATGTCCGTCTGTCCGTCTGTCTGTCCGTCTGTCTGTCCGTCTGTCCGTCTGTCGGTTGCTATGTAAACTAGTCCCTCAGTTTTAAAGCTATCGGGCTGAAACTTTGCACCAACCCTTCAATCTGTTGCAGTTAGTATATAAGTCGGAACGGCCGGAATCGGAACACTATATCACATAGCTGCCATAGGAACGATTGGGAAAAAATGCCAAAATTTCGCCATTTTTAAAGATATTTTATTTATTTCGTGGTAAACTCTATTTAAGAGCAATTTTAACATATCTTGAAAGTTTCATCAAAATCGGACTACTATATCCTATAGCTGCCATAGGAACGATAGGAGAAAATGGGTCATTGAGCATAACTCTTGTGTTTTTCAATACAATTAATTCATTCTTGAGAAATGCAGTTTTCATAGACATTAATGCCGTTTTAGAAAATTAAAAACCAAAGATCGGATCACTATATCCTATAGCTGCCATACAATCGTACGAACAGTTTAAAGGCAACTGGTCTGCAAGGGTATTCCAAGCTTCGGGTACCGAAGCTAGCCTTCCTTTCTTGTTTTTCTTTTCTTATTCCCCTGACACATTCCCCTGGGACCAGCTTTTGTACAACGGCAGCCAATTTACACTGAAATCTTTTTCTGGATCTATGCCGGCGAGCTTCAAGTTCAGGCAGTTTTATTTTATTATAATGGGAAAGAAATAGCAGTGGAACTATTTGTATGCATCCACATGCAGCTTAGCTCGACAGATACATCAGCTTCTTTGGGAGCAGTTAGAGCTCCAACTTCTGTGGCTTTGCCTAGGGAGGATAGCAGAAGGAGGGGTACATCCTCAGTGTCTATGACTGCCGGTGTATTCCCTCCTCTATATAGAGAATGTCGTTCTCCTTCGTCCTCCCACCCCTGGGTCTAGTTTTGGTTGCCTCAAAAATTCTGTGCGTCTTATGAAACTGCTTACTTTGGAGGAGCTCAGTTAAATTTGAGAAAATAATTTGTGCGCCGTTGCAAAATTCTTTACTTGGTCGTCGGAGGTGAGCGATTAAATATGCAAGCTAATAAAAAAAAACTATTGAACGAGAAGTTTAATTTAAAACTATATTTCAGCAAAGAAGGGAATTTATTAAAATAGAAATAATAAACATAAAATTTATTTTGGAAAAGTTTTAAGCTCACTCACCCCAATTTGTTTTGTTGAGGAAATTTTAGTTTTTCTATAAGTTTGCAAATCAGTTACGGACAATTATATAGTATAAATTCTATCGATTCCAATCATACTAGGGTCATAGATAAGGTAGACTTATTGGGTAACAATAAGTTACCTCTGCAAGGTTTTTTATTTATTAAGCGTTATGATTTTTTTTTTGGATTTTCCCACCTTGACACTCAGAAAATGCTTTAGTTAACTATTAGCTAGTGTTGCTCGAAGGTGTCTAAAACTGACATATTTGACAAATTCAGTTTGAACTGTAAACGATGCGTACCCACAAGGACATGCCTGCACTTCGAAATACTTTGCGCTTACATTTAAGCACACAAACTCCAATGTCAAAGTTTGCCAAAATAAAGCAAGCCCCTGCAAATTCCTCTGCTTTGTGAAATGAAATCCTAAAGATGAGAACAAAAGGCATATAGTGTGCAAACTTCGTCCACTTTCTTGAGCCACCACACATAGATTAAAACGAACCTCTCTTTCAGCGTCTGATGGACTCCGCCGAGCAGGCGGCTCTATCCGAACTGGACGGTCAAGGCCAAGCGGAGTCGCCCGGAAGCAGTCAACAGCACTATGATGCTCGGAGGATCAACGATTACAACGCGGACGGCAAGCTGGCGGATGGAGCCCGTCACATGGACATCCGGTTCATGCGGCGATTCGAGCGACTTCCGGTTAATCTCAGTCTAAGCTCGATTCTGGTACCCCACGGCGTCGACTTGGACGAGGCGGCGGACGTGAAGTCGGCTATGCAATGGAGCGCCCACTTGGATCCGCTCTTCCAGAACAACTTAGAGCAAGATCCGGCATTGTCGTGGCAATACTTTGGCTCCTCAACGGGCTTTCTGCGCCGCTTCCCGGGCACCGCTTGGCCTCCGGAGGGCTCCAAAGGCAGCAAGCTCATCCACGACTTCCGCACGCACAATTGGTTTGTGCAGGCAGCATCATCGCCCAAGGACATTGTAAGTATTCAACTTGTTACTAATTGGTAGTATAGAATATCCTTGAACGGAAATTATGGGTCCTCTCTTAGATTTACATTAGGGTTGACTAAATTTTTGTTGAAACTCCATCCCACCTCTATTAAAATTAAACTAGTCATTATATGAGCCATAAAACTCAACAGACCTATATCACTTATTTTACATAGATGTACTTATTGTCAAAATGTTATATAACAAGAAAGGAAGGCTAGCTTCGGTACCCGAAGCTTAGAATACCCTTGCAGACCAGTTGATTTCAAACCGTTTGATCGTTTATATGGAAGCTATAGAATATAGTAATTCGATCTTTGGTTTTTAAATTTCTAAAACGGCTTTAATCTCTATAAAAACTGTATTTCTCAAGAATGATTTTATTGTCTTGAAAAACTCCAGAGTTATGCTCAATGACCCATTTTATCCCGTCGTTCTTATGGCAGCTATAGGATATAGTAATCCGATTTTGATGAAACTTTTAGGATATGCTTAAATAGTCATTAAGTAGAGTTTCCCAAGAAATAAATAAAATAACTTAAGAAATTGCGAATTTATAGCACTTTTTCCCAATCGTTCCTATGGCAGCTATGTGATGTAGTTTTCCGATTCCGGCCGTTCCGACTTATATACTACCTGCAACAGATTGAAGGATTGGTGCAAAGTTTCAGCCCAAAAGCTTTAAAACTGAGAGACAAGTTTACATAGTAACCGACAGACGGACAGACAGACGAACAGACAGACGGACATGGCTAGATCGACTAGGCTGGTGATGCTGATCAATAATATATATACTTTATAGGGTCGGAAATGTCTTCTTCACTGCGTTACAAATTTTCTGATCAAAATTATAATACCCTCTGCAAGGGTATTACAATTTATGGCATGAAGAAAAATTAATACGAAAGAACGATACGTAAACTGTACGACCGATGCCCGACCTTTTAAACACAAAATATAGTTTAGTTTTTGGTACTATATAACAATATTTTCGAGTTTACTCTAACAAACACATTATTGCTTATTTAATAATCATTTAAACATTTCCCTACTCGCTGAAGTTAAATAATTTGAGAAGTAAAAAATAGGATATTATTATATTAGTTGGATTAAGGTTTTTATATTAATTAGACAGTATATTTAAGAATTACTGCCTTTCCAAGCAGTTTGCGTACAACAAGAACAGTTTACAAAAGTTTGTGTTTTTATAAATATTCAAATTACATTTTAAAACTTAAAGTGTTGAGTCTTAACGTGAATCGGTTTCAAAGGAATAAATAAGAAATTACCATTTTTAAAAAGGTACTAAACCAACTGATCTGTTCTATTAGATGATTCTTTTGGATGCCTCATCAAGCATGTCCGAGAAGTCTTTTGATTTGGGCATGGCCACCGCCTTCAATATACTGGACACCCTCGGCGAAGATGATTTCGTTAACCTCATCACCTTCTCGGAGGTGGTAAAGGCTCCCGTGCCGTGCTTCAAGGACCGCATGGTTAGAGCCACACCCGACAACATTCAGGAGATCAAGTCCGCAGTTAAGGCCATCAAGTTGCAGGACACGGCCAACTTCACTGCGGGTTTGGAGTACGCTTTCAGCCTGCTTCACAAGGTAAGCACCTCTCATTCAAAATAATGCAATCAAATACAATAATCTGTTGTGTTTATAGTACAATCAATCGGGGGCGGGGAGCCAGTGCAACCAGGCCATTATGCTCATCACTGAGAGCACTTCCGAGTCGCACAAGGATGTCATCAAGCAGTACAATTGGCCGCATATGCCGGTGCGAATATTCACCTATCTGATCGGAAAGGATTCAGGAAGCAGGAGCAATCTACACGACATGGCCTGCTCGAACAAGGGATTCTTTGTGCAGATCAACGACTACGAGGAGGCCCGTCGTAAGGTGATCGATTACGCCTTGGTGATGGCTCGTCCAATGATCATGTATCAGGCGGATCATCCGGTGCACTGGAGCCCGGTCTTCGTGGCTGGTAAATCCGGCGGACTGGGCCGGGACTCAGAGTACCAGCGACGCCTGGTCACGACAGTTTCAACTCCGGTCTTCGATAGACGGAACCATTCGGTGCGCGTTGCCAATCTACTGGGCGTGGTGGGCACCGATGTGCCCATCGAGGAGATCCGCAAGGTGATCCCCCAGCACAAGCTTGGACCGAATGGCTATTCGTTTATCGTGGATAACAACGGGAGGGTGCTCTATCACCCGGATTTGCGTCCCCTGAGCGATGGCAACCAGTATATAGACCAGCTGAAGCCCAAGTACGCCTCGGTCGATATCACGGAGTTGGAACTGCCGGAAACGGAAATCGGCAATGATCACGAAGTTGTGGAAATGAACAAAAACCTACTGAACGAGGTGGGTCTTATACAGTATTACAACCTATGAATTATGTGGAGCATGCATTATGAAAATTGTCTGCTTAATATTTTTGATACCCTTGCAGAGGGTATTATAATTTTGACCAGAAGTTTGTAAAGCAGTGAAGGAGACATCTTCGACCCTATAAAGGGAATATATTCGTGATCAGCATCACCATCCAAGTCGATCTAGCCATGTCTGTCTGTCCGTCTGTCGGTTGCTATGTAAACTAGTCTCTCGTTTTAAGTTAAGCTAACGGGCTGAAACTTTGCAACGACCCTTCAATCTGTCGGAACGGCGCGAATCGGAACACTACATCACATAGCTGCCATTGGAACGATTGGGAAAAGGTGCCATAGATTCGCCATTTTTAGGATAAATAATTAATTTTCTCAGAAACTCTATTTAATGACTATTTTAAGATTTCCTGAAAGTATCATCATAATCGGACTACTATAGCCTATATGCCATAGGAACGATAAAAGAAAATGGGTTATTGAGCATAACTCTGGTGTTTTTCAAGACAATTAATTCATTTTTGAGAAATACAGTTTTCATAGACATTAAAGGCGTTTTAAAAAATTAGACAAGAAAGGAAGGCTAGGCTAGGAAGGCCCGAGGCTTAGAATACCCTTGCAGACCAGTTGCTTTCAAACCGTTCGATCGTTTGTATGGCAGCTATAGGATATAGTGATCCGATGCTTGGTTTTTAATTTTCTAAAACGGCATTAATGTCTATGAAAAGTAATTTCTTAAGAATGAATTAATTGTCTTGAGAAAAACCAGAGTTATGCTCAATGACCCATTCTCTCCTATCGTTCCTATGGCAGCTGTAGGATATAGTCGACCGATTTTTCAGGATATGTTAAAATAGTCATTAATAAAAATATTCTAAGAAGTAAATAAAATATCTTTATTAATGGCGAATTTTTGGCACTTTTTCTCAATCGTTCCTATGGCAGCTATGTCATGTAGTGTTCCGATTCCGTCCGTTCCGACATATATACTATCTGCAACAGATTAAAGGGTCGGTGAAAAGTTTCAGCCCGATAGCCTTTAAACTGAGAGACATAGCAACCGACAGACGGACAGACGACGGACAGACAGACGGACAGACAGACGGACATGGCTATTTCTTAAATTAAATTTTTGTTTTAAATAAGTAAAATAATCGCTTGCAAACAAAATTTTGATCATAAAAGTCAAAAGGTGATCCTAAAAGTCCCTTTCTAACCGCTCAAATTTTCTGATCTAAATGAAGAAGGCATTTTAAGTTTTAGGAGTTTTTTGGAATTGTACTTTGGACACAAAAGTTTTCTTGTTTTAACAGATGCGTGGGGACATGATTCGACCCAAGGAGGGAGAAACCGAGTTCACCGTGCTTAATCACTACGATGAGTCCAGGCGGGTCTCCACACGGACGCATCGTTACTTCTACGGTCCCATCGAGGATACACCCTTTACGCTGGCTATTGTGCTCCCGGAGAAATACGGTAGCCATGAGTTTGTCTCCCAGCAGGAGATCCGGCACTCCCGTAACAATGGTGAGATTTTATATACCCTATATTAGCTATCGTTTTTCAATACCTCTCTACCTCAGTTACCGAGTACTTTAAGGGAGACAACTGGCGCGTGCATCCCGATTGGGTGTACTGCGAGTACAATAGCGTCAGCGATTTGGAGAAAGAGCGGGAGAGCTCCGGAGAGTACTCTTCGCGCGATCAGGAGCCTAGTTTTGGGTCCCCAGAAGAGCAGGTCTTGCACTTTTTGGCTCGCGCTGGTCGCCCTGGGTGGAAGTGGATGTCGGTAAGCAGTCTAACTGGAAGCGGGTCTTCACCCCGGCTATCTTCTTGGCGCAGTAATCATAGAAATCCTTTCTGGTTCAGGTTCGACCAAAGTCGCCGCAGCCACATCACAACCTGCACAGTGGCTCCAATGGCAATTCGCCCGGATCGAGCCACTTTGGGTCGCAGCACCTAAACTCTCAGGGATCTCGCAAGGCTGAGCCCTACTTCTGCGATCGAACCCTCATCCAGAGCTTAGTGCGTGATGCCATGGTCACCGATGGTCTCGATCGGAACACAACCAGCACCTCCAACGGCAAGGAGGATAAGCAGTAAGTCTCCTTTTCGAATGCTCAAATTCTGATTTACAAGCTTACAGATTTTGACCTCATCGCTAATTTGTATACGTAATCAAATAATTATTTTAACTATTCCCATTTATGTGTGTGGGCTTCAGATTTCTTTGAAATTTTGATGATAAACAAGAAAAGCCCTAAGCTTGGAATACCCTCGCAGACCAAGTGCTAAAGGATTTAGTGGTCCGATTTTTATGGGTTTTTCAGGACCGGTTAAAATAGATAGTAATCGGCCAATTCTAATAAATCAATAAATTATCATAATAACGAGGGAAGTTATAAAAACGACTGGCAAATATTGCTATAAGTATATCCTTGGTGATATGCAAATTTATGTACAACTTATTTTGTTTGAAATATCTACCGAAGTTTTTTATATTTTGGATGATAAATGATGGAACAGACTAAGAGTTTCGATGTTTGAGCTATAATCAGAATAGTTTGAATGTAACAAAATTCATGTAAATTGATTTTTTTTTACCGACCAGAATTTCAAAATGATCTTATATAAAATTATTATTTACAAAGTTTCTAGGAAACCGTAAGCTTTATTTAAATAGAGCCCTTCCTCTATATTTAAATATATCCAAAATAAAATTGCTAATAGATATTCTAAAACAATTACTCGAAGGTATACCAATATTTATTTTTTAATAGTTAAAAAAATCATAATAAATAAAGTATATTATTTAAAAAACAACATTTCAAAAGATAAAGTTGTAAAAATGTTACTGTGAAATATACCAACCAATTAGACGCTTTAATCGAAAAAATAGATTTCTATCGTTTTTGTATAAACTAGAGTATGATTGCTTGTATGCTTTCTAATAATTAGACCCTGTACCCAAAGGGTAAAGGGTATATTAAGTTTGTGCAAATGTATGTAACAGGCAGAAGGAGGCGTGGCAGACCCCACAAAGTATATATATTCTTGATCAGCATGACGAGCTGAGTCGATATAGCCATGTCCGTCTGTCCGTCTGTCCGTCTGTCCGTCTGTCCGTCTGTCCGTCCGTCCGTCCGTCCGTCCGGATGAACACACGGATCTCAGCAACTGTAAGAGCTAGAGGAACCGCATTACCAGTGTAGATTCTTCTAATACTGAGTAAATTAGAGTTTATTTTTTTAAGTCGGTGCCACGCCCACCGCCCCCGCAATTTGTATTTGAATTTTTGTACTGCCCTGCACTGCACAATTTTCAAGCTAAAATTTTTTTAAAAATACACATGCAATTGGAGCATAGATTTCTACCGATCCTGAAAATTTCATCAAGATTGGTTAATTAGAAAGCGCACAATAAATACCTAAAGTTTACAGGCGCTAAACACAAAAAATGTGTTTATTTGCGCAAACGGTAAATCGCTTGCGTTCGGTGGTTGATTTTTCTCGGAAGTGCCGCTGTAGCTGCGCTGCCACTACCTTCATATATATACATACGAATGTGTATGTATGTATGAATGTGCGTCTTCAATATATTTATTCTGTATTAGCTGTCGGTTCAAAAAGTTTGGGTTTGTCGAATGGTTACGACGTTCGACTTAAAACGCGAAGATCGTGGGTTCGAATCCCAGACCGGACTCGATGTGAATTTAATATTTTTATTTTTTTTTGCTTATAACCAAATTTGTACAGGGTCTGTAACAGTCGGGAAACTCGACTGTAACGTTTTTACTTGTTTTTATTACTTAAATGGTAGAATATAAAAATATAGAATAAATATCGAATCAGGGCCAATCAATTTATACATTAGCAGAAATCTATATCATATATTTTTTAATAAATTAATCTTATTTGTTATTTCAAACATTCATGAATATAAGTTATATCAATAAAAAAAATATTTACGCAAGGGTATTCAGAGTTTCGGTACCCGAGGCTATTTTAAAATTTAATATTGTTTTACCTCTTAATTTAAGTTTGAGCTTTGTAAAATGTTATTTATTTATTTGTTTACCTTTTCCTTTAACTTCCGTTTATGAACTTTACTAAAGCACGAAAAACATTTTCTCTTTACACATGTTTTCTTACTTTATTTCTTTATTGACAACAAACAATATTAAATATTTCTTGTTAAATCTGTGCACCTCCCACATTTATAACCATATTATAAATCTCTCCCCACTGCGATTAATTTTATAAAATTTATTTTAACACATGCAATTTTTAACCATAATGCACAAATTTTATATGCAAATTTCTATAGTCCTATCGCCACATTGATGGCAATTCTAAAAAGGTAAATCGAAGAGTATTTTGAATGGAATTGAAGTAGTATTCATTGTGCAATGCAACTGCTTTAGAAGACCAGTCACAAGGAGATGGCTTCAAAAAATATATAGAATATAAATTTATAATGCTGAATCCAGGATATAAACGGTTTGCCAGTTCCAAAATCTAATTTTAGTTATTATTTTATTCTTAGGCAAGGTTATCAGAAGTTTGTTGTGGCCACTTCCTTTGTGGCGACAAGATCGGGACTTCTCCGCTGGATTGATCACGTCAAACGGCCTGATGACACTCCGGAACCGTGAGTATACGAATTTGTTTAAAATACCTATTATTATTATTTGTCATATCTTACAGACACTTCAGCGAAGACAATATGAGGGCAATGGACACATCCTGGTACAAGCGGGCCATTGACCAGCACGCTGTGGAGCCCGATAGCTTTGTGTACAGTGTGCCCTTTGGCTCAGGCTACGCTATTAAGTCCAATGCCACCTTGGTCACCGCCTCCCATGCCATCTTCGTCGAGCACCGTGGTCACAAGGCTCCCGCGGCGGTTGTGGGTCTCCAGTTCCAGCATGATTCGCTTGCCAAACACTTTATAAACATCACTTCAGCCGTAAGTAAACCCTAAACGATAGATCTGGAGATGTGAAACTCTCAGAAATGTATTTTTTGTCACCTCAGTCAAGTGATACAACTCTAGGCTACAGCCTTTCGTGGGTTATTCGTTTTGAAGAGGTTAATTTTTTCCAATTACCAATTAATATTCTAAAAGGAAAGACTTTCCTGGCAGACCGAGGATTAACCCTTGCGGCCAAGGGTAAAAAGGAAGCTCAAATATATGGCGTTAAAAAAAACCTTTAAAATATAATTTTTGTGTTTTTAATTGATGTTTTATATGATATATGGCGTTAAAAAAACCTTAAAAATATAATTTTTTTGTTTTTTAATTCATGTTTTGGATGTTCCAACTTTCAAATGACGGGCTGGTACTTTTAAAACTGAGCCAATCAATCCTTAATGCCATAGCTGTTTACACGCTAAGTTTCCAACAAACATTTAAATTCAAACCATGTTTTAAATGTTAGCTGGAATGAACATGAAATGAATCATCATACCTTAAGTTTAAAAATTACTTAAAATGTTTTCTTTTAGTGCACTGGGATGACGGGATGCAAGAGAACCTGCGCTTCGGACAATCTCGACTGCTATGTACTAGACAATAGTGGATTCGTGATCATCTCCGAAGAGATGGAGCACACTGGAAAGTTCTTCGGCCAGATCGATGGTACCATTATGGATTCTCTGGTCCAGGATCGCATCTACAAAAGGGTTACGGTCAACAACTACCAGGGAGTTTGTTCTGACGCGGACAATCCTTATACAGCTGCAGGAGGCTTGTTGAGACCGAATCGTCTTGGGTCCTGGTTCTTCAATCATTTGATAGCCTTAAGTACCACTTGGCTCTCCTTTATTCCGAGCTTTTCCCGGGCCTGGCCGCAGGATGAATATACTTACGATAATGAGGATGTGGTCTTCGTGGAAAACAATTACTCTGAAGAATATGAACCTTTTGATAATGAGTATAACTTGCAAGTGGATCAGGAAATGGATGAATTCTTTACGACAGCCGACGTGGTAAGTCTACAAAATATAAAACCCTTTAGTTTCAATTCTATTTAATCAAAATGTAATTAATTTGTTCATAGTTATGTCCAAAAGGGGGTAATTGGTTGTAGATCAGCATTTAAAACAAGGAAGGCTAGCTTCGGTACCCGAAGCTTAAAAAACCCTTTCAGACCAGTTGCCGGCAAACCGTTCGATCGTTTGTATGGGAGCTATAGGATATAGTGAGCCGATTTTTGGTTTTTAATTTTCTTATACGGCTTTAATGTCTATGAAAACTGTATTACTCAAGAATGAATTAAATGTCTTGAAAAACACCAGAGCTATGCTTAATGACCCATTTTCTCCCATCGTTCCTATGGCAGCTATGGGATATAGCAGTCCGATTTTTATGATACTTTCAGGATATATTAAAATAGTCATTAAATAGAGTTTCTAAAAAAATAAATAAATTATCTTAAACAAGAAAGGAAGGCTAACTTCGGTACCCGAAGCTTAGAATACCCTTGCAGACCAGTTGCCTTTAAGCCGTTCGATCGTTTGTATGGCAGCTATAGGATATAGTGATTCGATTGTTGGTTTATAATTTTCTAATACGGCTTTAATGTCTATGAAAACTGTATTACTTAAGAATGAATTAAATGTCTTGAAAAACACCAGAGCTATGCTTAATGACCCATTTTATCCCATCGTTCCTATGGCAGCTATGGGATATAGTAGTCCGATTTTTATGATACTTTCAGGATATATTAAAATAGTCATTAAATAGAGTTTCTAAAAAAATAAATAAATTATCTTAAACAAGAAAGGAAGGCTAACTTCGGTATCCGAAGCTTAGAATACCCTTGCAGACCAGTTGCCTTTAAGCCGTTCGATCGTTTGTATGGCAGCTATAGGATATAGTGATCCGATTTTTGGTTTTTAATTTTCTTAAACGGCATTAATGTCTATGAAAACTGTATTTCTCAAGACTGAATTAATTGTCTTGAAAAACACCAGAGTTATGCTCAACAAGAAAGGAAGGCTAGCTTCGGTACCCGAAGCTTAGAATACCCTTGCAGGCTAGTTGCCTTTAAACCGTTCAATCGTTTGTATGTCAGCTATAGGATATAGTAATTTGATTTTTGGGTTTTTAAATTTCTAAAAAGGCTTTACTGTCTATGAAAAGTGTTTTTATCAAGAATGAATTAATTGTCTTGAAAAACACCAGAATTATGCTCAATGACCCATTTTTTCCCATAGTTCCAATGGCAGCTATAGGATATAGTAGTCCGATTTTGATGAAACTTTTAGGATATGTTAAAATTGCTATTAAATAGAGTTTACCAAGAAATAAATAAAAAACCTTTAAGAATGGCGAATTTAAGGCTGTTTTTCCCAATCGTTCCTATGGCAGCTACGTGATCTAGTGTTCCGATTCCGGCCGTTCCGACTTATATACTAACTGCAACAGATTGAAGGGTTGGTGCAAAGTTTCAGCCTGATAGCTTTAAAACTGAGGGACTAGTTTACATAGCAACCGACAGACGGACAGCAGACGGACAGACGGACATGGCTAGATCGACTCGGCTGGTGATGATGATCAAGAATATATATACTTTATAGGGTCGGAAATGTCTCCTTCACTGCGTTACAAACTTCTGGTCAAAATAATAATACCCTCTGCAAGGGTATAATGACCCATTTTCTCCCATCGTTCCTATGGCAGCTATGGGATATAGTGGTCCGATTTTGATGAAACTTTCAGAGTATGTTAAAATAGTCATTAGTACCAGTTTCCTAAGAAATAAAATATCTTTAAAAATGGCGAAAATTGTTCCCAATCGTTCCTATGGCAGCTATGTGATTTAGTGTTCCAATTCCGGCCGTTCCGAATTATATACTACCTGCAACAGATTGGTGCAAAGTTTCAGCCCGATAACTTTAAAACTGAGGAACAAGTTTACATGGCAACCGAAAGACAGACAGACGAGAATGGCTATATCGACTCGGATGTTGGTGCTGATCAAGAATATATATACTTTATAGGGTCGAACACGTCTTCATAACTGCGTTACAAACTTCTGGTCAAAATTATACTACCATCTGCAAGGGTATAAAAATATAATTTACGAGTACGTAGACATATTCACAATTCCGTCTGGTTAAAATTAAATACAAATATATGTATCTAAGAAATCAATTTGTCCCTTTCAAAAATTTACAAGTATTTTATAGAGTTAATTATAAAGTTAATATTAAAAAAAAAAATTTAATTCGTTTTCCCAGAGATAATATTATTAAAAAAAAAAACAATTTCCGCGGTTCCTTTTTTTTCGTTTAGGAGTACACGACACCACCGCCCCGACCACATAGACCCCATGCAGGACCTCGATTTGCACCGGATCCGCAGAACGCTCGACGCTGCGATCTGCGTACGGATCTTTACATGCTACAGCCGGAGCGGCTTAATCAGGGTGGTCAGAATAATCCACTGAAGGTGGGTGACATTTAAATGCAAAATAAATCAAAGTTGGAAACTTATCAAAATACCATTTATAGGGAAAACTAACCAACTGCCATGCGTCTGGATGCGAACGACCTTTCAGTGTCCAAAAGATCCCGCATAGTAATCTCATCCTGCTAGTTGTCGACACTCTATGTCCGTGTGGCTCCAAACAACTCGACATTGAGCCCATGGAAGAGTCCGGTGTTATCGGTGAGTACATTAATTTTATTTGGTACAACAAATTCCAATATTAAGTAATATTTATACACTGCTGGTCTTGGGTTAGACGCACTCAGTTTTCCACACAAATTTGTTATATATTTGTTATTTTAATGATTATTGAAAAAAAGTTAATATGCAAAAACCTTGGTTATTTAATAATACTTCAATTATAATATTCAAAATATTATAAAAATATAACATAAATTGTGTTTTCAAACATTTTCTTCAAGCAACTTAAAATAAGGCACATTTTTCTTGGTCAATAGGTTAGACGCACTTGGACATAATATTTATTTAAAAAAAAGTAACTTATTTTTAACTTAAATTTGTAGTTGGTGTTAATATTTGATTTATTAGAAATAAAAAAAAAAACATTTCAGTAATGAGTACTGCCTCCCTTGTTAGTAATAACTTCATATATCCGGTCCCTCATATAATAATACAGGAAATCGATGTATTTCAACGAAATCTTGCTCCAATCACGTTTAATAGCTGCAGTTAATGTTTCCTTATCTTCACATTGCTTTCCTCCTTCGTAATCCTTCCGCGTTAGAAAGCCCCAAACATTTTCAATTACGTTAAGATCTGGAGAATATGGTGGCCAGGTCATGATATTAACGTTTTGACTCGAAATAAACGACTTTACTACTCGAGCGTTATGAATAGGAGCATTGTCTTGTTGAAAAATCCAAGGAATTGGTCCAAAGAGATCATTTAATTTTGGAAATACGGACTCCAACAATGTTTTGAAGCGATCGCTCTTCATCTTCTGATCGATACAAATCAAGTCAATTGTTCCATAAAACGTGATGGCACCCCACACCATTACTCCACCTTCTCGGCTGTGGTGGCGACTTAAATATAGCTCATCTTTTCGCAAATCGTGATAATAATATTGAAAGTCATCGGGGCCATCTAAGTTAAAACGTTTTTCAACAGTAAAAACAACAGAACGCCAATCATTAAGCCGAGTGTCAGATTGAACATTCCACGTCATGTATTCTTTCGCGAACCGAAGCCGATTTTCTTTGCGTATTGCATTCAGAGGAGGTTTTTTCTTGATTTTTAGACGCTATAGGTGTTCTGCATTTCTGATTTTACGCTGAACAGTTGAAAGGCTTGCTTTTACTACGGCTAATTCATTAATCTTAGCTGTGGACTTAGTCGAATTTGATGCAATTCTAACAGTTTTGCGTACTGCTTGTTCAGATAATGCTCTTTTTTTTCCTTTGAAGTTTTTTCCATATTCCTCTGGATCTTTTAAATATCTATCAACAGTTCTGGAGCTGCAATTTATCTTTTTGACAATGTTTCGATTGGACAGTCCTTGCAAGTGAAAAAAGTCTACTTTTTGACGTTCTAATAAGCTCATAACACCAGCTTTTCCCATTTTTACTTTAAATATCGCTCTAAAACAATGTATTTGTTTATTTTTAATATTTTCTCAATACAAAAAACTGCCCTTGTTTACGCAAGACAAAGAAATCTAAAGTGCGTCTAACCTATTGACCAAGAAAAATGTGCCTTATTTTAAGTTGCTTGCAGAAAATGTTTGAAAACACAACTTATGTTATATTTTTATAATATTTTGAATATTATAATTGAAGTATTATTAAATAACCAAGGTTTTTGCATATTAACTTTTTTTCAATAATCATTAAAATAAAAAATATATAACAAATTTGTATGGAAAACTGAGCGCGTCTAACCCAAGACCAGCAGTGTATATGCGGATATAGAAATATCCTTGCAGGCAAATTATTGCTAGTGGATAAAACTTTCCGATTATCATTTAACACTTATATCCATCTTTGTTTTATCATAATTAGACCCTGTACCCAAAGGGTAAAGGGTATATTAAGTTTGTGCAAATGTATGTAACAGGCAGAAGGAGGCGTGGCAGACCCCACAAAGTATATATATTCTTGATCAGCATGACGAGCTGAGTCGATATAGCCATGTCCGTCTGTCCGTCTGTCCGTCTGTCCGTCCGGATGAACACACGGATCTCAGCAACTGTAAGAGCTAGAAGAACCGTATTACCAGTGTAGATTCTTCTAATACTGAGTAAATTAGAGTTTATTTTTTTAAGTCGGTGCCACGCCCACCGCCCCCGCAATTTGTATTTGAATTTTTGCACTGCCCTGCACTCCACAATTTTCAAGCTAAAATTTTTTTTAAAATACACATGCAATTGGAGCATAGATTTCAACCGATCCTGAAAATTTCATCAAGATTGGTTAATTAGAAAGCGCACAATAAATACCTAAAGTTTACAGGCGCTAAACACCAAAAATCTGTTTATTTGCGCAAACGGTAAATCGCTTGCGTTCGGTGGTTGATTTTTCTCGGAAGTGCCGCTGTCGCTGCGCTGCCACTGCCTTCATATACATACATACGAATGTGTATGTATGTATGTATGTATGAATGTGCGTCTTCAATATATTTATACTGTATTAGCTGTCGGTTCAAAAAGTTTGGGTTTGTCGAATGGTTACGACGTTCGACTTAAAACGCGAAGATCTTGGGTTCGAATCCCAGACCGGACTCGATGTAAATATAATAATTTTGTACAGGGTCTGTAACAGTCGGGAAACTCGATTTTAACGTTTTTACTTGTTTTTATTATAATTTTGTTTATGCTGTTTTTCTACTGAATTTCTTTTACATATTATTGCTAGTGGATAAAGCTTTCCGATTATCATTTAACACTTATATCCGTCTTTATTTTATCATAATTTTTATTATAATTTTGTTTATGCTGTTTTTCTACTGAATTGCTTTTACATATTAAAGAGAGAAATTAAGTAATTATTTTTAATGTCTTTATTTTGATGGAGAATAAATATAATAAATATAAAGAAAACATAAATAAAAAATGTTTAATTAATTTATTTACAAAAATTTAAATTTAAATTATATTGTTTGGGATTCACAGGAGCTTGTAGCACAAGACGACAGGGTCAGGAACAGGAGTCGCGGCGTCGGCCAAAGAAGTGCATAAACTATCATCCGGAGGAAATCGAGATTCAACAATGTGGGCGTGGTAGTACCCTAATGCACATGACCGGCTCCGTAGTCTTGGCCCATCTCCTGATGGTGGCCGTCACTTTTGTGCTGGCCAACGCGTGATATGAACACTAATTTAGTGATGAGCATTAAGTTCGGTTAATTGCAAAATGCAACAAAAGGCTTTTGGGTTTCGGTATAACAAATACGATATTTGAGTTTTTTGATTTGAACCGGAAGTGGGAGCTCTTAGCTGACCATTAATCCTTTTTATGGCCAGATGCCTCAAATTATTATTAATTTTAAATATTTGTTAAATGATTCGTAAAATCAAGCAACGTTATACATAGAATACTAACGAGTTTATATGTTCGTAGACAATAATTTGCAAGAGAAGAATTCAAATGGCAATTAGACCAAATTATAGATAAACTTTAATTCAATAAGTATGTGGGCAATAAGCAAAATAACATAAATAAAATCATTTAGCCGAGTTAAAAAACTTTCTAGACCGAGCTTTGTTTCCCGATATTCAACTTATTAATTTAACGTAATTACAAAGAACGGCAAAACTTACATTCTGTTTCTGTAAATATTATGGAAATGTATTCAATGTAAACAAAACTCCTACCGATACAAATTACATTTTTGTTCTGTTTTATATTATAAAATAAGAAATGAATTTAAAGTATATTCATTTTGCACTCATCTTCGCACGCACAATTCTCAAGTATTGTATAATTTTTAAAACAAACAAAAACGAAATCACTAAACAAATGAAAGACTTGAAATACCCTACAGCAATGTAAAAATAGAAAACGCACACCAAAAACAAAAGCAAAGCCAGAAAAAAGTTATAGACAGTTCATATCAGAGACATATGTATGTATATTGGTGACATTCAATATTGAACAGCAACAACAAAATGAATGAACAAAGAGAAGTAAATAATAAAATAAATCTTTCATTAGTTTTGCAGTATACAAATACAAAAAAAAATATTTAATTACAAATAATAGTAATTTATTTTATATACATTTTTATACAAAAATTCATATCAAAATGAGGAGGAATGAGAATATAAAATTCTTCAGCTTGAGCTATTTTAGTTTTAATTTATTTACATTCGATTTAAATATACAATTTTTCTATGTTTATTTTTAACTATATAGAAATTTACATATCGATCTAAATTTAAAAAGTAACCAATTTTTCATTTTTAATCGAACAATCCAAATCGTTTCACAAAAATAAACAAAAATTACTCGAAACATATTCACAAATAAACTCACCTACACTCGAAACACTTACAAATATATACAATATATAAAGAAAGAATATTTTCTGTGTCTTAACTTGTATAAAAAATGTCTTCCATTAAAAATACTTAACGAAAAAAGAAATCCAAACAAAGTAAAACAATTTATTACTCAATAATTACTAATTAACTTAAACTAAATATACGATTATTTAAGGAAATATATATGAAAACACTTAACTCGAAAAAATCATTAACCAAGCATTGAAATTTTCAAAACTTGCGCTCTCAGCCGCATACCCAGCTATAAGCTGACACACCCAGCAAATACAAAAAAAAAAAAAAGTAAACCAAAATAAATGCATTATAACACCCAAAAAAATTAAGATAGTGTAGTTAGTTAGGGCTGAGTATTTGGCAACATCAGCATGAGAACAGTATGCAAAAGGAGAATCGGTATGAGGAAAATATTAACAAAATAATAATAATGAATATCGAGTAAACATTATTTAATACACAACAAAACCCTAACACTCAATTGTAAGTCATATCTTATAAGAGCTGTTTGTTAAACGATGTCGTTGATTACGATGATGTTGCAGTGCATGGTTCGCTTGTGTGTGGTGTGGTGGGACACCCGTGCGTATGCTTAATATGTTTGTGTGTGTGTATGGCTGGGGACATTGACTGACATTTAATGGCAAGGGTGACGATGTTAGCGAGTGCGTGTTAAGACAGTTGTAAAAGAAAGTGGATTCACCTGGTAGGCAACATACATACCGTACAATCACTAACTTACTTTGTAAAAGTTCATTGAATTCCTTCGCATAACTTCAACGCGATATGATAAACATTTATGTATTTCAAATTTCTAAATCTCGAATTTCATATATAAAGAAAATATTCAAAAATAAAAAAAAAACAAAAAAGGAAGGCTAGCTTCGGTACCCGAAGCTTAGAATACCCTTGCAGACCAGTTGCCTTTAAGCCGTTCGATCGTTTTTTGTATGGCAGCTATAGGATTTAGTAATGCGATTTTTGGTTTTTAATTTTCTAATGTCTATGTAATGTCTATGAAAAAAATGTTTCTCAACAATTAATTAATTGTCTTGAAAAACACCAGAGTTATGCTCAATGACCCATTTTCTTCCATCATTCCTATGGCAGCTATAGGATATATTAGTCCGATTTTGATGAAACTTTCAAAATATGTTAAAACAGTCATTAATAAGAGTATCCTAAGAAATAAATAAAATATCTTTAAAAATGGCGAAATTTTGGCACTTTTTCCAAATCGTTCCTATGCCAGCTATGTGATGCAATGTTCCGATTCCGGCCGTTCCGACTTATTACTACCTGCAACAGATTAAAGGGTCGGTGCAAAGTTTCAGCCCGAAACCTTTAAAACTGAGAGACAAGTTTACATAGCCACCGACAGACGGACAGACAGAAAGACGGACGGACAGACAGACAGACAGACAGACAGACAGACGGACATGGCTAGATCGACTCGGCTGGTGATGCTGATCAAGAATATATATATTTTATAGGGTCGGAAATGTCTCCTTTACTGCGTTCCAAACTTCTGGTCAAAATTATGATACCCTCTGCAAGGGTATAGAAACATCTTTATACAGAAAACTGTAGGAGTATAATAGTGCTCTGACACATTTTACATGTTTGTTTATTTTTATAAGGAAATCGATATGTGTAGCACATAATTTTCTGGAGTCATACGAATATATTGAAAAACATATATGTACGAATGAAATATTTATTGGTCTTAACGGGATGGAAAACAAATTGAAAAACCAATAAAACTACTATTGATAACTTACGAATTACATAAAATTTTTGACATTGCGATTTTTGCTTTTTGGAAATCGTGCTTTTTGCTAAACAAGAAACGAAACCAAAATTTACTATAACTATAATATAAAAGACACATTTTTTCTCTCTATGAACCCTATATACAAACCACTTTCTAAATGGAACATTTATATAAACCAATCTAAGCCCAACAAATTCATACTTATATAGAACACATAATAAAGCGATCTTTTAAATAAATTAACCATTCAGAAGGCCACGAAAATACCAAAAACAATGAAAGGAATCTATATAATTTGCTGCATTATATTTGGATAGTTTTTCTTATTTGCCACATTCAGTATATACACTAAGTCGGATAATCCTGCAAAGAGAAATACAAATAAATGGAAACTACGCATACATTCAAATTTTGTATAATATAAATTTACGGACTAAAAGCGTTTTTGGTACCCAGCTCATGCTATCCAGTAATATTCATTGTTATAAATTCTGTTACTGTTATTGAAGGCATGAAACTTTATCAAAATCAAAAATAAAATTTTTAAATTGTGAACAAAACTGTTCATTAAATGAATTTGTCATTCCGAGATTTGAAACTATAATTGTTTAATGCAAAACCAAAACCAAAAAAAGAATAGATATAAATATATACACATAGGAAATTCATAAATATCTGTATATTTCTGAGACCCACAAGGAATGGCTTAAAATAAATATCGAAATTGTTCGACTAAGCTTCAAACTTGTATAATGGAAAATAAACTGAATTTTAAGTTTACAACAATACACACACAAGCATACGCTCACCACACACATATACACATATAGAAAAAGTTTATGTTATTTTATATGGAAAGTCTACAAAGAATTTCACCTAATAGTTAAAAAAAAGATATTAAAGTTTAGTGAAAGTAAAAATCGTTTGCAAAAGCATAACAGTTAAGATAAAACATAAGGAAACGCATACTTACATAAATTGATTATAAATGAATATAAACGTGCTCATTATTCTAATTACAAACCAAAAATTATAAATAAATGGTAATCTTAAATATTATTATTAAAAAAAGTTAAGATTAAAACAACATGAAACAGGAAGATGAACAACTAAGAATAGTATAAAAATACGATCGACGGAACAGAGAAAATAAAACAAATAAACCAAAAGAATAAAAAATAAATGAAATATGATATAAAACACATTTAGACTTTTTAATGGGGGATTTTTCAATAATGGCTTGAAGACTTATACTGAAATGACCTTCTGTGCCTAGTGTGTGTTATGTGGCTTCACATATCTGGCAGGCGTCCATACGCTTGCACAGCAAATGTAAGTGATTTCCGAAAAAGTTTTTAATGGTTTAAAATACAGGTAACGAATGAACGTTCATGGTAAACAATTAACAAATTTTAATTATAACCATATTAATATGAACTTTTTAGCAACATACACAATTTTTCATTAACTTTCCGATCCTTATTATACCCTTGCAGAGGGTATTATAATTTTGACCATAATTTGTAAGAAGATAGTTTATTCATTTTTTAGGAAACTCTTTTTAGTAACTTATCCTGAAAGTTTTATTAAAATCGGACCACTATATCCTATAGCTGCCATATGAACGATGTGAGAAAATGGGTCATTGAGCATAACTCTGGTGTTTTTCAAGACAATTAATTCATTCTTGAGAATTCATAGACATTAAATCCCTTTTAGAAAATCAAAAACCAAAAGTCGGTTCACTATATCCTTTAGCTGCCATACAAACGATCAAACAATTTTAAGGCAACTGGTCTGCAAGGGTATTCTAAGCTTCGGGTACCGAAGCTAGCCTTTCTTTCTTGTTATACCCTTGCAGAGGGTATTATAATTTTGACCAGAAGTTTGCAACGCAGTGAAGGAGACATTTCCGACCCTATAAAGTATATATATTCTTGATCAGCATCACCAGCCGAGTCGATCTAGCCATGTCCGTCTGTCTGTCCGTCTGTCTGTCCGTCTGTCCGTCTGTCTGTCTGTCGGTTGCTATGTAAACTAGTCCCTCAGTTTTAAAGCTATCAGGCTGAAACTTGGCACCGACCCTTCAATCTGTTTCAGGTAGTATATAATTCGGGAAGGTTGGAATCGGAACACTACATCACATAGCTGCCATAGGAACGATTGGGAAAAAGTGCCAAAATTTCCCCATTTTTTAAGATAATTTATTTATTTCTTGGAAAACTCTATTTAATAGCAATTTTAACATATCCTAAAAGTTTCATTAAAATCGGACTACTATATCCTATAGCTGCCATAGGAACTATTGGAAAAAATGGGTCATTAAGCATAACTCTGGTGTTTTTCAAGACAATTAATTCATTCTTGATAAAAACTGTTTTCATAGACAGTAAAGCCTTTTTAGAAATTTAAAAACCCAAAAATCGGATTACTATATCCTATAGCTGCCATACAAACGATTGAACGGTTTAAAAGCAACTAGCCTGCAAGGGTATTCTAAGCTTCGGGTACCGAAGCTAGCCTTCCTTTCTTGTTTTTATTTTATTTCGATTTAATATTTATGCTTTTTCAGTCCCAGAAAACTATTAAGCTATATAGAGCATTCTGGAACACCAGACATATTGCCTGCAATCGTATTAAATAATATGATGTTAAACACTTTTACTTAACAATTCCAATGTATGTATATAATTTGACTTACCTGCAATGCGAACACGACTCTTAAACACAAATTCCATATAAACTGCGAAGCGAGACTACAGAGCATTTAATTATAACCCAAATGTGTCAATAAAAATATAATATGATAATACAGATTTTAAATATAACGTAGTTAGGTTCCCGTTACTCTAGGTGCGAATCGGTACTAACATAAACGGCCGCTACCGTTAATATCGTTTATCTTAAGAACCATATCACGACATTCAGTAGTGATCACCAACATTAATTAAAAGACCATATGTTAGGCTCTCAAATCAATCCCAAAGATTGCCAAGTTTAATAGAACCGAACCGAAGCACGAATGTAAACACGCACTCGTTCGCTGGTCATTGGAATTATTCCCCAAATCGATAAGAGATAGCGGCACGCGCTCTGTCCGACTTGCAATTATATTGGTGTTGTGTCGTCAATAGTAATCTATAGGAATTATGCGAATATATATGTCTGTCGTTTCAATCCCACAAGTGAATTAATATTTTCTTTGATTTGCATAGTATTTGGTCCAAATTTGCTACCCTACTAGCCCAGATTAGTTGCCTTTTTATACCCTTGCAGAGGGTATTATAATTTTGACCAGAAGTTTGTAACGCAGTGATGGAGACGTCTCCGACCCTATAAAGTACATATATTCTTGATCAGCATCACCAGCCGAGTCGATCTAGCTATGTCCGTCTGTCTGTCCGTCTGTCTGTCTGTCTGTCTGTCTGTCTGTCTGTCTGTCCGTCTGTCTGTTGCTATGTAAACTAGTCTCTCAGTTTTAAAGCTATCGGGCTGAAACTTTGAACCGATCCTTTAATCTGTTGCAGGTAGTATATAAGCCGGAACGGCCGGAATCGGAACATTGCATCACATAGCTGCCATAGGAACGATTGGAAAAAAGTCCCATAAATTTGCCATTTTTTAAGATAACCAATTCATTATTTAGAAATCCATTTTTAATGAATATTTTAACTTATCCTGAAAGTTTATCAAAATCGGACTACTATATCCTATAGCTGCCATTGGAACGATGGGAGAAAATGGGCCATTGAACATAACTCTGGTGTTTTTCGGGTTAATTGATTCATTCTTGAGAAATACAGTTTTCATAGACATTAAAGCCGTTTTAGAAAATTAAAAACCAAAAATCGGATCACTATATCCTAATATAGCTGCCATACAATTGAACGCACAGTTTTAAGGCAACTTGTCTGCAAGGGTATTCTAAGCTTCGGGTACCGAAGCTAGCCTTCCTTTCTTGTTTTAAATGCTCTGTGGTTTTTTCCAAAGTTTTTTTTTTATTTTAAATGGTATCAATGTTTTCGACGTACGAGGTCATGGCAAGGCTACACGTGCCTGTGATTTGATTTATTGTTTTGTATTTGGCTTCACATATTCATACCTTCAAAGAGGGTATGTTATAGATACTCAGATGGTGGATATCTTTAACTTGTTTAACTTCACAAAAAAATTTGATATAGTCATGTCTGTCTGTATGTCAGCTCTTACGCACTCTCTATCTCTATTTTAATGAAATGATGGTTTAATATGGAAATAAACCTATCCGGAAAGGTTTATTAAAATCTGACTTTTATATTCACTCATCATTGAAAGGAATACCGAATACAAGAAATTGTATTAGGTCATGACTTTTAAATACCGAAAATTTCAATTTAAAATGATTCAATATTCAATTCTTGTTTGTTTGTGCGTGTTATTATGATATTTTAATTTTTTTTAAATTAACATTTGTTGCGCTTGTTTGGCAATTGTAATTTGGTCTTGTTTAGACTTTGTTTCGCCGGTTACCTAAATGAATCACGATAAAGGAAAAGTCCTAATAACGAATTCAAAGTTCAATTTTGATACATTGATACATAATCTTATCAATTAAAAATAATCGACTTGTGAGTGAATGAAATTGCCATTTTTAATTCATCTTATTAATCTAATCGAATTTTTTGTATAAAAAGACGAAACCAAAAAAACGTTAACTATCAAATTAAAATCTGAAAATTATTAACATACATTTTTTTGCACTTAAAAGACATAGATCAAGCGTAAGCAAGCTGTTAGATAGGGGAGAGTGGTTTGACTTTCAGAAAGGAGAGTTTTGATAATAATTGTGAAATAGTAAATATAATGATAGGTTTTAATTATTTTAAAAGTTGTTTCTCGCTAAAATATTGAATAGTGCTCAATTGACAGTCGGGTTTTACACATATTCTTTTCGAACTTTTTAATTTTTTTTTACATGTAATTTTTACTCTTAAGAATCTGCTAAATTTATGAGTTTGTTATGTTATGCTTAAAGTTGTGTTAATAAATGTATATAATAGAGTTAAAAACATTTTTTTAATTCGATTTATTTAAAGCTTCAAATATTTACATTAAGCCCGATCTAGAAATCTGGCTTTTCCTCCTTGGTTATTAATATTATTCGGGTATAAAAGCAGACAACCTAAATGGCATGACTTTCTACATATACTTACATGCATAAATATAAATAATAAAAAAATGTAAGCTTCTATGCGTTATCTACTCCTACTACCCTAAATGCATAAAGAGTTATGTAAGTATGTACTTTACATTACTTTTAATACATTTTCCTTAAATTTTGTCTTTCGAAATCAGGAAAAAACTAGACTACTTCCTCATAATCCAAATATAAATTGACACCATCTTGGCAACATCTTGATCGAATAACCAACCAGTTGAGACTTATGTATTAGCACCTTTACCACTAATTTGCGGCAGGTGGCACCGCATGACTCAAATTTCTGTAGAAGCCCAAAACAAAATTTCTGAAACATTTGCGTACAGAAACTTAGCGAAAATACGTGAGAATAAACTACTACGCGCAATAATTTTCTAAATTTAGATGGAGTCCCCGACCATCACCATCAGTGATAATAAAGCCAAAATGTATTTTTAGACTATGCTTAAAAGTGCCGAAACGCAAGGCAAACCCAGGGTAAACAATGTGTGCCAAAGGCGTCATCATCCCGTCCCAGATCCGTGGAAAACGTCACGGCTTGGCTGCACTCGAGGAATCTCGCATCTCTCGATCGTCTGGCCTGGCCCCCATAAAAATCCGGACGACACGAGTTGCATGCGTGGCCGAGCACGCGGGGCAATTCGAGTAATTGCTCTTTACTGCAGCCAAATGATTGAGTTACTGCGACTCGATAAAATACGAATTTGGTTCACAATTCTGGCGCATGACTCGCAAGTGGACTTCACTGCCGAGAAAATCAAAATCAAAATCAAAAATTACTTGACGACTACTTGGCGTCTAGCCTATCTGTCTGCCTGCTGCTCTGACTCTGAATGCAGGCAATTCGGTGCGGCCGAAGTCCAAGTGGACAATTCTCTTCATCATCGGTTTGAGAATGTTGCCCATGGCTCCGCAATTACATCACTCAGTATAAATTGGCTGTCGCTTACAAATTGAACGGAAAGTTTCCCCTCTGCTGATTAAATTCCCCCTCATTCAACAAAATTTTTAATTAATTTCACCTCTTGTGTTTCGGGCAGCCTAATTATTTTTCGCTCTTCAGAGATTATCTCATTGAGGATTCACGCTTTGTCCACATGGACAGACCACAATCGAAGCAATATCCGTTTGGACAAAATGCCTGCTTATTATGATTTATTTTGAATCATGAGTTTCACTTTTGATCCAATCCATCTGATAAAAAATTGAAAATATATTTGTAAAAAATGAATTGAAAGTTAAAACCTCTGATTTCATATAGACTGTTATGGTTCACTTAGTATTTGACTATCTATAGATAGAACTCTTCAATTATAATCTTTGAAATTTGTTTTACAACCCAATAACTTTTTTGTGCCTACAACTATAAAAGTTCCCAAGCTTAAAAAACACACCAATCAAATATACTTTCATAACCGGGGATGGTTATCGTAGTTTTCAAATGTAATTGATTGATTAATAAGGAATAGCAAAAGCGGACTAATTACGATTTGAAGAGTTTCAATAAAACGGACCCACCATGTTTGATTATATAGGAACATTCTTAACATTGTTTTCATCAAAGATAATTGATTTATTCATATAAAAAATGCGATTATTAGTGTTATGTGAAAGACTATATTTAGCTTCGGACTTAAGGATGTTATAAATTTTTATTAAGAAGAGTCTAATTATTTGTATTTTTATCATATATAACAAAAAAGTTATCCAATATGATCATTCCTATTATTTTGACCGCAAATGTTTTTTCTACTAATCTGTGCTCTAATACATTTTTTTTTTGCTATAACATTTCTTTGTGTTCCTTTTTATAATGGAATTGAGAATCGTGGGTGTTATCAATGGTAATCAAAATATATAGAAATAAAATCTTTAAGTTTGTGTTTATGTCTGGCCAGTTTCCGGTTGTCAACAAGATATTCTTTGTAATCAGAAGACTTTGTTCCTCCTGCAGCTTAATAACCTGTAAGCCAAGCTGTAATAATGCTTAAATAATCGTTGCAGATCATGTATTCTAAAAAGATCGTATCTTTAGTGAAAACATATTTTGTATTGACTCACAACATTATTAAATACTATTTGTTTTTATTTGTTTCAAATTCCGATTTCACATCTAAAACGATGAGAATGAAAACCGGAAGGCGAAAGGTTAGGGCAAGTCGTCCCTGTATTTCCTGCACTTTTTTAAAACACTAAAACGAGGTCAAAAACAAGATCGCAACTTCAAGTTTATTCCAATTAAAATACAATTTATTTTCCGGTTTGGTATTTTACTTCAAACTAAATATTTGTCACAAGTGACTTGAAATTGATATAATAATTATTATTTATTTTTTTATATTGGAGCCGATGGCCTATTGTAGGGCTATCTTGTCGTTTAAATAATATAAGTATCATTTGTACGATACATCCCCCACATGGACGCCTTCCTGGGTGAAGATTTGAATACTTATACTGATGAGGGTAGATTTCGAAATTTTGTGAATCATTTCAAAATCAAAAGAATTTACAATGTCTAGGCAAGTAATTCCTTAATATATCACTTATTCATTATCACAATATTTCCGTTGTGCACATAATATAAATAGAAAATGCTGGCTTAGACTTCAAGAGGTCCGCCAATGATAAGCCGAAATTTGTAACGTGTATTTTAGAACGCGCGCTTGTTAGAAATTTGAATTTAAAAAAATTATAATTATACATTTGAACTTATGTATGTACATATATATGAAACATGGGAGCTATTATTCTCGAAATATTTCCATCGAAATGTATTTGATTTTTATGGGAGCTATTATTCTCGAAATATTTCCATCGAAATATACTCGTATTTGATTTTTATTGAGTGAGGTGAACGCTATGTTGTGGTATTTCAAGGCAAGCAAACATCGAGCCAGATTTATTCAATCGACTACCATGAGGTATAAATGGAATTAGTTATCAAAGTTCAGTTGTAAAAAAAAAGTAGAATCCTTGGTGGCTATTTCGAAATTCGATCTCCAACGAAAAGCATGCCCTACGATCGTGGAAGCTTCAAAACAATTCCATCAAACATGCTAATCAATTGAAACAACAGGCAAGCGAAAAACAAGAAACCTCAAGAGCGTCGTAAATACCCCTCGAAAAGTGGTAGAAATTAAACGATTAGCTCGCCAAATAATCAAGCAAGCAAGAAATATGGCTCTGGCATATTGGGGGGAAAAGAAAGAAAGTAATGGGCCAACGTCTGTGTGAATATGTTCAGAACAATTAACCAATAAAGCAATGTCCGCTATCAATCTAGCCGGTAGGAGCTGGACTTTGGACCCCTTGGAGCAAGTGTAGCCGTCGGGCCACAAGAATACCCCACTGTGAAAATGACTACCAGCCGACGTCAGCGCACGTTTGAGGTGACGGTGACGAATTCTGCGCTCGAGCTCGAACATCACACATAACACATCAGACATCACACATCGAACATCGAACATCGAACTTGGAAATTGGAAGATTGAACAGGTTCGATGCTCGGCGTGGGTGTTCGAGGCAGGAGGCGATCGGAACCGAGCCGAACGGAATCCGGATTTCGTATCGTTTGCACCGGTCTCGCCCCTTATCAGTCCACAGCTCTCTCTCTCTCTTTCACTCTCCCTGGAAGTGTACAAAAAAATTGCGCATCACTTAATAAGTCACAGCACCGCCTGTCTGTTATCAAACAACTCGCCCGTCTGCGAGCTGCAGACTGGGCCATACCCATACCCATACCCACTCTCGCAATCCCACAACCCAACATCGCTATCGCTGGATTATTCAGACGCAGGCGTTCTCCACGATCGGACCAAAAAAAAGATTCAATCGTGAAATATCTAATTCGGTGACAAATATCCTGTACAAAGTGACTTCCATTGGAATTTGAAAAAAGACACGTTCCGGTTAAACAGTAAAAACACACAAAATATGTATTTTAGTTTAACAAATTAATTACTTGTCACTCTGGGCAGATCAAGTTCAAATGGTGAAATAAAAACATTGATTATTCAGAGTAAATGATTTGCAAAAAAAAAGGAACCATAACACAAACAACACATAACAATAAATAAATAAAAGCAAATTTTAAAGCGGTTAAGATAGTTCTGGAACTATGCGTTAACTAAATATTATTTTTATTTTGCCAACGAATTAATAAGCTAGGTGAGTTACATAATACTATTTTCTTTTATTATTAGTGATTTATTAAAGCTGTAAATAAAGATAAAATTACAAGCATTTAAAATATTAAATAACTACTAATGGATTTATTTTAAATGCGTGTTTTTTATATTTGGAAACAAAATTGTTTACTTATTGGTTGTTAGCCCAGGCTTCGACTTTTTTTGTTTTTTTCCCTCATCATAAAATATAATTAAACCGTCACATAATTAATGGAGCATCCTTCGCTCTGTTAATGGGCAACACCTCTAAATTCTTGGTGGCTATTTTCACACCATAAGCTTTCCAGCTGCCCACACATTGACTAAATTTATTAGCTGCAGTGATTTAAGAAAATCCTGAAATAAATCTATTCAAGCATCGCCAAAGAGCGTGTGGCGAAAAAAGTATTAAGGCAGATTAATTTGCGCTGCTTCTGCCAATCACCAGCGTAGCGGTTCCAAAGTTCAATCCGAGGCATGCTCCCAGGCGCTGATCACCGCAAACAGTGCGAAGAACCGCGATCGACACACCGATTTATTGCCAAAATCCAAGCCACGTCGGATGAGCATTTTTTCGCAGTGCATTCAACTGTAAGCGAAAGAAATGCAAGTGATAATGCCAGCCAATTACGATAGCCCCGGCCGGTGCCCTGTAATTAATGCGAAAAGTATCTGTGGAGGGGAGGGGACCCAGTATACTTGCATGGAAAACCCCCAAGAAGAGTCGTCAAGTCAGTCGCGAGCCACTCAATGCTGCTGTACTTTGCACTTTGCGCAGTCCAGCTCAGCACAGCGCATCTCGACTTGAAACCCTAACCCCAACCCCATCCAAACTCAACTCAACTCGAATTGCTCCGATTTCCATCGCTTGGCAACCACTCTCGAGCTCTTTTCTTTGGCTTTCGCAGCGGATCACGATCACGCTCCATTAGCGTGATCGGTGACGTAGTGCGTCTACCGCGATCGCCAGGCGTTGAGTGACCTTATGCCCTGCCCTGCCTTGCCTTGACCTGCCTTCGAGGAGCACGCCTCGGATTGATTTCTGTCATTGATAAGTCAGTCAATCGATCGGTGTGGAGTCTTAGTTGCGTCAAAAAGTGTGTCGCATGTCACGTGTGTGAGGTCAGCCTCTACTTCCTGATCCGATCCGATCGGATTCGATCCCCACTGATCCCACTGTTATGAAAGTCCCCTGCTATCAGTGTGGGGTGTGGAAAATATTTTGATGCGTATGCCATGTGGATTGTTTGTGCAAAAAAATGCGATAATATAATACTTCAACCTATGCTTAAGGCAAGGACGTAACCAATAAAATACTATTTATCCCTTAGTCTTAAGGTAGTATTTTCAGCCTTTGTAACATTTTAGAAATTGAAATTATACAAATTTTATGTAAGATAAACTGTAAATCGAGACTTCATTATAAGAATTATAAGAATAGATGATATAATATTTAATAATATTTTTTTCTTTACTATAATTATATATTTAACATGTTGCCTTTATAAATGTATTCGACTGGTCGGAATAAGTTGAAAAATTTCATCTGCACAGTTACACTAAGAGTAGAAATTACAAAGCTCAAATGGACATGGCTATGTCGATTTATCTAGTCATCCTTTAGGTAACTTTGGAAGTCTCCGACTTCTCCATCTCTATTTTAAACAAATGTATTTTAGCCCTTGTACCTTATGAATAGGGTCTATAGACGCAGAGCGCCCTTGAAATGTTATATCACGAAAATTATCACTAATCTGTCATTCAACCCTTCTACAATGTTGCAAATACATAATACCTGATCTCGGAGGCCTATACAAAATTCCGATAATTTGATGTTACAGGGCAGTAGAAATTCCCGAAACGTGATAAGTCTGAAAAAGTCCGGGCACGTGTTTTGCTCCAAAGCTTACATGAAATTAAATGTCGAACAGCTAGTGTTGCCCTTGTCATATATAGTTTTCTTTACTACATTTAAGCGAAAGCACAACGAACAACAGAAATTCTGGCTGATGAAATTTCCAAACGAAAATAAACACACTACCTGCAAATACCCCACTCTAAAAATTCCCATAAATTTTCCAATCGCAACACTTTCATTTGATTTTGAATTGAAATTTAAAAAAACCCAAAAAAAAAAAAAAACAAAGACAGCTATTGAGCGGGGCCAACCATTTACATTTCGAGTGATTTTTAATCGCGCACTTCGATTTCCCAAACTCGATTAATCGGGCGTTAATTACCCGCTGGGTTCCTCAATGCCCTCCTATTCGTAAAGCTAAACGCCCTGACCAATGCATCATAAAACGTTTCCCCACAGGGGGAAACTCTTATCAGCAACGTGTTCACTATTAATTGATTGACACACAATCGCTTCGGATCATCAAAGTCAAGCTTGATTGCGTTTCGGGGTAATTAGCATGAATGGGAACTCGCCCGATCAGATCCGTTCCGATCCGGTCCTAAGTTGAATTGATATCAAAAGTTTGCCAAAAACTGCGGAAGGGGAAGGCGTGGCATCCACAGATACAGGTACAGGTACAGGTGTGTGTGCTGCGGAACCAAAAATAAAACAGCAAGCAAGAATTTCTGCAGATCGCATTTATTTTGCCATTGTTGAGGCTGATGCAATGAATGCCACAATTTGCAAGTGTCTTCGGCGAGAGCGCCATGGAACCAAGCAGCCATGGCCTCAGGTGTGCCCGATCCGATCCGAACCGATCGTCTGGGAAATCAAGCTTTGGATTCGCGATCGGCGCTCGGCTTGAGTTTGGGTGCCTTCGGCTCGTGCCCGTACTTTTGCTCTTTTACTGTTTTACGCTCCCGCTCCCGCTCGCGGAACGATCAATCAGTGGCGCTCGCCACATAAATTGTTCTACTAATCGGCCAACCGCTTCATTCATTTACAACTCGTTCGCGCTGCCGCATGTCGATGAAAAGGAAAAACACCTAGCAGATGCAAATACAAATACAGATATAGAAGCTAACTCAGGATTTTCGTTTCGCGTTTCGTGTCCGGGTTCAAAGTGATCTTCGTTACCCCCGGCGGTCAAATCATCAAATTTTGATAGAGTGCTCGAATGCCCACGGTACGTGTGTGGTCTAATTGTCACTTAATTGCACTTGCTTATCAGCAGGCTGTGCGAAAACTACGCTCCGGCTTGAGACCCGTATCCCGATCAGCGATTAACCTACGAGCTGTGCGCAATTTCGTACAGATAACTTTAATAAATACGGGCACGAGTCGTTCACATTTAGAACAAAAAAAATTATTAATTTTAAAATTTGAACTTTGCCTTCTCAAAGTAAATAAATGATGCAATTTCTTGGTGAATTGAGTGAGAATCGGGGCTTAAAGCGGTCAATGTAATTGGATTGCATTTATTAATTTTTAATGACATTAATTATCATTAAACAAATAAATACCTGCCAAACGATCCAGCCAGTTTTCAATTAAAATGATTAATTCGTATTATACCTGCAAATTTCTCACAGACTTGAGAAATGTTGTATATAACATTTAGGGCATAACAGTGATTTCTTAACACAATTTAGTTTTAACTCGCTCTGAAGACATTTTAGCGTAGTATTTGTATATGATTTTTAAGGTCACACATATGTTATTTAAAATTCTATTTTCCAAAAGTCTCATTCTTCAATTTTCTTTAATTTGCAGACAATACTAAAGGATATCTGTCAATTGCTCACCATGCACCAACCCAGCGTATAATAATTTAAAAACACAGGAAATAAAAAGAACTCGTTTGTGAACAGGGCTCGAAGAAGGCGCTAAAACGGCAACAATAAGTGAACACATCTGCAATTCTATGTGTTTTGTAAATCGAAAAACAAGTACAATTGATTTTTTAATGCTGCCAAAGAGATAGCAATTGGCACCAAGCAATACAAATATTAAAATAAAAATAAAATAAAACTCTAGGAACTATATTTCTCAGTAAAGATCAGCTAAAATTCACAAGGATGGCGAAGTACTTTGTAGCCCTTGTTCTGATGGTGTGTCTGGCTATGGAGAATAATAATATATATAACCGCCTGCACGCCCGCTCGCATCCCAGTTCCCGTGGGGACATCCTGCGACCGCATCCCAAGCACCAACCTGATCGTCTAGTGCAGCACACCTCGCAGCAGCTTCAGCAGCAGGATCACATTCGCCAGCAGCGATCTCGGGAGCTTAAGCATCTGGAACCAGATCCAACCGGCGAAGAGGACGAAGCACAGATTACTCAGGAGCAGTATTACGCCAGGCTAAAACGCCATGTCCTGCACCAGCAGCAGCATCTGCTTCAGCAGGAGCGCAGCTACAACCATCCAGCCTCGGAGCATCTGCCCATGGAACGCCTGTGGCAGCTCCTCATAGAGCAGGATAACAAGGACCATCGCCCGGGAAATTTCGTGGAGGACGAGAGTTATCTCAGGATGTTAGGGGATGCCCCGCAGGAGGATTCCAATTTATCCGAGGAGCCATTCGATCTTACACCCCTGGAATTTGCTCGAAACGAATTATTGGCAGAGGAGAAAAAGCAGGAACAGAACCTGGTCATTGAAAACGAGCAGGCGCAGGTTTTGGCACCCGTGACCCCAACTGTATCCGATGCCCATCTGCTGGAGAAAAACATCACCATTTCGGTGAAGGCCAGCGGGAGTAGCTGTCCCAAGTGCGAGAGCAATCGTCAGGTGGAACACATCTCCGAGGAGCAGCTTACGCACCTCCGCATAGAGTTCGTGAAGCAGCAGATCCTGGAGAAGCTGCGTCTGAAAAAGAGTCCAAACGTGTCCGCCGTGGAGTTGCCAAAGCCCATTTTCGACGGCATGACCCTCGACCATCCCAATGACAGCACAAAAAACAAGGAGTTGGATGATTACTATGCGCGAACCAGCAAAAAGTTTATCCTGCTCAATAGAGGTAAGTAATCTACAAAATAGGATTCAATTCACTATGTGAATTAACATAATATTTTTTAAAGTTTGAATCAATCAAAAAATAGTATGTAATTTCACATATTACATACGAATATCAATCACCTTTGCTTAAAAGTTGTTTCTAGCATGAAGAACAAGGAATTTAATCTTATGCCTAACCAGTATCTTATTCCCTTTACAGAGGAAGTCGAATGCAAACGCTTGGGTGCGAATACCTCCATGTGCTTCAGCTTTAAGATCGACGATCCTGATGCCGAGGGATTCGATGTAAGCACCGCCGTTCTGTGGCTTTACAAGAACAAGCAAAATCGCACTACGTCAGATGAAGGAGTTGCTAAGCTAAATAGCACCCGCAATCAGCAGACGATTGTGATTTCCGAGGTGGAGCAGCAGACGAACTCCAAGTACTTGCCAGTGGCCAAAACCATCGCCATTCAGTCGGTGGATGTGCAAGGTGAGTGTCAAATCGTCGTCATAAGCAAATCTGATTGGTCGAACCTTTGATCAGCACAGAAAAATCCAAAACTGACCCCCGATACCCCCTAGGAGAGAAATCAAAATCCGTGACACACTAAATACTATATAACTGATAATTGTCCTGCTGACAACGTTGACAACAGCTGAGTGCTCCATCATCGTGTTTTTGTTTTTAATTAGACAGATTATTTCGCAGATTCTTGAAAGCGTTTGCACATCTCGTATCTCAAATTCGTGTGGGTGAATAACTTAGCAAAATATTTTTCGAATGTGCCGAAATGAACTTTGGTCGGAAGGTGTCCACGTCCAAGCTTGGGTGAACATGTCTGATAACGCAATTTGATTGAAACAACTGAATAAAGAAAAAATATTTCTTGGTGAAACCAAAGCATATAGAACTAAAAAAGGAAGGCTAGCTTCGGTACCCGAATACCCTTGCAGACCAGTTGCACTCAAACCGATCGATCGTTTGTATGGCAGCCATAGGATATAGTGATTCGATTTTTGGTTTTTTATTTTATAAAACGGCATTAATGTCTTTGAAAACTATACTTTCCAAGAACAAATTCACTGTCTTGAAAAACATTAGAGTTGCTCAATGACCCCATTTCTCACATCGTTCTATGGCAGTTATAAGATGTAGTGGTCCGATTTTGATGAAACTTTCAGGATATGTTAAAATAGTCATTAAATAATAAAATAATCAAATAATAATAAAATAGCCATTAAAAAGAAAATTAGTTATCTTAAAAAATGGCGAATTTATGGCACTTTTCCCAATCGTTCCTATGGCAGCCATGTGATGTAGTGTTCCGATTCCGTTCCGACTTATATACTACCTGCAACAGATTGAAGGGTCTGTGCAAAGTTTCAGCCCGATAGTTTTAAAACTGAGAGACTAGTTTACATAGCAACCGACAGACGGGGAGACGGACAGACAGGCGGACATGGTTAAATCGACTCGGCCGGTTATGCTAATCAAGAATATATATACTTTATAGGGTCGGAGAAGTCTCCTTTACTGCGTTACAAGCTTCTGGTTAAAATTATAATACCCTCTGCAATTGTATAAACATCAGAAAGAAACAGAAATATAAAATTACAAATTAGAGTTTAAGTTAAAAAGATTATACAAGAAAACTAACTTGAATTCTATCAATTTCAGAAGAGTGGATGAAGATCGACATCGAATGGCCGATCAAGCGTTGGATTGGCAGTCACGAGCTGAGCCATCTCATCCAGATCACCTGCGAGTCCTGCGACGTTAGCAGTATAGAGGAGATCATCTCGGTGAACAAAGACTACCGACCGTTCATTATGATCGACACGCAAAACCGTCGCTCCAAGTCCCGTCAAAAGCGGAGCATCAACTGCTCCAGCGGCGTGACAGAGTGCTGTCGGGAACAGCTGTACATCTCCTTTAAGGACATCGGTTGGAGCAACTGGATCCTGAAGCCAGAGGGCTACAATGCCTACTTCTGTCGGGGATCATGCAGCTCAGTGGCGAGCGTGACGCAGGCTGCCTCCCACCACAGTTCTCTGATGGTAAGTTTATACAATAACTGGAGGAGTTCACTTTCTCCAAATCAATGATTTAGCAGATAAAGATTTTATAACTTAAGGAAAGGATTCGTAATACCATACCAATAATGACTAAAAAGAACACAATTATTATATTAAGTTTCTGTTAAATATTAAACATAAAATCAATATGTTCAAATTCAATCAAAAATTTTGTTGTACTTAATAAACTAATCAAATTTTTATCTTTTTGTTTCTTTTCAGAAAATTCTATCGACTAGCACTGCCAACAAGTCATTAGAGTTAGTGCCCTGCTGCACCGCAAAACAGTATTCCTCTCTGCAGCTGGTCGTGATGGACTCGCGGAATTCGGCCACGGTGAAGACCCTACCCAACATGGTGGTGGAGTCTTGTGGCTGCCGGTAGTCGGTAGCCCAATCCCAGGCCAGAGATCTGCACTAGTTGCGGTGACCAAGCCAATAATCAAGATACATAACGGACAAATTAGACGTAGCTTTCGCTTAGTTTTAGTTAAGCGTTCAACCCCATTGCGTTCAATTAATTTAAACTCATTTGCAAAACATTTACATTAGCGTTATATTTAAACGTAATAATCCTAGGTGCATGTGCTGCCATTAGTTGTAGTTACGGTTAAGCTTAAGCTAAATCTAAAGCTGAAGTCAATGTACTTAAGCACTCGAAGTATGTAGGTTATTAGCAAATAGCTCAAATTAATGAAATGTCGATACATAAGTGATAACTTCAATAAGCTTATATAATTAATTCCATTTGTTTAAGTAGTGTTGTCTATATTTCGTTATTGACAAAGAAAAAAGTAGACAAACGGATAATAAAATATAAAATAATATTCAACTGAAAATAACTGCATTTACAATGAAAAACAAGTAAGAACGTTACAGTCGAGTTTCCCGACTGTTACAGACCCTGTACAAATTTGCTTTTAGGCAAAATAAATCAAAACCAAAAAAAAATATATATTCACACCGAGTCCGGTCTGGGATTCGAACCCAAGATCTCCGCCGCGTTTTAAGTCGAACGTCGTAACCATTCGACAAACCCAAACTTTTTGAACTGGTAGCTAATACAGTATAAATATATTGAAGGCACACATTCATATATATGTATATGAAGGTAGTAGCAGCGCAGCTGCAGCGGCACTTCCGAGAAAAATCAACCACCGAAAGCAAGCGATTTACCGTTTGTTTGAGCAAATAAGCAGATTATTTGTGGTTAGCGCCTGTAAACTTTAGGTATTTATTGTCTTGATGAAATTTTTAGGATCGGTATAAATCTATGCTCCAATTGCATGTGTATTTTAAAAAAAATTTTAGCTTGAAAATTGTGCAGAGCAAAAATAAGAATACAAATTGCGGAGGCGGTGGGCGTGGCACCTAAAAAAAAAATTAAACTTTATCTGCGTAATAATTACGAGAATCTGCACTGTTAATAAGGTTCTTCTAGCTCTTACAGTTTTTGAGATCCTTTCGTTTACCCAAACGGACAGACGGACAGACGGACGGACGGACAGACGGACATGGCAATATCGACTCAGCTCGTCATGCTGATCAAGAATATATATATATTGTGTGGTCTGCCACGCCTCCCTCTGACTGTTACATACATTTGCACAAACTTAATATACCCTTTACCCTTTGGGTACAAGGTCTAATTATTTGTACACTCTAGCATTTAAGTAATTATTTATTTTATCATTATTATTTTCTTAATTGTCCTGTGATAGAGGCAGTTTTATAAAAATCTGAACCCTTTACCTTAAAAATGTATTTTTTATGCTATCATAAATTAATATTAAAGAAGGTAGTAAAATTGCCCACTTTCTCAGAAAGCATTGTCAGACCAGTGGATTTTATTTTTCAAAGTTTTTCAAAATTCAGAGTTTGTTTTATAAAAAAATTAAAAAAATGTATTCTGCACAAACGGTGCTCAAGGAGGGCTCCACCCAGCTGGACCACATTTGTGAGCTGAACATTACGCACCAGGCCTCGCATCACCGCCTCGTGTCCCTGATCGCGACCATTTCCCACAGTTCGCGAAATCTGGACACCATACACAACATGATATTGAAGGGGGTTAACATCTTCCGCCTGAACTTTTCACATGAATCCCACGAGATGCACTCAAAGACCCTGGAGTTGATTAATGAGGCGCTTGAGAAGATTCTTAAGGAGACTGGCCAGCTACGCACGGTTGCCATTGCTGCGGACACCCGAGGACCACAGATCCGGACGGGCCTTTTAGATGGGGATGTCTTTCTGCGCAGCGGTGATAATCTCCGGCTTTCGATTAATCGGGACCTATATGACAAAGGTAACAAGGAGGCTGTTTATGTTGACTACCCCAACATAATCAACCTGACCAAGTCCGGGGATCGACTGTTTATTGACGACGGCAAGCTGCTGCTCCACATCATGGAGGTGGGCGTCGATGGACTGCTTTGCGAGGTCATCCAGGGTGGCCAGCTGAACAGCAACTGCAATGTGATTCTGCCCGAGATCGAAATCGATCTGCCGGCGGTCTCCGAGAAGGACATGTTCGACATCCAATTCAGCATGAAGGCCAACGTGGACTTCCTTTTCGCCTCGGCCGTGCGCAGTGCCAAGAACGTGAAGGAGTTGCGATCCGTGCTCGGCGACAAGGGCAGGCACATCAAGATCATCGCCAAGATGGACAGCAAGATCGCGTTGAGCCGCTTTTCGGAGATCTTGCGGGTGGCGGACGGACTGCTGCTATCGCGAGCAGATCTGGGCACCCAGATACCAATCGAGAAGCTGTTCATCACCCAGAAGAGTATCCTGGGTCAGTGCAACAAGGTGGGCAAGCCGGTGATTGTGGCTTCCAATATATTGGAGTCGATGCGCTTCCAGATTAATCCCACGCGGGCCGAGTGCTTCGATTTGGCCAACGCCATTATTGACGGGGCAGACTGCATCATGCTCTCTTCGGAGGTGGCGATCGGCCCCTATCCCAACGAGACGGTGGCCACCTGCGATACCCTTTGCCGCGAGGCTGAGAAGGTGCTCTGGTTTCGGGATTTATTCTCGGACCTGGTCAGCGAAGTGCGGGGGGAGCTGGACGCGGCACACTCGCTAGCCATCGCCGCAGTGGAGACCGCCAAGCGCACCTCCGCTACGCTAATTGTGGTGCTGACCACCTCGGGCCGATCTGCAACCCTGATCAGCAAGTTCAGGCCTCGATGTCCTATCCTGGCAGTTACGCGCTGCGAGCGGGCCGCCCGTTGGGTCTATATCCATCGTGGAGTTCTGCCCGTTCTCTATACCCCTGAGCCGAGCACAAATTACGTCACCGATGTGGACGCGAGGGTCCAGTTCGCGCTCACCTGCGCCAAAAAGGCGGACATTATCAATGACGGCGATTCCATTGTCATCGTGAGTGCCTGGAAAGACGGCGGAGGATTCACCAACAACGTGCGCGTGGTGTACGCCTTCTTCGAGGCAGATCGCGTTGACTGCCTCTTCAGGTCGGACAGGCGACACTCCCGTAAGATGACTAGCCTGCAGACGGCGGAGCGTGCGTCCGGTGAAGCCTGAAATGATATTGACATCTAAAACGATATTGACTCCTAAGGGCGGAAATATTTTTTATTCTAATTCGACAGCTCTGGTAATATGAAAATCTGTGTTAATAAATTGTGAAATATAAATTTTAAAGAAGTTCTTAATTAAACAAATTCGAAGTGCATTTTTATAATTTTGTTGTAATTATGTTTTTATACCCTTGCAGGAGGTATTATAATTTTGACCAGAAGTTTGTGACGCAGTGAAGGAGACATTTCCGATACTATAAAATATATATATTCTTGATCAGCATCACCAGCCGAGTCGATCTAGCCATGTCCGTCTGTCCGTCTGTCGGTTGCTATGTTAACTAGTCTCTCAGTTTTAAAGCCATCGGGCTGAAAATTTGCACCAACCCTTCAATCTGTTTCAGGGAGTATATAAGTCGGAACGGCCGGAATCGGAAAACTACATCACATAGCTGCCATAGGAACGATTGGGAAAAAGTGCCATAAATTTGCCATTTTTAAGGATAACCAATTCATTATTTAGAAATCCATTTTTAATGACTATTTTAACGTATCCTGACAGTTTCGTCAAAATCGTACAACTATATCCTATAGCTGCCATAGGAACGATGGGAGAAAATGGGTCATTGAGCATAACTCTGGTGTTTTTCGAGTTTATTAATTCATTCTTAAGAAATACAGTTTTCATAGACATTAAAGCAGCTTAAGCCGTTAGAAAATTAAAAACCAAAAATCGGATCACTATATCCTAATATAGCTGCCATACAAATGATTGCACAGTTTTAAGGCAACTGGTCTGCAAAGGTATTCTAAGCTTCGGGTGCCGGAGCTAGCCTTCCTTTCTTGTTTTTTTTTTATAATTGTGGTTTCAATAATAATTGACTGTTTTATCTTAAAGCGGTATGTTCAGCAATAATACTAATACAATAAAAAAACAAGAAAGGAAGGCTAGTTAGAATTCCCTTGCAGACCAGTTGCTTTCAAACCGTTTAATCGTTCGTATGGGAGCTATAGGATATAGTTATCCGATTTTTGGGTTTTTAAATTTCTAAAACGGCTTAATGTCTATGGAAACTGTATTTCACAAGAATGAATTAATTGTCCTGAAAAAGACCAGAGTTATGCTCAATGACCCATTTCTTCTCATCGTTCCTATGTCAGCTGTAGGATATAGTGGTCCAATTTTGATGAAACTTTCAGGATATGTTAAAATATTCATTAATAAAAGTTTTCTAAGAAATAAAAATAATATATTTTTAAAATGGCGAATTTATGACACTATTTCCCAATCGTTCCTATGGCAGCTATGTGATGTAGTTTTTCGATTCCTGCCGTTCCGATTTATATACTACCTGCAACAGATTGAAGGGTCGGTGCCCGGTTTCAGCCCGATAGCTTAAAAACTAAGAGACTAGTTTACATAGCAACTGACAGACGGACAGACAGACAGACGGACAGACGGACAGACGGACAGACGGACAGACAGACAGACAGACAGACAGACAGACAGACAGACAGACAGACAGACAGACAGACAGACAGACAGACAGACAGACGGACATGGCTAGATCGACTCGGCTGGTGTTCCTGATCAAGAATATATATACTTTATAGGGTCGGAAATGTCTCCTTCACTGCTTTACAAACTTCTGGTCAAGGGTATAAAAAGCAAAAAATCGGTCCCATACGTGTATATAGTAAGCTGCCATACAAATTATTGAAGGATTTGAAGCCAACTAGTCTGCAAGGGTATTCTAAGCTTCGGGCCTTGTTTGTTTTGTTTATGTTTTACTGTCCCATTTCCTATGTACCTATTACTATTACTATGTTGCGTATATTTATACCCGGAGCTAGCCTTCCTTTCTTGTTTTTAATGAAATATAACAAATTTGTCTTTGTTCTGTGAATGATGATATGACTTATAAACTGTGATGAATCGAATTCTATTAACACTTTTTTACCCTTATCGAAGAAAATCAACATATATCAGTTACATTAGAGTCCAATGCTCGAGGTCATACAATAGGCAGCCAGATGATGTTCAAAATATATTTTGTACAAATTAGGAAAGACTTTATTTTTAATCAAATTATTTCTTAAAAATTCAAACCATTCTCAATTGACTTGTTATTTTTAAGAATTTGTCTGCTGACTGTTTTCTTTGCAAACTCCGGTAAACATACACATACTCTAGTATAACTTAGTTAAGTATTTTAACAATATTAGGGAATGTATGGCGTTTCTAGAGAATTCATAGGCCAAAAAAGCAAATCGTCCATGTTGCTTAGGTGTTGTAAGCCGCAATGCGTAATTGATAAGCTCTAGAGATCCCAAGACGCTACATCGACGCCAAAATGTAGACTTCTTCGCCTTCCTATAAAAGCGATATTATAGTATTTTAAACTTTCTGGACCAAGCAATTAATCATACTTTTTTGCTAAGGGCGATGCCAGTGCTAGTCCCATTAGGCTGCCCAAATCTCGGGACAGCAGAAAAATGGGGCTTGCCTCATGCCGCATAAATGTGGGTTCTGGACACCATTTAAAGGCCTGGAATATAAGTTATTTAAAACCATTGGGGCTTACATATTTACGAGTCTTACCTGACGCACGGACCAATGCGGATCCATGTTAAGGCGCAGCTTAATAAAGTAGACTGCCACAGCCAATAAACCCAATATGCAAATCGCAGTCACCGCGCTGCTGCGCCTGCACGAGTTCAAGTACTTTACGTTGCCCTCAAAGGTATTGAGCGCCCTGATGCCAAAATAGCTGCCCAGGACACACTGGTGCAGGAACTCTGTAGCCAGGTAGAGGCGACTCAGCCACATACACACCACTAAGCCGACGATCAATGGATATAACAGGCAGCGCCAAAAAGCTGAGCGATAGGACACGAACCTCTCCCAGCAGCTAACGAAGGAGAATGAGGCCAGGATCAGAACGAATACCGTAAAGGTCATCGAATGGGCACAAGGCAGACCACCACTTGTCTCGCAACTCAGATTGTGGTTCTCCAGAGCAACATGTGGCTTGATGGACACTCTCTCGTTGGCAAATCGCTCCCGCAGCCACCACAGGGGGCGCATCTCTGGATAGATCCTTTTATTACATAAAAAGGAAATATGATAGTTGCATTAAAAGATATATATCATTATTTAACTTCTTAAAAATCTAGAAATAACGATATGGTGGAGTGTCCTGACCATCAGATAGGAACAATTTATCATCAAAAATACCAGCACTATGCAGATTTGGCTTTATAGTTCCAATGAACCATTTAAAAGTATCTTTCACAATCGGAATATGTTGTCTTTAAAAAAAATTCCAAAATTCGTTTTTGTGGCACATTTACCAGTATATAGAATCTGTGCAAAGATTTTAAACTGAGACTAATTTGCGTAGAAGCAAACAGAATGGATACGGTCAAACTGAGGGACATGCCTATTTTGACGCGGATGTTGACAACTTCATATATACGTAGTTATAAGATATACCAAATTATAATTGATTAATGCATGCAGCATGGCATATCAAACTTTGAATCCCCTTTTATAAATTTAGCATACCACTTCTCGAACGAGTTCAGAGTACTGACTAGGCTAACGGCCGAGAGGAGGTGTGTGAGAAGCTCCTGGCTGTAGATGCCGCACAGTGGGATGAATAGATTGAAGAGATTGCTCGGCTCCAGGCAAACGCTCAGGAAACGCCAAAACGGCTCCCCGAAACCCAAACTGCAAAATGGAATTTCAGCATGGACTTAATAAACACAGCAAAAGGTGGAAAAACAAACCGCTCTTGGGCCCATTCGTTAATAAAAAGCTCCCGATCCAGCAGGTTGCTATATGTATCCATTGCCACATGCATGAGGTGATCCATTCCGGCTAATTTCTGAATATATAAACTATTTATATTTATTTTTGAGCAATGATGTGACAAACAATTGTTTTTGCTTGCTTGATTCGTGATAAACATCCTTTGTCAGCTGTTTTCCGCGCATGCTTACTGCTTATTGAAGCAGTTTAATCGTTTGTAGCATATTCACAAACCAATGAACTGCTCAGTGGTATACAGCGGCGTTGACTGCTTTATGTACACTGCTTTAAAAATAAAATATTAAAACCACATTTTGTTCGATTCTTTGCGTATATTCAGTATAATCGTAAATTGTTAATAAATAAGGCGAACGGTTTACAAAAACTGATAACAAATCATATTTTCAATAAATACACATATACATACATACACATATATAAATAGAGGCCGTTTTGTTGATATTTCATTCGTTTATGTTTGGGGTTTTTTTTTTTAAGCGTACTAAACAAAACTTCACTAAATTATGATTGTACGAGTACCTTACGATTAAGAAAGAGTGGGGTTAAATATAGCTGAGCTACCGAGTTCGCCTAAACTAATGAATGAATCTTAAGAATACAATTAGATTTCGTTAAGAGGGGCATGTTGAACGCAGGAGGATGACGGAGTAAATTTAAGTCCTTGCGCCAATCTATCCAAAGTTTTCGAAGTGGTGAATAAAATAGGGCAGCTTGCGTGTTTTGTTCACTTCATCACATGCAGACATCACGCTCTTGGTTAGAGGTCGAGGACCGCAGGAAAAGACTCCAATTTTTGACACCTAAAAGGGGCAACCAATACATTATATATATATGATATACAAATAGGAATAATAAGATGACTTACATAAGAGTGTTTCTTTTGAACGAACTTCAGGAAGCTGGACATATCTGGGCGACCAAAATGATTGACTGCCTTGAGCCCCGTAAATATAGAGGTCTTCGAGAGCCGCTGGAAGTGATTCTCACAAATATACTGAAATATAACATATAAAGCAACTCTATTAGTCACAAGTTTCAGGACTATCTTTGCATCTGTACATGTTTGTTATATCAATAAGTTCGGAATTCGATACGAATAACAGATTTTAGATTTTTTTTTAAACAAAAAATTATATTCTTTGCAAGATACCTACCAGCATTGTCGTTCGCAGATCGAACTTGTGGAAGAATTGGGTGATGAATATGTGTATCTCCAGCACATTGGTCACGTCCTTCTTCTCCACGTCTCGCAGCACGTCGATAAACCACTCGAAATGCTTGTGCGAGGGGCAGATCCACAGGAAGTACACCTTCTTGCAGGCGACTCCTGAGTACCGGTTCGTGCTGGTCCCAAAGACAAGATCATTGAGGATGGAGGCATACGGAGTTACGCCTATGCCACCACCCACCATCACGGCCACCTCGAACTTGTACCAGTCCTGGTTGCCGCCGCCAAAAGGTCCCTCAATGCGGATCTTCGGCTGGTCCTCCGGATTGTAGTTGCAGGGATCGAAATAGTTGCGCAATTTCCAGGTCCAAGGACCCTGCGCCTTGATGTGGCAGCTCAGGAAGTTCTCGTGTGGCGCCGAAGTTAGGGTGAAGCTGTGCATCTCTTGCGGTCTGAAGGCGGTGCACGAGAGACGCACCCACTGACCGGATAGGTACTTTAGGTTTGGCGGCCTGTAGAACTTGATCTTGATCACGTCCGAGGGCAGCAAGTCCGTCTCTATCACGTCCAGTGCCATGTATTTGGTGCGCAGTGATACGATTTTGTCCAGCGTGTACACTATACCTGGACCCAGGAAAAACATCCAAAAGCGAGGCGGTCCCGTCAGCCGGGCCAGACCGTGGATCAGGCTCAACAGATAGAGTCCAATGTATAGCGTGTGCATGTTCCAGAAGAAATTGTAAGCCTTCTTCCGGATCGTGGGATGCGCAAACACAAAAATGATGCACATGATGATGAACAGCATCACGCCCGTGGTCCCGGTGACCGTCTGGAAAAGCCAAAAGGTGATGTCGGGCTTATAGTCCGAGGCGAAGTGTACCTCCCGGGTTAGGCAGCGCAGGTTCTCGTGCGATTGCGTGGATACGTGATAAAAGTTCACAATGTGGCCCACTGTATGCAGCACCGAGAAGAAAAGGGCCGTGCAGGCTGCAATCTTGTGGAACTGTATATGTGAGTCCAGGGGAATATACTGCTGGATGGGGAACTCCTTTAGTTTGGTGATCAGATTCCTGTCGTAAAAGCAATTATTAGTACACCCAGAAAGAAAACAACAAATTTCAATATAATTCCTCAAACTACTAACTAAGAGTTTCCAAACCGCAACAAGCTAGCATTAGTTTTTGTATTGTATAGTAGATTAAGTTTCTATAAAATATGTAACTAAATAAAATAATAAAATAAAAAAATTTTAAAATCTTATTAATTTTAATGTCAAACCGTCAATCAACATTTTTGAAAAATATGTAATAATCTATAGGTTACAAATTTAAAAAAAAATGCACTAAAAAAATCTTAATTCTGCAAACAAAATTAAGAGAAAACAAGAAAGAAAGGCTAGCTTCGGTTCCCGAAGCTTAGAATATCTTTGTAAACCAGTTGCCGTAAAACTGTTTGATCGTTTGTATGGCAGCTATAGAATATAGTGATCCGATTTTTTGTTTTTAATTTTATAAAACGGCTGTAATGTCTATGAAAACTGTATTTCTCAAGAATGAATTAATTGTCTTGAAAAACACCAGAGTTATGCTCAATGACCCATTTTCTCCCATCGTTCTTATGTCAGCTACAGGATATAGTGTTCCGATTTTGATGAAACTTTTAGGATACGTTAAAATAGTCATTAAAAACTGATTTCTAAAGAATAAATTAGTTATCTTAAAAATGGCGAATTTATGGCACTTTTCCCAATCGTTCCTATGGCAGCTATGAGATGTAGTGTTCCGATGCCGTTACGTTATGTATAGACTATTTGCAACAGAGTGAAAGGCCGGTGCTAATTTTCAGCCCGATAGATTCACAACTGAGAGACATAGCAACCGACAGACGGACAGATAGACAGACGGACTTTATAGGGTCGGAAATGTCGCCTTCACTGCGTTACAAACTTCTGGTCAAAATTATAATACCCTCTGCAAGGGTATTAAAAACCATCTGTCTGTCATGTAAACAAGATTTTTACTATGATCGTGACCAAAAGAAGGAACTCTACTAAACTGGGTGATTGCAAAGGAAACCCCACTCACCTGGACATGGTTAGCAACAGTAGCGAATAGCAGAAGGATAGCGAGGCAGCAGACCCCCTGGTTATGGCGATGCCCACACCCATGATGTGCCGCAAGTCAGTGTGCTCAGCCATAAACGAATAGTGAATGAAGCGCTCCACGAACAAAACGATGGTAACCACGTAGAATAGGAACAGATAGAATATGTTTTGCCGGTTCTCCTCCAGGAACGTGATGTAAGCATCCCACTTGCTCAGCAGCCAATGCCGAGGCTTGTCCTGCATTGGCTCAATATTGAAAGAGGTCATGCGTGCCACATTTGTCGAGGTATCCAGGAAGTTCTGCTTGGCCCCCTTGCAATCCAGCCCAATGGCCACAAAGTCACCCTTGTACTCTTTCATCATCAGTTTGAAGTCCTGGTAGGTCAGGTGGTTCTTGTGCTCAAGCCCGACATCCTGGAACATGCCATCTATCAGCTCAGTTACCTGGTCGTCGCCCAAGCTCGTCGTCCGAGCGATCTCCACCAGCGATCGCATCATCTCACTCAGTTCACCCTTGTCAATTACGCCATTTCGATCATTGTCGCACATATCGAAGATTATGCGCAGCTTGTCGTCTGTCTTGCCGCGTGAGAACAAAACCACGGTCTCAAGGAACTCCTGGAAGCTGATACGACCGTCCTGGTCCTTGTCCACTATGTTGAACATTTTGCGCACGAACATATCATTGGGCTTCATGCCCAGGGCGGCGGCGAACTCCGCCTTGGACAGACTGGTCCGCATTACAGTCATCACCTCGCCATCGCTAGAGGCATCCGAACGCCGGCGCCGCTCGCCGGGCCGCAGACCAAAGGTTAAAGCGTACGCCTCGCGGAAGAAGTACTCTAACCGCTTCTGGCGCCGCTCACGGGTTTCGGCGCGGGCCAGCATGATGTCCCTGTTGACCTCCATCACGGTAAGTTCTTTCTTGTGCAGGAGCAAGAAGTCCTCCAGTTTCTTCACGAACTTCCGCCGCGCTCCGTAAGACTCCAGCTCCAGCACCAGATCATGATCGCAGGGCACCCTGAGCAGGATGTAGGGCTTCTTCTTGATGTGGTTCGTAGCCGACTCCTCCACACTGACAACGTCCACGTGCTGCAGACTAAAGGTGCGCAACTTTTCACCCTTCCTGTCCACAGTGTAAATGGCCGCCTCCGGGCCGAACTTCACAGTGACCAGCCGTTTGTGGTTGGCATGCAGCCACTCCCTGGCCAGCATCTTGTCCACGGAGCCCTTGTGCGGCGGGGCCCTCATTGCTTCCTGTCGGATCTTCAGCCGCCTGCGCTTGCTGTTCTGCAGCTTAACCACGCAATACCCGGCTCCGGCACACAGTATGGGCACAAAGCCCAGAAAGACGCACACGTAGATAAACATCAGCTCGGAGCCGGAAAAGTAGTCGTAACCCTCAAGGTAGGTGCAAGGCTCCAATTCAGTGGCGTTAAGCTGCATAGGCTGCGGGCAGGGATCGCCCGCGTGCCACATAAAAACGTCCTTCTGGATCTCGCCCACCTCCACATCCGTACTGTTTACTATGATGTCCCACAGTGAAATCTTGCGCAGCTCTGCGATCTCCTCGGGCGTGAATATCCCATTTCGCTCATTCTCGAACCAAAAGCGATCGGCATCACGCAAACGTTCAAACTGCTCCCTGATCACTGCCGTAAAGAACTCGCCCGGCTGGCCGTAGGATTCCAGCATGCCCCCCACATAGACGTCCACATCGTCCAACTTGTTGTCGTAGGCCTCCTTGAGCATGCTGAGAAAGATATTGATTGCTAAATTAATACAAGAATTCAAGAGTTTAATTTAAAATAATTTATAAAGATAAGCTACATAAGCCTCACTTGTATTAAGATAATAATTCAGAAATAAAATAAATTGACCTGCTAAATTTTCAACTCAAAATTAACCCAGCTAAATAATACATTCATTTTAGCGAGCTAAATTGTTTAAAACCATGTTATTCTCATGATTGCAATGGCACCTATGCATCACATTTCCGCCTTAGGATTAATTTATAAGAACTAATATTTATTAATATTATATTTATATTTTTAAAGGTAATGGATTGATTCCGTCAGAATGACCGCCCATTGACATCCTTGACCGATGCCTAAAGCCACATTAAAATCGGTCCACTAAACAAAAGAGGACATTGAGCTTAATTAAATTAATTAATTAAATTATTAAATTAAAAACCAATTAAAAAACAAGTAAGAACGTTACAGTCGAGTTTCCCGATTGTTACAGACCCTGTACAAATTTGGTTATAAGCAAAATAAATCAAAACAAAAAAAAAACATGAAAGGAAGGCTAGCTTCGGTACCCGAAGCTTAGAATAACCTTGCAGACCAGTTGCCTTAAAACTGATCGATCGTTTGTATGGCAGCTAAAGGATATAGTGATTCGACTTTTGGTTTTTGATTTTCTAAAAGGGATTTAATGTCAATGAATTCTCAAGAATGAATTAAGTTTTTGGAAAAACACCAGAGTTATGCTCAATGACTCATTTTCTTACATCGTTCCTATGGCAGCTATAGGATATAGTGGTTCGATTTTAATGAAACTTTCAGGATATATCAAAATAGTCATTAATAAATGTTTCCTAGGAAATAAATAAAATATCTTTTTAAAATGGCGAGTTTATAGCACTTTTTCCCAATCGTTCCTATGGCAGCTATGTGATGTAGTGTTCCGTTTCTAGCCGTTCCGACTTATATACTACCTGCAATAGATTGAAGGGTCCGTGCAAAGTCCGATAGCTTTTAAACTGAGAGATAAGTTACCTAGCAACCAACAGACGGACGGACAGACAGACAGACAGACGGACAGACAGACGGACATGGCTAGATCAACTTGGCTGGTGATGCTGATCAAGAATATATATACTTTATAGGGTCGGACACGTCTCCATCACTGCGTTACAAACTTCTGGTCAAAATTATAATACCCTCTGCAAGGGTATAAAAATATTTTCTCCGAGTCCGGTCTAGGATTCGAACCCAAGATCTTCACGCATTCAATCAAACGTCATAACCATTCGACCACACAAAACTTTTTGGACCTGCAGCTAATACAGTATAAACATATTGAAGGCAAACATTCATACATATGTATATGAAAGTAGTGCGTTTTCAGCGGCACTTCCGAGAAAAATCAACCACCGAACGCAAGCGATTTACCGTTTGTTTGCGCAAATAAACAGATTTCTTGTGTTTAGCGCCTGTAAACTTTAGGTATTTATTGTGCGCTTTTTAATTAACCAATCTTGATGAAATTTTCAGGATCGGTTGAAATCTATGCTCCAATTGCATGTGTGTTTTTAAAAAAATTTTAGCTTGAAAATTGTGCAGTGAAAAAATATAAATACAAATTGTGGGGGCGTTAGGCGTGGCGCCGACTTAAAAAAATAAACTCTAATTGCGTCAGTATTAGGAGAATCTACACTGGTAATACGGTTCCTCTAGCTCTTACAGTTGCTGAGATCCGTGTGTTCATCCGGACGGACGGACAGACGGACAGACGGACATGGCTATATCGACTCAGCTCGTCATGCTGATCAAGAATATATATACTTTGTGGGGTCTGCCACGCCTCCTTCTGCCTGTTACATACATTTGCAGAAACTTAATATACCCTTTACCCTTTGGGGACCCCTATATCGTTTAGGTGGCATACAAGTGAGAGAATTTCATCTACATGGGCATGAGAGAAATAATTCTGCATGGTTATTTCAAGCTTCATTAAGTGTAAAAATACATTTCTAGTAATTTTATCCCTTTAATTAATAAGGAAATTATAAAAAATGCATAGGTGCTTTAGAATTTACTTAACTACCATATTTTCCGTTTTCCTAACTTACTCCAATAGTTCCGGCTGCGTTTCAAACAGCGGGGGATTGATGTCCGTCCAGGTCTTGTGTCTCTTTAGCCCATATGATTCCCTGGCTGTATTGTAGTCTGGCAAGCCGTTGTCGCGACCTCGCATGATGTTAAGGGCTCCCAGATCTCGTCGCGTGAATTCCATAGGTCCAAAGAGTTTATCTCGCACATCAGAACACAAAACTGGATCCTCCCGCTCCGATATTTGCGAGGCCAGACCCATAAGCACATGTTCCACGCTGGTATCCGTGAAGAATCCCTGCGCACGGAATGTTAGAATGAACAAATCCCATTCAAGGAATCCCAAACTCACGCTGGAATCCCACCAAGTGGAGCACAGTCGAATGGCCGGGTAGCCCATGGGCGTCTCCTTGAAGTTGCACTGTCCATCTCGCCTATAAATCCCCGGCGGTATCATGGTGTGGCCAAATCGAAAGGCTGCCGCTTGGAAGATGTGGCCAATTCCAGGATGAATGTCCTGCTTATATCCCTCATAAGGTGGCAAAGAGGTACCCAGAAAGGCGGGCAAATACTCATATACAATCACGTTCTGCAGGCTGGCAATCACTGTGTGACGAGCTCTTTGATAGATGTCCTCGTCGCTCCAGTCCGGATGCAAACGCTTGATGCGCTGGGCCAACGTGTTGTGCCAGCGCAGGAATAGAATGGCAAAGGAGAGGACGGCAGGATTCTGATTGGTGCGCGGATCTCCAAGAACTAAAGTAGGTGAGAGTAAGCAAATTAAATTCTATATCTAGTTCGATCTTTCTTCATTTACTTCTTTTTCATTTATATTTCTGGCCAACAAATATTCTCCTTGATGTTTTTAATACACCTTTTATTAATTTATTTTCCCCAGCTAATGCAAATGCTTACAATCTTGACACAAATACTAAGTTAAATCGAAACGTAAATTTACATAGAATTAAAAAAGTAATTTTTAGGGCCTTTTTTAATTACTGTGCTGTTACTCAAAAAGTCAAAGCGAACACTGATGAGTAAAGCGTTTTACCTCTCTAAGGCCCGACAAATAGGTTTATTTGAGGCATAGACAGTCCTATATGTTCCAGTATTAAATGGTGACACTGCTCGCAAAGACCTACATGGCACATATAATGGAATGAAACTCAATAAGGCTGAGCAATTGAAGTTTCCAGCAATCAAGTCATTAATTAATGCTAGTGAAAAGATGCACTAATCGACATCTACGATGGTAAGGGGGTAAAGGGCTTTCAAAGTTCAATGGAAACAGGACAAATTTTAGAAACAGCTTAGGCTGTCTCTCAAGTCTCCTGACATGAACAGCTAATAAGGTTTAAAGTGACCTGTCTAGAAATATAAATAGAAGCCCCTTTTATCTTTTTTATACTCACGAAAGAGTCGCTCCGGACTCAGCATCTTCATGACACTCGGCACGGGATTGTTGAAGAGCGGCACTCGCATCGTGTTGCGAACCGGAAGCTTGCCATCCTTCTCAGTGAGCAGGGTACCATTGTGGAAGGAGCGCATGGCATTCAGCCAGGCCTCGGAGGTGCTGTAAATGAAACTGCCATCAATCCAAGCAGTCATTTGATTTATCTGCGGAGTAGGATTTATTGCGATATTGTTTACACCACCAGCACGCCACCAGCACCAACCTGTTCTCTGGGTGCATTTGGACTCTGTCCAGTGCTCCGGTCGTAGGCAGCTCGGTGGAAGGGTATGTATTTGTCACCGCGGCACTCGCGGTCGTACATCTCGTCGCACTTCTCAATCTCGATGCGGTGCATCTCGATGGGGCAGCCCGACTCCGAGGCCATAACGATCTCGTTGGCCACCACTTGGCCAAAGAAGGCCAGTAAGGCTGTCCGGTTGAATTTCGAGCCCAGTCCATCCCGGCCACGCATGAACAGGCGACTCAGTCGGCGGGTCGAGGGACGATTGGCTCCCGCCATTGAGTAGACTCCATCCGAGTAGGAGGGCGGTGCCTTGCGCACCAGGTGGCTATCTGAAAGGCGGGCAAAGGTCAACTCTCACATACCTTGCGACTGGGGGGATAACGAATGTACGAATCAATATGCAAATCCAAGTCGATCTCACAGTTAACTAATTCTAAATGTAAGCGTAATCGACTTGTTTCACCTTTTTTCGAAAGTTGTCAGTACCTGTCCCACAGTATTACTTACCCACGGATCCCCAGTCGGGATGGGCCAGGTTATTGTACCAGCCGTCATAGCGCTGTTTCTCAGTCTGACTGTACATTTTCTCTGCAAAGAGGAACATTTACCAAAAAAATTAATAAATATTTTTTAAATCAAAAGAAATATTTTTAACTTCTTAATCATTTTGGAATGACCAAATCTAATGCAAGTCCAGTTCGGAAATTCCTTAAATAATTTTATTTTGATAAACATTATGGCTTAAACAACTTGTGTCGAATTTTTTCAAATAATTTATTTTAATAACATTTTACACTTTTGGCATTCCGACAAAGGTAGAAAATTGTAACTGCCAGTTGCTACGCAAAACTAGTCTATAAGCATCTTTACTGCGATCTTTCTTTCGGTTATGTATGTCGTTCGATCGTTTATTTTTACATTCACATTTTTAAAGTCGGCTTTTATTTTTATAAAAAGTATATTTTTCAAAAATAAACAAGTAAGAACGTTACAGTCGAGTTTCCCGACTGTTACAGACCCTGACAAAAAAAAAAAATATATATATATATATATTCACACCGAGTCCGGTCTGGGATTCGAACCCAAGATCTTCGCGTTTTAAGTCGAACGTCGTAACCATTCGACAAACCCAAACTTTTTGAACCGACAGCTAATACAGAATAAATATATTGAAGACGCACATTCATACATACATACATACTTATATACACATTCATACATATGTATATGAAGGTAGTGGCAGCGCAGCGACACTTCCGAGAAAAATCAACCACCGAACGCAAGCGATTTACCGTTTGTTTGCGCAAATAAACAGATTTTTTGTGTTTAGCGCCTGTAAACTTTAGGTATTTATTGTGCGCTTTTTAATTAACCAATCTTGATGAAATTTTCAGGATCGGTAGAAATCTATGGTCCAATTGCATGTGTATTTTTAAAAAAATTTTAGCTTGTAAATTGTGCAGTGCAGGGCAGTGCAAAAATTCAAATACAAATTGCGGGGGCGGTGGGCGTGGCATCGACTTAAAAAAATAAACTCTAATTTACTCAGTATTAGAAGAATCTACACTGGTAATACGGTTCTTCTAGCTCTTACAGTTGCTGAGATCCGTGTGTTCATCCGGACGGACGGACGGACGGACGGACAGACGGACAGACGGACATGGCTATATCGACTTAGCTCGTCATGCTGATCAAGAATATATATACTTTGTGGGGTCTGCCACGCCTCCTTCTGCCTGTTACATACATTTGCAGAAACTTAATATACCCTTTACCCTTTGGGTACAGGGTCTAAAAAATAATCTTGAAAAACAATTGAGTTAAACTTTTTCCAATCGTTTCTATGGCTAAGTGATACAGCGTTACTACCTACAATAGAAGGAAGGCTCAGTGAAAAGAGACTAGTTTGCGTAGAATCAGGCAGACGGACAGACAGACGTACTAGTGGTACAAATCAAGAATGTATTTAAATATGTATGTATATAATTTTCAGGGTCGTAGAAATTTGATTTTAATAGAAACCTTTAAATAACAAGAAAGGAAGGCTAGCTTCGGTACCCGAAGCTTAGAATACCCTTGCAGACCAGTTGCCTTTAAACTGTTCCATCGATTGTATGGCAGCTTTAGGATATAGTGATCCGATCTTTGGTTTTAAAATTTCTAAAAAGGCTTTAATGTCTATGAAAACTGTTTTTCTCAAGAAAGAATTAATTGTTTTAAGAAATACCAGAGTTATGCTCAATGACCCATTTTCTCCTATCGTTCCTATGGCAGCTATAGGATGTAGTGGTCCGATTTTAATGAAACTTTCAGGATATGTCAAAAATTGCTGTTAAATAGAGTTTTCCAAGAAATAAATTAATTATCTTGAAAAACTGCGAAATTTTGGGACTTTTTCCCAATCGTTCCTATGGCAGCTATGTGATGTAGTGTTACGATTCCGGCCGTTCCGACTTATATACTACCTGCAACAGATTGAAGGGTTGGTGCAAAGTTTCAGCCCGATAGCTTTAAAACTGAGGGACAAGTTTACATAGCAACCGACGGACGGACAGACGGACATGGCTAGATCGACTCGGCTGGTGGTGCTGATCAAGAATATATATACTTTATAGGGTCGGAAATGTCTCCTTCACTGCGTTGCAAACATCTGGTCAAAATTATAATACCCTCTGCAAGGGTATAAAAAACGGCCCACTATTATCTAAAAGTTTCCATAAGAACGCGGAGAAAATTTGATAATTGAGTTTAAATCAGCTGCTTTTAATAATAATTAATGTATATCTGGGTAATTGACATTTCATAAGAATTAAAGCCGTTTTGGAATGGTTAAAAAAAAATTTACCACTTTGCCATATAGCTGCTTTAACTTTAAGCACATTAACAATGCATATATTTGCGTAAGTGGAATTAAGCAAATGCTTTAAACGTTCACTTGAAATTAGATAAGTATTTCGGAATTTCAACAGATCCATTTTAAATTGCGATATTCGAAATGTTTTTTGTTGACTTAGTAGGCATGCTTTAATTGACTGCAAATTGATTGACATGTGGCTAGAGCTGTCGGATCTTAAGTCAGACTAAGCGAATGTTCAGGATTCAATTTGCATATTTGTTTGCAATTTCGGTGTATTATCTACCTTCGTCTTGCCATCGTTAATGTAATTACCCAGCAAATTACACTTAATTCTGTTACACTTAATTTTATTCTGATTAAACTCACTAACAAAAGCGTATTACAACTTATATGTATTAAAGCTGAAAATTCCGAGCAGATACTTTTCGATATTTATTTCGTTTGACAAAGACTTTAATTTAGGTATGCACTAGATCATTTCACTTCATTGTACGTAACTGAGAAATTTCGTAAGTATTCCGGCAAGCATTGTCTTTTATGTTAAATTAGTATTTTCTTAGATTAGTTTCTGTTTCAAAAACAATTAAAAAAAACCTTTATATGATAAACATCTGCAAAGCTTAATTGTTTTAATAATAAACGTTATAATTCTGCTTAATTTGCTTATAATTGAAATGGGGTAAGGTGAGATTTACGTGAAACCGGTTCTAAATTCTTCACCCAAATCCCACAAACAAAAATTTCACGTACCAAAATTATAAAAAAGACATTGAAAAAAATGTTCTCAACATAGCTTAAACGTATTTATTTCTCTTGCAAGAGAGAATATTTTTTTAGTCAGATCTTTGTAATGCATACCCCTAGCAATAACAATAATACATTCTCTCCTGGCAACATCAAAAATTTTTGACATTCAAAAGTCTTATTTATTGTTTTCGTCAATTTAAAGATATTATATTTTATTTTTCCGATCACATTTTTAAAAGCCTGTCAGAGGGTTTTGTACTTTGTATCATTGTATGATAAAAAGTTTTAAACAAGAAAGGAAGGACTTTAAACCGTTCGATAGTTTGTATGACAGCTATTCGATATAGTGGTCCGATTCTTGGGTTTTTAATCTTCTAAATTGGCTTTAATGTAAATGACGTATATTGCCCAAGAATTAAATAATTTTGTTAATAATCACTAGAGTTATGGGCAACGACCCATTTTCTCACATCGTTCCTATGACAGCTATAGGATATAGTGGTCCGATTTTAATGATACTTTCAGGAAAGTTTAACATAGTTATTATAAAGTGCTTTCCAAAGAATAAATTAAATATTAAAAAAATGACAATATTATGCCACTTTTTCCCAATTGTGCCCATGGCAGCTATGTGATGTAGTGTTTCGATTCCGGCCATTCCGACTTGTATACTACCTGCAAGAAATTAAAGGGTTGGTGTAAAGTTTCAGCCCGATAGCTCTAAAACTGAGAGACTAGTTTACATAGCAACTGACAGACGGACAGACTGACCGACTGACAGACTGATAGACTGACAGACAGACAGAAAGACGGACAGATAGACAGACAGACGGACAGATAAACATGGCTAAATTGACTCGGCTAGATCGACTCGTCTGGTTATACTTTATAGGGTCGGAGATGTCTCCTTCACTGCGTTACAAACTTCTGGTCAAAAATATAATACCCTCTGCAAGGGTATACAAATGTTAATTACATTTCAAGTAATAAAGTAATTGTGTTAGCCATTTTTTTCTACAGCTTTGTTTAACTTTTACTAGTACTATATTGTGTAAATAACAGATTTAACAATTTATTGGATTGAAATTTTAAATCTACTCGTATATAGTTCGTATATTTGGGACAGCCGAATCGTCAATAAATATTTGTATATCAATAAATACTAACAATTGTGAAATTCAAACTAAATAAATTAAGATTAATTGGCTTATCTTCTGTATTTGGTTTATGCAACATTTTATGCTCAAATAGCTTAGCATACCCTTAAGCTAAAACCACGATTGAGATTAAAACTGTCCAAAAATGTAATTTTTGGCCAAATTATTCAACAAACGAGAAAGGAAGGCAAGCTTCGGGTGTCGAAGCTTAAAATACCCTTAAAGACCAGTTGTTCACAAACTGATTAACTGGTTTTTAAATCGACTATTTTTCATGAACGAATTTTCTTAAAAAACAGCAGACCAAACTTCCTTTTTCTTCCATCGGTACTATGGCAGCAGCATAGGACTTTCAGTATTGGTTAAAATGTTCATTAAATAGCGATTCCTAAAAAATCAATCAATTATCTTAAAAATTTGTGACCCTTTCTCTGGGCGTTCCGATTTTTATACTACATGCAACAAAAATGGTTTTAGGTAAAGTTTCAGCCCGAGAGCTTTAAAACTAAGAGACTGTTTTTGGATAGCAACCGTACAGAAAGATAGACGAACCTGGCAAGATCGTCTCGGCTGGTAATGCTGATCAAGAATATATATACTTTATAGTGTTGAAAGATGTCTCCTTCACTGCAATGCAAACTTCTGGTAAACAATTTTAATAATACCTCGCAATCATCTGAGTAAATTATACTACCATCTGCAAGCATATATACAAATTCCTGATTGATGACCATTTTTTGTGGTATTTTTTATTGTGTACGAATCATGACTAGTTTCGTACCATTTTTGAGAGCAATACTTGCTTCCGTCTAAATGCGGTAAAGCGCTGTGTGTGAGTGATAGATGAATAGGTAGCAACAACCAAAGCAACAAACAGAAACTTCTGAGCAAAACGAATCAGATCCGGTTAACCAAAAACATTCCCAGTTAAGTAGTAACCGGAGAACTGTCAGACAGCTGACTCTGTACAACTATCTTTAACTCATGTTGGAGTTGTAGGGAATGTTGGCAAAAAAATATATATATTTATAATCAACACCTGCATGACAGAAGCTTTAAAGCCATGTCGAGTTGCTTCCATTTTTATTTTCGAAAACAACCGCGGCATTTCGGATTCCCTTAACCACAAAACGTATATGTATATAAAATAAATTATAAAAGCTTTTCGACGTCATCAATTGTCAGATTGTAATTTCTGTCGGTTAAGTTCGACTTTTAGTTTGACTTTTGAATTATGTCGTTGGTTTTCACGTTCGTTTTCTAAGTCTTTCGATTTGTTGGAGTGTACTTCGCAAAATATCTCAGCGTATTGACAAGACATAAGCTTTTTCACATGTTATAGCAAAATATTTTTGAATATACATTATATTTTTAATATAAAAAACATTAACGAGAGAGAAAGAAAAAACATTAGGGATTATGTAATTCCCTACCAAACCAAATACTTGCATTTAGCCAGATCATGAGCTCGTGGAAGCGGAGAAGCCAATATTTATGTTCATTTTTTTCCATAAAAGAAGCATATTATTCTAAATTCCTTAAGTCGTGCCAAGATAAAAAAGGTTGTCAATCATATCGTTGAGCTAGCTTTCTAAATTTGTGTTTACTTGTGTTAACCTACACGAAGTGAACATTGTGAATTAGACTCGCAGTAACTCATTGAAAACAGTTTCAGTGGGCTACAGAAAATGGGTCGATTTTTAAACAATAAAAGCCAAATTTTTTACATTTTTAGACCCTGTACCCAAAGGGTAAAGGGTATATTAAGTTTGTGCAAATGTATGTAACAGGCAGAAGGAGGCGTGGCAGACCCCACAAAGTATATATATTCTTGATCAGCATGACGAGCTGAGTCGATATAGCCATGTCCGTCTGTCCGTCCGTCCGGATGAACACACGGATCTCAGCAACTGTAAGAGCTAGAAGAACCGCATTACCAGTGTAGATTCTTCTAATACTGAGTAAATTAGAGCTTATTTTTTTAAGTCGGTGCCACGCCCACCGCCCCCGCAATTTGTATTTGAATTTTTGCACTGCCCTGCACTGCACAATTTTCAAGCTAAAATTTTTTTTAAAATACACATGCAATTGGAGCATTGATTTCTACCGATCCTGAAAATTTCATCAAGATTGGTTAATTAGAAAGCGCACAATAAATACCTAAAGTTTACAGGCGCTAAACACAAAAAATGTGTTTATTTGCGCAAACGGTAAATCGCTTGCGTTCGGTGGTTGATTTTTCTCGGAAGTGCCGCTGTAGCTGCGCTGCCACTACCTTCATATACATACATACGAATGTGTATGTATGTATGTATGTATGTATGAATGTGCGTCTTCAATATATTTATTCTGTACTAGCTGTCAGTTCAAAAAGTTTGGGTTTGTCGAATGGTTACGACGTTCGACTTAAAACGCGAAGATCTTGGGTTCGAATCCCAGACCGGACTCGATGTGAATATAATATTTTTATTTTTTATTTTTTTTTGCTTATAACCAAATTTGTACAGGGTCTGTAACAGTCGGGAAACTCGACTGTAACGTTTTTACTTGTTTTTTTGTATGTTTTTGTGAGAAATAATTTTAAATTTTATTACCCAATTGTTTTTTTAACATTAAAAGCCCTAAGCCATCACAACAATCAGTACTTATTTATATGAACAAATTTAAACATTTATTGAATCTTGCATGTGTACTTCAAAAAATAGTTTTGTTTAAAAGTTGTTTTTTAATTTTTTATAAAAAGTTTAACAATTGTATTATTTTTTTAATAAGTGTTTTCATTTATGATATGTCACGTTTTTTCCCAACTGCTATTTATTATCGATTAGTTAAAGATAAAGATCATTTCATCTTTAAAATCTTTATCCAACAATCTGCTAATACAAAAACAGACCTTGGCAAACGCTAATAAAATTTATGAAAAGTAAACAAAATGAAACAAATTATTGATAGCCTACCGCTTGGCCGCAATCTATGTTCAATTTATTTTTGCCACCTGCGGAGATCGATATAATCTTTGATCGGTAGTTCAGGAAGATCGCACAAAAACAGAGACAATGGGTGGGTTCGGCCAACACAACGAGAAGTATTTCACGTTTGTTTGCCGTAATTAGACCCTGTACCCAAATGGTAAAGGGTATATTAAGTTTCTGCAAATGTATGTAACAGGCAGAAGGAGACGTGGCAGACCCCACAAAGTATATATATTCTTGATCAGCATGACGAGCTGAGTCGATATAGCCATGTCCGTCTGTCCGCCTGGATAAACTAAAGGATCTCAGAAACTGTAAAATCTAGAAGAACCATATTACCAGCGCGTTTTTCGTAATTATTACGCAGTTCAAGTTTATTTTTTTCTTCCGGTGCCAATTGGAGCATGAATTTCTACCGATCCTGAAAATTTCATCAAGATTGGTTAATTAGAAAGCGCACAACAAATACCTAAAGTTTACAGGCGCTAAAACACAAGTAATCTCTTTATTTGCTCAAACAAATGGTAAATCGCGTGCGGTTGGTAGTTAATTTTTCTCGGAAATGCCGCTGAGAACGCAGTACCTACATATACATATGTATAAATGTGTACCTTGAATATATTTATTAGTATTACCTGCTGGTTCAAAAAGGATGGGGTGGTCGAATGGTTACGACGTTTGGCTGAAAGTAAGAAGATCTTGGGTTCGAATCCCAGACCGAACTCGCTGTAAATATATATCTATTTTTTTTTGGTTTTGATTTATTTTGCTTATAACCAAATTTGTACAGGGTCTGTAACAGTCGGGAAACTCGACTGTAACGTTTTTACTTGTTTTATTAGGCCAAATCGCACCAGCTAAATAATAAAAAAGGCCAGCCTCGAATCTAAAAATACTCTTTCTTAATCAGGAAGAGCATTTCTATGTCAGGACATAGAATACAGTGAATCGATTTCGATATGTGTTTGACATTATTATTTCTATTGCAACTTTATATTATAGTTTTCTGATATGGTTATATATCAAATTTTCTATTGATATTTATCCAAACTATTTATTCTTTACAGTACGGTCACGAGTAAGGGGTAACATATTGTATAACAATGTAAGCTACCGGGAGGGAATGAAATCAATCGAGGCGTAATCTGAGAAGGAAACAATTGATCGTGCATTGACATTTGGCTCGGGAACTGACTAGGTGCCTCCCCCTACTGCACATGTTGTCTTTGGCACACACCCTCTTTACTTAAAATCTATACAAATTATATTAAAAAAACCTACACTTAGAAAATGTTTCATTTTAATTAAATTATTACAGGACACTGATCCTATATTTAAGCAGCCACTGTTTTGTTGGTATATAAGGCAACTCATGCATGATCGGAGGTTATACATTGATGAGTTAAGCTATTGACTTCTCTTTGTTTAATAATTCTATTCCATATTTAATTTTTTATTTATATATTTATTTATAAAATTAGGTTAATTGAAATATATTTTCATTTGAGTATTAAATGTGAGGAAAATCAATAAAATATTTTAAATATAAATATATTTAAATTTAAATATATCGTCCCATTACTGAACAAGTACCTTAGCAAACACGATCGATGCCCATGCAAATAAGTCTAATTGAATTGAATAGCCATACAAAGCTGCTGGGTGTGTGGTACTCACCGTAACAATACACGGACTCCAGATCCAGACCGAGACTAATCAGTAACAATAGCAGGGCCCAGCAAGCGGCTCCACCGCATATTGCCCCGGGTGGGTGAAGCCGCGGTTTGTATTTTTGATTTTCACATGGTTTTCTATTTAAGCTTGCCCCCTGTCGGGGCGTACTTGGAACACTCATATTGATTGAAAACACTTTTTATTTATTACAAACTATTTTTTGCCGTTGTTGCTAGGCACCAGTCTCGGTTAATTACAGTCCGATTTTATTGTTAAATTAATTAAGCAAGCTAACACTTAATGTGAGTATTGACTGGCAGCGGTTTGGGTTTATTTGACCAATATTCACAGTTTTATCACAGAGGTTCGATTGAATTTGTATTTGACACATTAGCATTTGTTCAGTTGATATTCCATGGTTATTTTCTGTTGCACTGCAGAATAAACAAACGATTTCGATGAAATTATTAAGGATGCGAAATTAATACGTTTCATTTCCAAACAAACTGTGAATCATGCGGAGATTCCAACACTTGATTTTAAAACAAATTACAATTTGTTTGATATTTTTATGCAAATCTCGTTAATACTGTTTTCTAGCATGGCTTTTTCAATATACTTTGCATAAAACCTAACAGTTATATATTACTGGATTTGGTTTGATATTCACTATCTGTTTGCTTTTAAATTGGTTAAGAATTTTGTCGGAGTGGTGTGCTTTTCTTAAGGCAAAGAGGGTGAAATAATTAGTTAAAACTTTTTTTTTAAATAGTTATTTCAAATCATTTTTAAAAATAATATGAAAAACAAAAGTGTATAGTTTTTGCAATCACATATTATCAAAAATACAACAATACATTATATAAACCACAAGAAGATTAGGTAGAATACAGTAAATAAACCACAAGAAATTAGGAAGAAGGTAAAGGATTGTTTTTGCCTGGCTTTAAAACTGACTTTTTAGCTCTTTATTTGAATGGTTTAATCGACTTAACCACAGAAAGACCTAGGTAAATGCCGAAATGATTCGTTAATGTTTTTAAATTAAAAGCATTGCATAAAGTAAACCAATCAGGCAAATTACCAAAATATGGCAAAACAAATAAAGGGAGAAGTGTAACGGATAAAATTTGTAAGGTAAACGAAGTTTTCCACAAGACCATTAACCTTCCGTGAGCTTATAAACAGATTCCAGATGTCAAACCGACAATAATCTAGAAAGGCGGGGAAGAAAAATCAAAACAAAAACCAACAACATTAAAGAGCATACAAATACAAGTACAGCAAAGCTATAAAAAGGAAAAAAGACAAGTACAAAATATATAAAATGTTATGCACAACAACAAATAATCAATTGCCAAGAGGTAAAGCTAAAAACGTTATACAGACAAGACGCTTATCCCTCTCAAAACATCTAAAACTACGAAGCTACCTAATGAAATTTGGAATTTGATTGGAAACAATTATAAAATTGCAGGGCTGCGGAAAATACACAAATTCTAATGCTTTGAAAATTGTGGGCGAGCACCAAAAAGGGGCAGTAAACCCTGGACTGGGGCGACAAATGAGCGAGAGAGAGAAAGTCAAGAAAGCGTGGAAGACTGAGCCGGAATAATCATTTTAAATTTATGGTATAAAGCCAAACAAGCTTAGACTGAAGCTTAAAATGCTTTTGCTGAACTATTTATTTCAGTTTCGTAGAGTTGTTCCTATGTTAGCTATATGTTGCTATGAAGGATATGAAACTGTTAAGATCGGGTTAAATAAAACTCTCGATTCTTTGCACGGCAGCTATTAGATGTAGAGGTTTGATTTTTATACCCTTCAGAGGGTATTCTAATTTTGACCAGAACTCATTGACCATAACTCTGGTGTTTATCAATATAAGTCATTCATTTTTGAACAATTGACATTAAAGCCAATTTAGAAAATGAAACAAATCGGAGCAGTATATTCAATAGTTTCTATACAATATATCGAACGGCTTGAAGGCAACTCGCCTGCAAGGGTATTCTAAACTTCGGCCCACAAAGCTAGCCTTAAGTTCTTGTTTGTAATCTACTCGAAATTCCCAATCTTTAATTAAATGTCTATTTCCCAAAAAAAAATTTTTTATCTTAAAAAAATAATGTATCGATAGGTAGACATTAAAAGGACTTTTCTAAGAAATAAACAAATCCCGTTATTTTATGTGGAGCATAATTCCGATCGTTCCGATTTTCTGAATATATATAATCTAAACTCTCGGATAAGTTTCCATAACTGCACCATTAAACTTCCCTTTGCAAAGGTATAAAATTGTTTGTGGTAAAAGCCAACGAAGCTCAACTTTCTGAACGCGCAGTAATACCAATTACTGAAATTAATAACACCAAAACCCAATATAACAAATATTTATTTTTTGCAATGAATTGTGATTCCACTTCTCGTAACTTCTTATTCGCATTGAGCCTTCGTATTTCCGTTTTAGTCAACATTTTCTTGGAGTTCTAACTAAACAGGTTGAACTGTTTGGCTTGCTATTATTGTCGATCTTCCTGCATTTGCTTAATTTGCGCAAAAGCGATCTTTTGTAGACTATTTTGTTGCATGGGAGGCAGAGGCTGCGCCAAAGTGAAAGAAGAGGTGGCAGCTAACATAAAACACAAAAAATTACACACGAAAATATTTTAAATTCATGAACGAAAACGTAAGCAAAGCCAAGACGTCGACGAAGCTTTGCACAAAGAAGACTCGCAACACCGAAAGGGGACGAAAAAGAAACAAACACACACACACACGCAATATGGGAGAGCAACAGAGAGAGGGCGATCGCGCTATGAAGACGAGCAAATGAGATGGCAGACGAGCGCAAGAAAATTATATACCTAAGTAGCATTGGCAACAAAAAACTGTAAGTGGTGGGTGTAAGATGTTTATCGGGTTTTTAAATAATTTTTTTTTAACTTGGGTAATTTTGCATAACTGCTTGCACTCTTTCTTTGCGTAGAGATAAAATTTAAAAAGCGGCAACAAAGGCCCGCACACACACGCGCAGCACACAATAACGGTGAAGACGACGTTGACGCGGCGCATGCGCAGCACGTTTCACATTCACTCTCGACTTCGTCTCACCAGCACACACGAACCGCAGAGCAGAGAAGAGGTGAAGCGAAAGAGCGGAAGAGCGGGCGAGGGCTCCAACATGTACGTCCACAGCGGCCAAGAGTTCGTTGGAAACTGAGCTCAGCTGTGCGGGGGGACCTTCCACTTTGGAGTTCGGCTCGATGGGAATATCCAAACCGGTCCACAGTGGGCGAAATGTCCGGAATGTGTGTTTTAGCAGTAAAAATAATGTAATAGTATTAATAAAAGTAAATATTTTTATTTGTTATGATTTGCTAAAGTTTCTTCAAAATAAGACAACAATATTATTAAAAATAAAAATAGAAAATGTTTGTTCGAAACGAAATTAAGCTTCTATATCTTCTGTTGAAACTCAATAAAAAATTGTAGTTGTATATTTTAATAGTCAATAAGAGTATAACAGAAGATAAGTCATGATTTTATATTAACAGTTTTATAAGTTTCATACTCTCGAAAAAGTTAATCAATTATTAACCTAAAATTGTTTTTACCTAAAATATTTTAAGTCCGCGACTTCGCCCACTGTGCGATCGCTCTTTCAGTGCCGGAGCCGGAGTTAGCTGCTCCATTTCCCTTTACCTATTGGGATTCCGTCTCCAAGTAAGTTCCGTCATTTTTGACATGACTTGTCGTATTAATCATTCGCCAGTCTCCCGCCCTTTCTCCCGCAGCATACTTCACACCATGAGCGGGAAATTCCCAGCCTGGCGGATGCAGTGCAGTGGGCAAAGAGAGCCAGTCTTCTCTGATTTGCCACTGTTCTTTGCCACTCCATCGGTTGACTGAGAACGATTTGTGGATAGTTCTTGAAATTTCTGCCATAGGCAACCTGCTGTATTACAATCTATTTGTAATTTTTTATATTTATAATTTTTTATATTTATATTTTAACATGTTGATAGTTTTATTGTATATTTCAATCTATTAATGCATTATATGTGTATTTACATTTGGTAAGCAAGTATTCAATTTCCAGGGGCAATGTTTAATATGAAATTGAATATATTATACCTTATAACTACCAGTATATAAAGACAATAATTTATGTGAATTTGTACAACTGTCCGGCTTCTTTTAGACCCCTTACTTATCCCCCGATATTTGTTCGAATGTCAGTCAAGAGTCAGAATCCGTCATATGCGACTCTCCACATTGCAGCTGTGCACATTAAAATCAATTAAAATTCTTATTTATCTTCGAATCGAGGTAAGCTTAACAAGTGCAGGCATTTGTGCTAGAAGCGCATCTATAAATATGTATTATCGTAATAGAACACGCATTGGAGAAAAATTTTGTTCATAATCCAATCTTTATAGTGCACTTGAAAGGAATTACAAAATGCTGAAGCTTTGAGCATTTCATGTTTAATTGTCATTACAAAAAAAAAACCCACACAAATTATTGAAACCTCACAAGCATAATTTCAGCTCTCGAAACTCCAAAGCAATTCAGCTTGATAAGCAATTAAATAAATTAATTTTTATGTTCAGTCGATTGTGGTCGAATCTTGATTTATATATGCGTGCAACGAGGCAACTAATAGATTTATTATTAGACCCTGTACCCAAAGGATAAAGGGTATATTAAGTTTGTGCAAATGTATGACAGACTCCACAAAGTATATATATTCTTGATCAGCATAATAAGTCATGTCCGTTTGTCCGTCCGGATGAACGAACATATCTCAGCAACTGTAAGAGCTAGAGTAACCATATTACCAGTGTAGATTCTCCTAATACTAACGCAGCTGAAGTTTTGCCAAGTTGATGCCACGCCCACCGCCCCCCAAATTTGTATTGCAATGTTTGTACTGCACTGCACTGCACAATTTTTTAGCTGGAGTTTTTGTGAAATATACATGCAATTGGAGCATGGATTTCTACCAAACTTAATCAATATTGGTTAATTAGAAAGCTCACAATAAATACGCAAAGTTTACAGGCGCTAACAACAAGCAATATGTTTATTTGCTTAAATAAACGGTAAGTCGGTTGCGGTCGGGGGTTGATTTTTCTAGGAAGTGCCGCTGAGAACGCACTACCTTCATATACATATGCGCCTTCAATATATTTATTCCTTCAATATATTTATACTCGCTTCGAAAAGTATGTGCTGGTGCAATGGTTAAGACGTCTGTCTGATAACACGGAGGTCTCAGGCCCACACACCAGACTCGGTATGTTTTTTTTCGTTTTGATTTATTTAGCTTATAAGCAAATTGGAAAAGGGTCTTTAACAATCGGGAAACTCGACTGTAACGTTCTTACTTGTTTTTTCTTTAGGATATTGGCCTTCTAAGCAAACAATTTGCTGATGACCAATATAACTCGATTAGTTCGCGTTTATAGTATTCTGAATTGACAATTAACAATTAAACATGCAATAAATTGAAATAATAAGATATAGTATATATGTATATATAAAATGTTGGTGTATGTTTAAACGAAGATGTCAACACTTTGACACTGATAAATTAAACTGAGATCTCGGACAAACAGTTTTGTACAAAAATCTGTTCACCCCAAATTTTAAGTTAATAAAATTAATTTCCAGACTGAAAAATATGAAGCCTCTTGGGATTCCATGTTACTACCAAGCCCAAAATACATTCAACGTCAAAAGCAATTACGTGTTAGAAACAAGCTCTCAAGTAGTCCTATTACAATATATGCGTACAAAACTCCAAAAAAGACAAGAACAAGTTCATCGGCACTCATCGAATATTTACCAAAAAAAGGGAATGGTTTGAACAAAGCAAATAATTTCTGTATACATGTAACTAGTAAACTAGAAATGTTGATCCGCATTAATTATTTTTTATCTTGCACAGCTTTAAAATAAAATCCCTAAAAGCATTTCAAATTGTAATTGCTTAACAATTTTCACAGTACATAAATAGTTCGCACAAGGCCAAATAGCTCATAAACAAGAAAGAAAGGCTAGCTTTGGTGATCGAAGTTTGGAATACCCTTGCTGACAAATGGCTCGGAAACTGCTTTATACGAGTATAATATTGGAATTGTTAAATCTTTACAAATCTGATTAAGTTCTTATATTTCCCAAGAACGAAATAATTACCTTTAAAAACAAATGAGTAATGCATAACACTCTCATTTTTTTTTATGTTCCTATATATTTTAATCCATTTGGATTTGACTTTCACGATTTCAGGATCGGTTAAGGATGACATTAATTAATCAATTATCTTCCAAAATATTGAAGTTATGTTGTCATGGAAGCTATACGATGAAGTTCTAACAGAAGGGTCTTCGCCAACTTATAGCCCGTTAGCTTAAAAAATAAAAGAATAGTTTGCATAGCCATATAAACGGATAGATTAACATGGCTAGATCGGCTCGAATATATATACTCTATAGGAAGATGACTCCATTACTGCGTTACAAACTATGTTCAAAATAATACTTTCTGCAACGGTTTAAAAAACAAGAAAGGAACACGGATTTGGGGTCAAAGCATACTAATATAATAGAAAAAAAGAAATAGAAAAATAACATCAAAGATCATACTAATTATACTAATTCTCATTAGACCGCATATTCAAATTAAAACCATCTAGGTAGTGTAAAAACCGACAGGCGGGTGGAAACTGCAAGGATATCCATAAATTATATTGACAAGAGATAGCTACATTTTTTAATTGCTTTCTAAGTTTCTTAGCAGAATTGTAATACCCTGTATAAGGGTATTTGTGTCTACGGTATTGCTGGGTAATTGATTTATTACAGCTCGGATTTCGATACAATTTAAATTTCAGCTTCAAATGATATCAATTTTTATAGCTTTCAAATCGAGAGTAAATGATCGAAGGTCGACCAATGTGAGTCGACAGCGACAACGCACAATTCAAAGAAAAATCGCAACAAAATAATAAAAAATAATAATAATCGGACAGGTGACAATACAAGAAAAGCAACAAAAACCAACTTGAGTCGGCCCACTAAATGGAACGCGCGCCATTGAAACACACAACTCTCGGCAGCGGCAACCGGAGTTAGTTAAAGTTAAAGCAAAACGCATTAAGCATACGCACCGTGTGACGGCCGTTTTGGAATGGAGAAGCATTGAGCTTGGGTAAATAAGTAAACTAAATTAACTAGCAGGTAGCTGCAATTGGTAGCAATGTTAGCTTTGCTTGTTAGCAAATAGTTTAAGCGCAGAGTTGGCAAGTCTCATGACTCGACCGAAATCGCAATTAGTTTTGGTTGATTTAATTAATTGTTAGGAATAAAAAGTGGTCTTAATAAGTCAACAAGCATTCTTCTTTTTAATTAAATAGATTTATACTTTATTTAAGTCATAGTTTTTGTATACCCTTATTTGCTTAGACTTTATACGAGAGCTTCAGTAAACCATTTCTGGAGAGACAAAAAACTATTTTAAGGTCCAAATTCCTTAACATTAAAAATTAAAGTAAACCTTTTTAGCTTTTATGCCAGATATTGATATAAGTCAGCAAAATCTGATTTCATTGAAACATTCCAAATTATTTAAATAAAAATTAAAAATAAATCCCATATAGGCCAACTCAAAAAAAATTGTAATTTAGTTAAATATTGCATACCAGGCTTTATTTCTTGATATACATTTTTTTTTAATATTAATAAACTACCCAATATAAGATTGCAATATTATTAATAAATCATTTCGGGTCGTAAAATTTAAAAAGCTGAGTTATGTCCCACAGTTATTAAAAATAAACCATTATTTTTCAATTTCAATTCCAAGCCCATCCCACCCAGAACACTCTAAACGAATGCAATCCCAAGGTGCACTTATATCCCACTCCCGGCACCAGCTAAGCGCCCTGTTTGAACAAGTGTTGAAGAAATCGTTTTCTTGCTTTGCTTTTATGTTCAATTGCTTGTATTAACACTGAGCTCATGCCTAACTATAAGACAATCCGAACAATGATACTACATACTATAAAGGTATACTTACATGTAAAAGCAAAAACCAAATAAAGCTACGAGTTCCCTTTCACTTGCCTATCATATTAATGAACGATTTCTCGCAATTGGATATGTTCGATGTTCTAATGCAATTTTATCATAAAAAGTTTCATAGAGCCACAGCCGGTTCTAAAAAACATCTCAATCTCTAAAGACATTCCAATCAACGGAGGAAAGACGCGAAATGCCAATGGCACACACTGAGCATGCGTACGTGATTTTGGACTTAATTAACTTTGTCTTGCCAACATCGCAGCCAATCAGATACTAATACTTATATGTTCATTTAAGCTTGTGATACGGATTTAAGGTGAGATAGAGCCATTGACTTGGTAATGAAAATTTTGTTAAACCCATTGTGGCTCAGATTGTCAGCCCTTCATGCAAGAATGCCCCTACTGAAGGATATTCACTCCAAACACATTGTTGATGCCGCTCACACTTAGTGGTTTACTTGATATTATATAATTTTATAATGTACAAGGTTTTTGCAATGCATTTAAAAAAGAATATTGCAGACCACACAGATTCCAAAACGATATTCTGATTATATTCGCTTAGTTAAAAGCCAATAACAGTTACTTTAATCTCAGTCATTATTCACTAAGGTGTTGACAGCTGATGTATATAGCTTCCTCAAGAACTTTGTACCATTTATTTTTAAGGCTTTTGAGAAATATCAAATATCTAGTATTGGTATAGTAAAATGGTAAATGTATTCGTGCACATCTTTGTAACACGAATAATTTCCATCTTTATAAATTTTTTATTGTTTATATTCTAAGATGTGGTGTACAAGTTTCGAAATTCACCATTTAAAATATTTTTAAATTATCAAATATTCAAAATGTTTTTTTTTAAGAAAAAAACACCTTTAGGTGCATTTATATAGATGTTACTTCTAAAACTTATTTTAACATAAAACCCTAAAAGGCTGCTTTGTTTGTACTTTGTGAATCAAATAAATATGTGTAGTTAACTGTCACGTTGGACAAATTACAGAAGTCAGCTTGACTGAATTAAACCCTAAAGTAAGCTTTGATTTATTTGATTTTTAAGTAAATAAAAATAGAATTCTTTTTAGCTTTATAATTAAACTCCAGAAGCATGACTCTATATTAATTAGAGGCTAGTTAATGGAAAAACAGGATGGCTGCAAATTAAATTATCTTTGAATACCCATTCTAAGAAATATTTCCTACTTGACCTTGAATTTATTTTCTTTTTCTTTATGTAACAAACTTAGAGTACACAATTAGGTTTATTAAATTAAAATCACATTGCAATGCTTGGTGAACTATATTATACAAATATTGATTAGAATATCTAAAAATTATTAGGTTTTTCAGACATTTGTTGTAAGTCTTTAATAAGCGAATTATCTTCCAATGGAAAACGGATCAATAAATCTGATAAACTTAACTGATATCGTTTTGGCATTTCTGACATTTGAAAGCGACCAATAACTTTTAAATGATAGAGTAGAAATTCATAGAGGAGCATGCGATTCCGACTCGCATAATGGAACGCTACAGAGTAATTGGAGCAGCATCGAAGGCCCTAAAATAACAGAGTTTGAGGAATTAAAGAATAATAATTAAACTGAATCCAATATAGAGACTCACTGTTTCAACTCCAGCCACACTCATCAGGCGCAACCATTCCGGAATACTTGAATTCGAATCAGATAGATGAGCCTCCAGATCCAAAGGCATAAACTTTGGCTTTATATCTCCATCCAAAGCCTGTATTGAATCGACCAAATGAACGCCCACGTTCTGTAAGCAGATTCCCATGTAAAAGTCCTCAACGCCCATCCTTTTCGGTGGTGGACAAGCTACCTCCGATCCGTAAGATTGAGTCATAAAACGATTGAGAGCCTCCCGGCTTAAAACATACGAAGCCCCGCCAGACATATAACTCTAGAAGGGAAATACCCAAAATTATTTTAGATAATGAATATCTTATAATATTTACAATACATATCTCATAAAAACTAAGATTAAGATGCCACATTTAATAATTAAGTAAGTCTACCCCATCTTTAAACAAGTAAGAACTTTACAGTCGAGTTTTCCGACTATTACAGACCTTGTATAAATTTGGTTATAAACAAAATAAATCAAAACCAAAAAAAATAAATAAATATTTTTCACCGAGTCCGGTCTGGGATTTGAACCAAAGATCTTAGCGCTTTCAGTTGAACATCGTAACCATTCGACCAACCCAAACATTTTGGAGCTGCAGATAATACAGTAAAACAAGAAAGGAAGGCTAGCTTCGGTACCCGAAGCTTAGAATACCCTTGCAGACCAGTTGATTTAAAACTGTGCGATCAATTGTATGGCAGCTATATTAGGATATAGTGATCGGATTTTTTGTTCTTAATTTTCTAAAACGGCTTTAATGTCTGTGAAAACTGTATTTCTCAAGAATAAATTCATTGTCTTGAAAAACTCCAGAATTATGCTCAATGGCCCATTTTCTCCCATCGTTCCTATGGCAGCTTTGGGATATAGTGGACCGATTTTGATGAAACTTTCAGGATACGTTAAAATAGTCATTAAAAATGGATTTCTAAATAATTTATTGGTTATCTTAAAAAACGGCGAATTTATGGCACTTTTTCCCAATCGTTCCTATGACAGCTATGTGATGTAATGTTCCGATTCCAGCCGTTCCGATTTATATACTACCTGCAACAGATTGAAGGGTCGGTGCAAAGTTTCAGCCCGATAGATCAAAAACTGAGAGACTAGCTTACATAGCAACCGACAGACGGCCAGACGGATAGACAGACAGACAGACAGACGGACATGGCTAGATCGACTCGGCTGGTGATGCTGATCAAGAATATATATACTTTATAGGGTCGGAAATGTCTCCTTTACTGCGTTACAAACTACTGGTCAAAATTATAATACCCTCTGCAAGGAAATAAATATATTGAAGGCACACATTCATACATATGTATATAAAAGTAGTGGCAGCTGCAGCTGCAGAGGCATTTCTGAAAACATCAACCGAAAGCAAGCGATTTACCGTTTGTTTGAGCAAATAAGCAGATTATTTGTGTTTAGCGCTGGTAAACTTTGTGTATTTATTGTGCGCTTTCTAATTAACCAATCTTGATTAAATTTTCAGGATCGGTAGAAATCTATGCTCCAATTGCATGTGTATTTATTCCAAAATTTTATCTTAAAAATTGTGCAGTGCAAACAAAAAAAAAAATTCCGGGGGCAGTGGGCGTGGCACCTGAAAAAAAATAAACTTCATCTGCGTAATAATTACGAGAATCTGCACTGTTAATAAGATTATTCTAGCTCTTACAGTTTCTGAGATCCGTTCGTTTATCCAGACGGACAGACGGACATGGCTACATCAAGAATATATATACTTTGTGGGGTCTGCCACGCCTCCTTCTGCCTGTTACATACATTTGCACAAACTTAATATACCCTTTACCCTTTGGGTACAGGGTCTAAAAAGTATCAACCTTTAAGCTTGCATATTCAATTCGTAGGCCCGAAGTGACATCGTCAAGTCTGAGTTATTTTAAGCATTTAGTTATGGTTTGCGGGTTTTGGCATACACACAACTTAAACTCAAGACGTATCTATCACCTCTTGTAGGTAAAAAAGCAAAGCTCATTAGAAAATAATTTGATTGATTGGTTTAAGTTACTCCTCACCTCCGATTACCGAAATATTATAATTTCACATAATAAGTTGCTATAAGTTGCCTAAATCGTCTATTTATAAGTACAATTATAATTAAACAAATTTTAAATTATTATACTATAATATTTAAATACATTTTTTATTTTTGTATAATAATTAAATAAAATTATATTATTAATAATCGAATGAGACCCAAAAACAATGGATATCAGTCTTAAACACAAAACACATACCAGCAAAAATGTAAACGATCAAATAAACATTTATACAAATGGTTGCAGACAATATGTTTGCAGTTTGGGATGATACAAAATGATTGCACAACCCTTGGAAATGTCAAAAGGCCAAAACAGTATATGGCCACTGTCAACAAGGAATGGCTGTGAAAGAAGAATGACAGGTAATCGTGATGACCTCAGGTGAAGCATTGCCATTAGTCTGCCAGAGTGCAGTCTGCTCCGCTGTTTAATGCGAATTTAATTTTATTTTATCTTAGCACACGGAAAACGCAAATCCATGAGTTTTGGCCAGTTAAGATCTCGAATGATCAGCAGCAGCAAACGCTCATGATATCATTCTACCATTAATAAATTAAATGGATAAATATGGGTAGACAATGTACAGTTAATTGCTATTAATTGTTAGAAGATTTCACATACATATGTGGACCGGTTACCTTTGTATAAAGCAGATGACCTGATTTAGCATACTTCTTTTAATAAAAACGATTTGCCACTAACTAATTTATATTATGCTCTTAAAATGTTAAATGGTATATTTTTATATTTTTAGACGTGTCCGACCCTATAAAGTGTATATATTCTTGATCACCATTACCAGCCGAGTCGACCTAGCCATGTCCGTCTGTCTGTCCGTCTGTCGGTTGTTATGTAAACTAGTCTATCAGTTTTAAAGCTATGGCGCTGAAACTTTGCACCGACCTCTCAATCTGTTGCAGGTAGTATAAAAGTCGGAACGGCCGGAATCCGAACACTACTTCACATAGCTGCCATAGGAACGATTGGGAAAAAGTGTCATAAATTCGCCATTTTTTAGGATTATTCATTAATTTTTCAAGAAACTCTATTTAATGACTATTTTAACCTATCCTGAAAGAATAGTCAAAATTGGACCACTATATCTTATAGCTGCCATAGGAACGATGTGAGAAAATGGCTCATTGAGCATAACTCTAGTGTTTTGAAGACAATTAGTTCATTCTTGGAAAATATAGTTTTTATAGACATTAAGGCCGTTTTAAAAAAAATAAAAACTAGAAATCGGTAATCTATATCCTATAGCCGTTATACAAACGATCGAATGTTTAAAGGCAACTGGTCTGCAAGGGTATTCTAAGCTTCGGGCCCCCAAGCTAGCCTTCCTTTCTTGTTATTCATAAAATAGGATTTTAATGTAATGTTGCAAATATAAATTTTTATTCAGAAAATGTCTCAAGACATAATCCAAATAACCCTGAACATTCCAAAGTTACTCTCAATTCCGCAACAAAATTAGCAATTCAAATAAGTTTTAAGAAGCGGGCGACAACATCATTGAATCTGAGCAGTTAATTAGACGCTGATACTAACAAGCAAGTCGATCATTTATCAAAATAACAGCTCACTTAATAAACTATGGTTTTGTACTCGAATTTTAAGTTATGAAAACATTAAATCATGGTATAGCAATATCAGTAAATACATATCTTATTTCTCCTATCGTTTTATATGGTGAATATAAATCGAATTCTGAATTTCTTTTATGTGATCGAATTTTATATTTTTTATTTTATTTTATTTTATTACTATCTGAATAATCAAAAGGAATATAAAATGAAGTTATGTTTAAGTCTTCATACTCACCACATTGTAGCGGGACATCTTGTAACCAACGTATACGGGCGTGTCCGGATCGTATCCTCCAAGCAAGTGCTGAAGATTCTCCATGATCACATAACTGAAACCGTAGAAAAGTTACTTTTTGACAGCTTAGAACAGTTCAACTCACGTATCGTCGTCTGCCTTGAGGAACCAATCGTAGCTTTGCCCGAATCTCTCCCAAACGTGGCGGAAACCCTCGCGGGTCTTGTTCCACAGATCCTCGTAGCCACCATTGCTGGCCTCCACAACCTGGACCACGCCGAGGCGCTCGTAGTTTTCGCTGCTGGCAAATATCAGGTGGCTGCATCGCTGTCCCCAAGTGTCGTGGACGGTTTTAGCCAAGCCCTCTAAGTTTTCCGGACAGGTGAGCACCATACATAGTATCCGGGCAGGCGGATCGACGAATCTCGCTAGACTTGTCGTGGATGTTGACACCGTCGTGATCCCACTCTTCACATCATAGACGTACAGGAGCAATGCGAAGGCGCAGACGAACCCGGCTATAAATCCCGTCAGCAAGTGAAACTGGGATCGGGGTTTCATTTTGGGCGTTATACTGAGATGAATGTGTTGTGTTCTCCGCGGCGTTTGGTTTCAGATTGCCAATCACTAGCTGTTTGTTTTGACCAAACATGAAACAGCAGCTCAACAGCAGTTGTACAGAACCGGTTCGCGTTGTTTTCTTATCAAAGCCATCAAATGTCTTCGTTCCGGTGGGAGACTAAAAGTCATTCAGTACAAAATTATTTGGGAGCCCAATGTTTATTATCTTTTGGGATTTCTTTCACTCAGCGAATGTACCTATGTGCATAATCTTTGAAGTTAATATCTTGTTTTATAAAAACGAAGAACAAACCTAAAATCACTTTTTTATCAAAACATGAAAAATCATTATTGAGAGGTTACAATATAACAGCCTTAAACTCTTATTTTCTTTTGGAATGTATTTTCGCCAATGCCTTCATTAAAATGTTACACTTACAATTCCTCTACATTTTGGAGGAGTTTATCCTATGATGTTTAAATTAACAATTTTTTAAATGTTGTCCAATAATTTAAAGGATTCCGTATACCGGATATACTGATATACAGAATATTACCTTAAGTAATTAATTGTTATTTATCTCCTTATTAATCTAACGCTGCATAAATTAAAACTAATCAGCAAATTCAATGTCACAAATTAAGTTCACCAATATCCAAAAATATAAAAAACTAAAAAATTTTAAAACAAAATGTTTTACAAAATATGTACATATATATTTTAAATTGGCAGTATAATATTTTGGCCCCTCTCCCTGACCACTTTCAATGCTTGGCATTTAAAAAAACTTAACTATTACAATAATGTATAGTAGATTAAGAACATATATTTGTAGGTACTTCTGTTTAAACATCATAATCAATTTTAATATTATTATTTATTAGCCTTGAAGTATTATTGAAGACCCTCAGCTTTGCATTCTTATTATTATAATTAAAATTATTCTCTAACTTTGTTCATATTCATTTTTGAAAACTTACTTGAACTTTATTTAGCACAATGCATAAATTTAAAATTTGCCATATATTATTTTCAACTTTTTTTTACATTTAGAAAAAACTTTATAAAATAATTAAGACATTTATTTGTACTTTATTTTTAATATCGTACTCAATTTTAGTTTTCCCTACCCATCAGTCGTATTATCTGTCGAATTTAGTTTGTGCTTACACAGCATAAAAACTGTCGCAAAATGAAAACGAAAGTATTACCAACACTCGGCGATGGCTTTGGACAACGGGAAATCAATCAATTGAGGCGCATGACATTGTATAACCGCATCAATTGAGTAATAAATAACTGCAGGAGGTGAGGTATAAATACTCCGAGCTACTTCAATTATTACTACAGACACCCGACAGTTTGTGGAGGTACACGCACGGAAGAATCAAACTTATTGAGATGGTGGCCAATGTAAGTTGTCGTCAATCTTAAGTAATAAAAAACAAACTAACCGATATTTGTAGTTATTTGTTCTGCTATCGCTGGCCATGGTGGCAGCTGGCCAAGAGGATTTCAACTTCAACGACAAGGCGGCCACGGCGGTCAACTCCTTGGAGCAGAATGCGCCCAGCTCCATCGATGACTTCCCCAACGACTACCATACGCCCAGCAACAATGCGCTGAACTCGCAGGCCACCCCAGATGGTTACGACTACCTGGCCCCCAAGAGCAATCCGTTTGATGCAGGCACTCGGCAATCGGCCACTGTCCAGGCCTCGAAACTGCTCCAGAACGCCGCTAGTGCCGTGAATGCCCAGTCCGTCCTGTTGCCCTCCCCGCTGCCGGTGCTCCGCCATCAACAGGAGTCCCATCGAGAAGTCTTTCCGCCGGCCAGCTATAGCTTCAACTACGCCGTAAACGACGAAAGCACCGGCGATATCAAGGAGCACAGCGAAACTCGCGACGGATATGTGGTTCGAGGATTCTATAGCCTCATTGATCCCGATGGCTACAAACGCACCGTCACCTACACGGCGGATGATGTACATGGCTTCAACGCAGTGGTTAACCGAGTGCCTTATGCCTTAAAAACTGTGATTTTTCCAGCCACTCGGGTGGGTCAGTTAGATCAGCTCGCCCTCGATGAGCGCTCCAAGTCCGAAGTTTCGGAGACGGCATCCATTGCAACTGGTGAAAGATCCACCGCTGGGTCAGGAAGTTCTAGCTCTAGTGTGCAGAATACCTTGTCCCACGACAGCTATGCCAACGCCCCCCGTGGCCTGGACTCCTCTGGTGGTCCCTACGCCTGAGTCCTGCTGCTCTGTTATGGGTTGTTAGTTTACTCCTTCATCGTGCTTCATCTACTTCTAGTATTCCAATAAATGAATGCAAAAGCATTACCACACATTAAAAGCGTTGTCTAATTTTAGGCTTAAATTAATCTTTTAAAAAGGTTTGCTTTGGTATTTTTATTAAACCATATCAGGTATTTTGCTCGTGTTAAGAGAAAGTTTAATACATTCATTTTTTTAGAATTCTTTTAACCTTAAATTCTAAAATCAAAATCTAAAATACAGTAAACAGCAATCGATATATCTCTTATAATTTAAATCATAATCTTTTCAAGTAGCAAGGTCATGTTGTCAGATTGATCTAGTCCTGATAAGATTACATATTTATATCTCCGATATAATATAATAATAAAAAGTAATAAGTTACAACATGTCATCGGGGACACCAGATGGTAAGAGCTAAAGACACCAAACTTTTTGATTTGGACTCTTGCGTCAGAACAGAAGAATTAAATGTCATGATAAAGCAAATCTTAAGGCTTTTTGGCAGAAAAAATTACTATTTCATATAAAAACAAGTAAGAACGTTACAGTCGAGTTTCCCGACTGTTACAGACCCTGTACAAATTTGGTTTTAGGCAAAATAAAAAAAAAACAAAAAAAAATATATGTTTATTCCACCGAGTCCGGTCTGGGATTCGAACCCAAGATCTTCGCGTTTTAAGTCGAACGTCGTAACCATTCGACAAACCCAAACTTTTTGAACCGACAGTAATAATACAGTATAAATATATTGAAGGCGCACATTCATACATATGTATATGAAGGTAGTGGCAGCGCAGCTGCTGCGACACTTCCGAGAAAAACCAACCACCGAACGCAAGCGATTTACCGTTTGTTTGCGCAAATAAACAGATTTTTTGTGTTTATCGCCTGTAAACTTTAGGTATTTATTGTGCGCTTTCTAATTAACCAATCTTGATGAAATTTTCAGGATCGGTAGAAATCTATGCTCCAATTGCATGTGTATTTTTAAAAAAATTTTAGCTTGAAAATTGTGCAGTGCAGGGCAGTGCAAAAATTCAAATACAAATTGCGGAGGCGGTGGGCGTGGCACCGACTTAAAAAAATAAACTCTAATTGCGTCAGTATTAGGAGAATCTACACTGGTAATACGGTTCCTCTAGCTCTTACAGTTGCTGAGATCCGTGTGTTCATCCGGACGGACGGACGGACGGACGGACAGACGGACAGACGGACAGACGGACAGACGGACATGGCTATATCAACTCAGCTCGTCATGCTGATCAAGAATATATATACTTTGTGGGGTCTGCCACGCCTCCTTCTGCCTGTTACATACATTTGCACAAACTTAATATACCCTTTACCCTTTGGGTACAGGGTCTAACAAGTAAGGACGGACGTGTAAGGAACAAGGACGGACGGACGGACGGGCAGACGGACGGACGGGCAGACGGACGGACGGACGGACGGACGGTCAGACGGACAGACGGACATGGCTATATCGACTCAGCTCGTCATGCTGATCAAGAATATATATACTTTGTGGGGTCTGCCACGCCTCTTTCTGCCTGTTACATACATTTGCACAAACTTAATATACCCTTTACCCTTTGGGTACAGGGACTAAAAAATACCGAGTCTGGTCTGCCAGATGTTCTAACCAGTGCATCATTTTGAAGCAGAAGCTAATACAGTATAAATATATTGAAGGCCCACATTCGTACCCTTCGAGTACAGAGTCTAATAAGAAAGAAAGGTTGGCTTCGGCTTGCAGACCAGTTGCTTTCAAACCGTTCGATCGTTTGTATGGCAGCTATAGGATATTGTGATCGGATTTTTGGTTTTTTTTTATAAAACGGCATTAATGTCTTTGAAATTTAAATTTTCCAAGAATTCATTGTATTGAAAAACACCAGAGTTATGTTTAATCACCCACATCGTTCCTTTGCCAGCTTTCAGGATAGATTAACATAGTCATTATAAAGTGATTTCCAAAAATTAATTTAAATATCTAAAAAAAATGGCAAACTTATGGCACTTTATTCCAAACGTTCCTATGACTTATATACTACCTGCAATCTGAAGGGTTGATGCAAAGTTTCAGCCCGATAGCTTTAAAACTGAGATACTAGTTTACATAGCAACCGACATAGACGGACAGACAGACAGAAAGACAGACAGACAGACGGTCTGACAGACAGACATACGGTCATATAGACATGGCTAGATCGACTCGGCTGGTGATACTTTATAGGGCCGGAGATGTCTCCTTTACTGCGTTACAAGCCTCTGGTCAAAATTATAATCGAATATCTTATTTTGTACTAACGCCCTTGATAGATAAACAATACTTATAGAGGAAAGATTTTTAAGAATTATCGTTGAACGTTTCTGAATAAAATGATTTCTTAAACACAGATACGAATCTTCATATATCCATAACCGTTTTATGAAAACAAAATTCAAAGTTTAACATAACTGAAAATATGGCAACATTGTATCTGAACAAGCGTTAAGATATTTCTGCACCAACATATTCGACGCGCCAATTTAAGCCAAGTCGGTGAGTAACCGGCAGATTGCGAAGACGTTTCGTTGTTCGGTGCTTATTTTCGAGATTCCTTTTTGCCAAGTTGTTTGTTACTTTTATTTTGTGATTTCAGTCGCGCTTAAGCCGTAATCGTTTATTGTATTCGAAATTGTTTTCAAGTGCCGGAATATATAAAGTAAAAGAGAGACCGAGGGGGTCACATAATTGGTCACACGCACCTGAAAGCCAAGGGACAGATGGCAGAGATTTGAAACGGTCGAAATCGGATTGCAATGCTTCGAAAAAGCGTCTAACGGGCCAATTGGTATTTGCTACAAAGTAATTATGAATCGAACAAAAAAAAATCATAACATGCCATACATGCATCTTGACAAGCTTTCGTCTCTGCAGCACTGCCACAAAAATGTGTTAATTTGGTATTAACAACAACAACAAAAAAACAACAACGGCTGCCTATACTGCGTCATCTGTTTGCCGACTGACAACATACATTTGCATAAACAGGTAAACAACAATATTCGGAAAAAATTAACCAAATTGGTTCCGTTTGCCTCGCCCACATTCCAAAAAATGTATATTGTATAAATATCACTATATGCGGCAAAAATTCAAATATTAGCAGAATCTCCAACAATATAAATATTTTGATATTATTTAAGCTCTTCAAATATACGTTCGACTTGCTAATTTTAATTGTATTAATGATTTTCATTAACTGCATCGAACTGACTGTGAAGCAGCATACTTACATATAAAACTCATAATGTTTATTCATACACCATTTAAGAGTTTATCAGGAATCTTTTATTAATAGAAAAATAAATGAACCCGTTTGTTTGCTAGAATAAAATATTCCTATTCGTTCCTTCATATATAATATGAATGCATTTTTGGATTTTATTACATTTCTATATATAAATTAGTTATCTTTAAAATATGCAAAATGTACCCGTTCTTCTTACGGCAGTTTTACGAAACAGTGGTCAGTTTTTTTAAAAGCTGACCCCAACGTTCTAGACCCTCATTAACACACATTAAACCACACATTACATGTATCCAAATGTATCTTCATGATATTGTATCTTCATGATATTGTGATTGTATTCCGATAGGTTAAAAGCTTAGAAACGAACAGATGGACTTGGGTTTTGAAATGATCTTTATATCTTGATATCTTTATACTATACAGGGTCTAAGATTTTCCCTTCTCTGCGTTGCACACGAAAACCAAGAACTGACACAACCCCAGTATTGATTAAATAACTTTTTATACCCTTGCAGAGGGTATTATAATTTTGACATGAAGTTTGCAACGCAGTGAAGGAGATATTTCCGACCCTATAAAGTATATATATTCTTGATCAGCATCACCAGCCGAGTCGATCTAGCCATGTCCGTCTGTCCGTCTGTCGGTTGCTATGTAAACTAGTCCCTCAGTTTTGAAGCTATCGAGCTGAAACTTTGCACCAACCCTTCAATCTGTTGCAGGTAGTATATAAGTCGGAACGGCCGGAATCGGAACACTACATCACATAGCTGCCATAGGAACGATTGGGAAAAAGTGCCATAAATTCGCCACTTTTAAAGATATATTGTTTATTTCTTGGTAAACTCTATTTAATTCGGACCACTATATCCTATAGCTGCCATAGGAACGATAGGAAAAAATGGGTCATTAAACATAACTCTGGTGTTTTTCAAGACAATTAATTTATTCTTGAGAAAAACAGTTTTCATAGGCATTAAAGCCTTTTTAGAAATTTAAAAACCAAAGATCGGATCACTATATCCTATAGCTGCCATACAATCGATCGAACGGTTTGAAAGCAACTGGTCTGCAAGGGTATTCTAAGCTTCGGGTACCGAAGCTAGCCTTCCTTTCTTGTTTTTATCTGTAATTATTTATTAAATATTTATGACAGCTGGATCTAGATAAAAATAATCCTATATCTCAAAGATTACAAGAGCTAGTCCCTTAAATATTTGAATGATAAACTAATGATAATTGTCATCTGTTTACTAATAAAATTCATTCCTCGACGCATATCTTTAAAAAAATACATATTTTAGTGTATCTAAGTAAAAACTGCTTTTAAACTAATGTACAAGTTTGCGTAGAAGAATAAGGACGTTTAGGTTTATTAAGAATAAATATATGTTACTATATAGATGTTAATTCTTTATAGGGCCGACAGCGTTGTAAATCTGAATTTGAATCTGTCTTGGCGTTAAGCCAAGAGTATTGAATAGTTTATAATCGAGGAAGAATCAAGATGAACGTATTTAACCGACAGCACCGCAAGCGTGTGGAGCTGATTATGATGCTGCTCGTGGGCCTGGCATGTGGTATCCTACTGTCGAAACTCTTCCGCCGTGTCCGCTGGCATTTTTCCGATGGCCTTCTGACAGTGATCCGGATAAGTGACCCCCAAAGTTGTCCAAACTATACTGTGCCGCGTTCTAGAGCCTCTCTAACAACAACAATCAAAGGCAGCGTAGCACCTCCAAATCATTCCTTCAAAGAAACCCGTATCCTGTGCATGGTGCCCACCAACCCAAAAACCCAAGAGAACCGCGCCATCCACATCAAACACACCTGGGGAGCACGCTGCAACAAGCTAATCTTCATGAGTACTAAAGCGAATAAGCAGCTCGGCGCCGTAGAGCTCAACGTGAAGGAGGGATCCTCAAACCTTTGGGGCAAAACCCGGGCATCAATGGAGTATGTGTACAAACATAATTTCCGGAAATACGACTGGTTTTTGAAGGTCGACGAATATACGTTAGTAACGAAAATTAAACCCTCCTAAAATGTTTTACTAAGTTTAAATCAAATTGACAAATTTTGCATTTTGGTGAAATTTTTGTAGTCGACTTAAATCCTCTAAAAAAATAGTTATCCATAAAATTAACCTTACAGATGATGTAACTTTTAAATCTATATTTAAATATAAATTTGAAATCTTTTAAATATTATGTTAACTTTCCTTTTCAATCTTAATTTCAGTTATGTAGTAATGGAAAATCTGCGCTCTTTTCTGAATTTCTACAGTTCCAAGGCCCCAGTATACTTTGGAAGTAATTTTTTAAGATCGGAAGCAGAACTGGTACTATCGATCCACTTTTTCTTAGACCTAGAATAAATATGATTTCCATGCTATAGGGCTACATGTCAGGAGGCGCTGGATATGTGTTCAGCAAAGAGGCACTGCATCGATTCATGAAGTTCGGATTTGGCAATGGCAGCATCTGCAGCAACCGCAGCTACGGATACGAGGACTTGGAGCTGGGACGGTGTATGCAGGCAGTGGGTGTGGTTGGTGGCGATACCCGGGATGAGCACGGACTGAGTCGCTTCATTCCCTTCTCACCCCTTCGCTCACATCCGCTGCAGGGGTACCAGTCCTTCCGAATCCAAAAAATGGTAAATGAAACAAGAAAGGAAGGCTAGCTTCGGTACTCGAAGCTTATAATACCCTTGCAGACCAGTTGCCTTCAAACCGTTCGATCGTTTGTATGGCAGCTATATGTAGGATAAAGTGATCCGATTTTCGATTTTTAATCTTCTAAAACGGCTTTAATGTCTATGTATTTCTCAAGAATGAATTGTCTTGGAAAACACCAGAGTTATGCTCAATGATCCATTTTCTCCCATCGTTCCAATGGAAGCTTTGGAATATAGTGGTACAATTTGGATGATACTTTCAGTATATGTTTAAATAGTCATTAAATAGAGTTTCCATAAAAAATAAATTATCTTAAACAAGAAAGGAAGGCTAGCTTCGGTACCCGAAGCTTAGAATACCCTTGCAGACCAGTTGCCTTTAAGCCGTTCGATCGTTTGTATGGCAGCTATAGGATATAGTGATCCGATCTTTGGTTTTTAAATTTCTAAAAAGGCTTTAATGTCTTCGAAAACTGTTTTTATCAAGAATGAATTAATTGTCTTGAAAAACACCAGAGTTATGCTCTATGACCCATTTTCTCCTATCGTTCCTATGGCAGCTATAGGATATAGTGGTTCGAATTTGATGAAACTATCAGGATATGTTAAAATTGCTATTAAAGAAAGTTTACCAAGAAATAAATAAAATATCTTTAAGAATGGCGAATTTATGGCACTTTTTCCCAATCGTTCCTATGGCAGCTATGTGATGTAGTGTTCCGATTCTGGCTGTTCCGACTTATATACTACCTGCAACAGATTGAAGGGTTGGTGCAAAGTTTCAGCCCGATAGCTTTAAAACTGAGGGACAAGTTTACATAGCAACCGACAGACGGACAGACGGACAGACAGACGGACAGACAGACAGACAGACAGACAGACGGACATGGCTAGATCGACTCGGCTGGTGATGCTGATCAAGAATATATATACTTTATAGGGTCGGAAATGTCTCCTTCACTGCGTTACAAACTTCTGGTCAAAATTATAATACCCTCTGCAAGGGTATAAAAATGGCGAATAAATGGCATCTTTTCCCAATCGTTCCTATGGCAGCTATGTGATGTAGTGTTCCGATTCCGGCCGTTCCTACTTGTATATTACCTGCAACAGATTGAGAGGTCGGTGCAAAGTTTCAGCGCGATAGCATTAAAACTGAGAGACTAGTTTACATAGCAACCGACAGACGGACAGATAGATGGACAGGCAGACAGATATACGGACTTGGCTAGATAGACTCGGCTGGTGATGCTGATCAAGAATATATATACTTTATATGGTCGGAGATGTCTCCTTCACAGCGTTACAAACTTCTGGTCAAAATTATAATACCCTCTGCAAGGGTATAAAAATTACATTTCACAGGATGTTTTCAAAAATAAACCAAATAACTTCTTATGCAGGTATCCGATGCTTGCTGCTCGAGCTCGGCCATCTCGTTTCACTACAGCAATCCCAAGGACTTATACGTGCTAGACTACATAATATATAAGCTAAAAGCTATTGACCTTACCAGAGGTCAAGGTTTTGCATAAATTGAACACTTCCGAGCTTGATCAAATTTCGGATGCAACCAAAACCAGGAAAACAGGTTCTCGAGAATTTAGGACCTCATAGAAGCATACAAAAAACATATTTCAAAACTAAACCAAAACCAAACAGTTCTATTCGTTTTATTTTATTTATTTTAATATTTCCAAACAATGCCAAAGATCAAAAGTTATTTATATCTGAACTGTACAAAAATACAAAAAAACAGGAAAGGAAGGCTAGCTTCGGTACCCGAAGCTTAGAATACCCTTGCAGACCAGTTGCCTTTAAACTGTTCCATCGATTGTATGGCAGCTTTAGGATATAGTGATCCGATCTTTGGTTTTAAAATTTCTAAAAAGGCTTTAATGTCTATGAAAACTGTTTTTCTCAAGAATGAATTAATTGTCTTAAGAAATACCAGAGTTATGCTCAATGACCCATTTTCTCCTATCGTTCCTATGGCAGCAATAGGATATAGTGGTCCGATTTTAATGAAACTTTCAGGATATGTCAAAAATTGCTATTAAATAGAGTTTACCAAAAAATAAATAAATTATCTTAAAAAATGACGAAATTATGGCACTTTTTCCCAATCGTTCCTATGGCAGCTATGTGATGTAGTGTTCCGATTCCGGCCGTTCCGACTTATATACTACCTGCAACAGATTGAAGGGTTGGTGCAAAGTTTCAGCCCGATAGCTTTAAAACTGAGGGACTAGTTTACATAGCAACCGACAGACGGACAGACAGACGGACAGACGGACAGACAGACGGACAGACGGACATGGCTAGATCGACTCGGCTGGTGGTGCTGATCAAGAATATATATACTTTATAGGGTCGGAAATGTCTCCTTCACTGCGTTGCAAACTTCTGGTCAAAATTATAATACCCTCTGCAAGGGTATAAATATAGCAATATTTTTTGGTTTGATTATTGTGAACCTGCGTCTTTAATTTTTCATCGTCCTTTGGGTAGCACTTTGATTGATTCGGCTGGGATTCTTTTAAGGAATCACGCCTGTAAACTTTGGCATATAGAGCAATGGATCCAGAAAGAGACGGTTCTACCCTACCAGTGAAAAATATGAATTTTTTGGCTTATCGAACTGGTCATTTTCTTTCTATATAGATAATATTTAAAATCCGATATTGTTCGTAGAACATCCGGGGTAATAAGCAACCAATACAAACCGTCAATTCCGGAAAAGATAGTCAATAGGCTTCGTTTTATAATTTTAATTATATTAAATGCTTTTTATACCCTTGCAGAAGGTATTATAAATTTGACCAAAAGTTTGTAATGCAGTGATGGAGACAACTCCGACCCTATAAAGTATATGTATTCCTGATCAGCAAAACTACTTATTTCTGTTGTAGATATATATTTATTTTTAGATTATAGACTTTTTATAGACATTAAAGACGATTCAAAAAATTTAAAAATCGGACGACGACATCCTATACCTGCTATACAAGCTATCGAACGGTTTGAATTCAACTAGCGTACAAGGGTACTCCAAGCTTCGGGGACCGAAGCCTTCCTTTCTTGTAAGTCATGCATTAACCAGATCAAACTTAATAAAATATACATTTTATAGCGGAGGAAAAGCCCCTTCGAGTACAACAAAATATATTTTCCTTTTGACAATGTAAGCAGTTGCATTTACTCCAATAAGAAAACTTCTATGTTTTTATTTTTTCATCCAATATTTTAGATTTGGACTCTATTTTGTTTCACCCCCAGTTTGCATAACTATTTTCTTGCACTCCCATATCCCGGAAACTATAAGTGCTAGTGCCACCATATTATTAAGATTGGTACAAAGATGCCAGCAAAATTAGCTCTAAAAAGAATTTAATTGAACAAATTCAAACTGGTTTGAAAAATTTAAATATTAAATAGTTGTAGGATTTTTTTTTCATTTATTTAACATTCATGTTGTTACCAGCTGGTATTTTTAAACCCTTGCAAAGGATATTATAATTTTGACCAAAAGCTTGTAACGCAGTAAAGGAGACGTCTCCGACCCCATAAAGTATATATATTCTTGATCAGCATCACCAGCCGAGTCGATGTAGCCATGTCCGTCTGCCCGTCTATCTGTCCGTCTGTCTGTCGGTTGCTATGTACGAGTAAACTAGTCTCTCAATTTTAAAGCTATCGGGCTGAAACTTTGCACCGACCCTTTAATCTGTTTCAGGTACGTATACAAGTCGGACATCACATAGCTGCCATTGGAACGATTGGGAAAATATGCCATTAATTCGCAAATTTTTAAGATATTTATTTATTTCTTGGAAAACTCTATCTAATGACTAATTTAACATATCCGTAAAGTTTCATAAAAATCGGACTACTACAAGTCGGACATCACATAGCTGCCATTGGAACGATTGGGAAAATATGCCATTAATTCGCAAATTTTTAAGATATTTATTTATTTCTTGGAAAACTCTATCTAATGACTAATTTAACATATCCGTAAAGTTTCATAAAAATCGGACTACTATATCCTATAGCTGCCATAGGAACAATGGGACAACATGGGTCATTGAGCATAACTCTGGTGTTTTTCAAGACAATTAATTCATTCTTGGGAAATACAGTTTTCATAGACACTAAAGTCGTTTTATAAAATTAAAAAAATCGGATCACATTATCCTATAGCTGCCATACAAACGATCAAACAGTTTTACGGCAACTGGTCTGCAAGGGTATTCTAAGCTTCGGGTACCGAATCTAGCCCTCCTTTCTTGTTTTTATACCCTTGCAGAGGGTATTATAATTTTGACCAGAAGTTTGTAACGCAGTGAAGGAGACATTTCCGACCCTATAAAGTATATATATTCTTGATCAGCATCACCAGCCGAGTCGATCTAGCCATGTCCGTCTGTCCGTCTGTCTGTCCGTCTGTCGGTTGCTATGTAAACTAGTCCCTCAGTTTTAAAGCTATCAGGCTGAAACTTTGCACCGACCCTTCAATCTGTTGCAGTTAGTATATAAGTCGGAACGGCCGGAATCGAAACACTAGATCACGTAGCTGCCATAGGAACGATTGGGAAAAACAGCCATAAATTCGCCATTCTTAAAGGTTTTTTATTTATTTCTCGGTAAACTCTATTTAATAGCAATTTTAACATATCCTAAAAGTTTCATTAAAATCGGACTACTATATCCTATAGCTGCCATAGGAACTATGGGAAAAAATGGGTCATTGAGCATAACTCTGGTGTTTTTCAAGACAATTAATTCATTTTTGATAAAAACAGTTTTCATAGACAGTAAAGCCTTTTGAGAAATTTAAAAACCCAAAAATCGGATTACTATATCCTATAGCTGACATACAACCGATTGAACGGTTTAAAAGCAACTAGCCTGCAAGGGTATTTTAAGCTTCGGGTACCGAAGCTAGCCTTCCTTTCTTGTTTTTGTATTAGTCTGACACTAAGCGTCTGCAGGTTTACTCAAGATCTCATAATCTCCGAAATTATGGTGCTAATGAAAGACAAGCAGTCGGACATGTCTAGATCGTACCAGCTCTATCAAAACTATATTTACAATATAATGTCAGAAATATTTTACTCGCTGTCTCTTATGTTCAAGTACTCGTACATTTACAAATATCAAATGCCATTTTATATTCTACGAGTAATAGGTGTAATATCTTGAATATTCATACAATGCTCATACATAATCTAAATTTTAGGCACGTTTATTTTGTTTATCCTTATCCTTATTCGAGTACTCCGAATCATCGCTAGTTTCTTTAGCATATGATTCTTTTGAGTCAACCTCTTTTTCTTCCTCTTTTAAGAGCTCGTCCTCATATTTAGCCTCTTCCTTTTCCAACTCTTTGGAGTCCATTTCGCCGGCATTAGGTTCCTTTGGCTTCTCGGTTGTTGTCGTGTAGATCCTGTCGTAATCGTCTACGGAATCCTCATTACTGGCAGCTGGACGTTCCACGGGAGGCGGAAGCAGCTGTCCCACTTCAAGTTTGGCTGGCAAAGCTTCAAGGGATCGCATCAGACCGTAGGGCTTCAAGTGGTAGATGAGATAATCCAACACGTACATTAGATTTGGCGCTACATAATGAAAAGATATAGCCAAATCGGAGCAGCAGTCTAGACCCTGTACAATTCCAAAAAGAAAAAACAAATTTGGCATATTTTAAAAGTTGGTGGTGGTGTCGGTGAAAAATTATGAAATGGTTTAATGTGGAATTAACAATTAATTATGGAGTAAAAAATTATTTGATTAATTAATATTACCGATTTTATAAGAAATTAATAAAACTTTTTCAAGCTTCGGTCTTTAAATTTTTCCTTTTTGTGGCCATAGTATTTTACATTTTAATTTTATAAAATTTATTTTCTTAAGAAAACTTACATCGTCTGTCTTGTAGTACACGTAGTTCCAGTACCAGAAATTTTTGTCCCACTTGGCCGGGATTATATGTTGTTCCGGGACAAAGGGAAACATCCGACCACGACCCCTCTCATCTCTAGAGTCGCCGGCCGTCACGTTTAGGTTTTGCATGCAGCGTCCGATCTCGATGTCCTCGTTGACCACCGTACCCGGCAAACACATTTTCTTGTTGGGAATGCCATCGACCACAAATCGACGCAGTGCCTCGCGGCTAAGAACGTATCCTGCTCCGCCGGACATGTAGCCTTGTTTTACGAACGGTTTGAACTTAAAACCGAAGTGCACGGGAGTCTGAGGGCTGTACGGATAGAGCATGTACCGCAAGTTCTCGACAACCGCATAAGTATCATCGTCCGCCTTGTAGAACCAGTCGGCATCGTTGTAGTGGTGCTTGTAGACGTACTTGAAAGCCTCCTTGACCTTGGCCCACAGGTTCTCGCGACCCTCGCCCACATTCAGCTTCACCGTGGGCAGTTCAGAATCCTCGCCAGAGCTCATGAAGAGGAGTATGTTACAACGTTTGCCCCACGTCCGCTTCACGTGGCGTGCCTTCTTCTTGTGGTTGGTGGGGTTCGTCATCACCCAGCACAGGATACGCACATCCTTCTTTAGCTGCTCTGCAACGGTTGTGTTATCGTCGGGATGCTCATGCTGGAACGGATGTTGTACCGGTCCCTCTCCCGGCACCTGTTCTCCACGAGTAACCGTATTAGCATATGGACCGCCGGCAATCCTCAGTCTTTGGCTGAGATACGGATAAAGACTTTGGTTTTGCGCAATACTCGAAAACAGTTGAGCCAGGCAATAGCCCACAACCACGCCCACTATCAAAGTGAAAATCGAGCGATTCTTGGAGCGGGGAGCTGCAAATAATTAACACCGGGAATTTGTTGGAATCATCGAAGCACTTTCAAAATCTGAATGTCTTAGATAGTAACGAAAACTGCTTTACGATGTTATTGTCGAGTTATCTTTCTTTAAAAGGTTTTTTTGTTTGATATCAGCGTTATTTTTTTTTGACAAAACCCCGAACCGTTAAATGGATATATCACAGTGGACTTTTTTTTTTATTCGGGTACAGAAAAAGAATATACATTTTTTTTTACTTTTAAATTCAGACAGACGTTTAAATATGATATGAAACTACTGAAGCCAGACACCATTTAAGTTAAATTTATGACATAAATTTAAACTTATAAAAAAAAAACAATTCTGTTAAATCTAATTCGAATATCCTAATCAAAGATGATTGGATAGTAAAGTTTTTTCAACCAACTTAAACATTCCTGATTAACTGCCCCAAAGCGCCATCGGTATAAATTGGCATTTACCCAATTTAAACGGTATTTTCTTAAAATATTTTCTATTGGAAGAATTAGATTAGATTATTTACCGTACTAAACTTGAACTCAGTTACTATTTTAAGCGAAAAAGACTATGATATTTATTTGTATACTTTTGACAAGAAGTTTGCAACTCAGCGAAGAAGACATCTCCGATCACATAATGTATATATATTCTTAATCAGCATCACCAACCCAGTCTGTCTGTTTCTCCTTAAACTAGCCCTAACTCTCAATTTGGTGCTGAAACTTCACACACTGATTCTTTTTGCTGGCAGGATTCGGAAACGTTACCAGAAATACGCCTTTTTTAAAGATAATTGATTGTTAGACCCTGTACCCAAAGGGTAAAGGGTATATTAAGTTTGTGCAAATGTATGTAACAGGCAGAAGGAGGCGTGGCAGACCCCACAAAGTATATATATTCTCGATCAGCATGACGAGCTGAGTCGATATAGCCATGTCCGTCTGTCCGTCCGTCCGTCTGTCCGTCTGTCCGTCCGGATGAACACACGGATCTCAGCAACTGTAAAAGCTAGAAGAACCGTATTACCAGTGTAGATTCTTCTAATACTGACGCAATTAGAGTTTATTTTTTTAAGTCGGAATCACGCCCACCGCCCCCGCAATTTGTATTTGAATTTTTGCACTGCCCTGCACTGCACAATTTCATCAAGATTGGTTAATTAGAAAGCGCACAATAAATACCTAAAGTTTACAGGCGCTAAACACAAAAAATCTGTTTATTTGCGCAAACAAATGGTAAATCGCTTGCGTTTGGTGGTTGATTTTTCTCGGAAGTGCCGCTGCAGCTGCGCTGCCACTACCTTCATATACATATGTATGAATGTGTGTCTTTAATATATTTATACTGTATTAGCTGTCGGTTGAAAAAGTTTGGGTTTGTCGAATGGTTACGACGTTCGACTTAAAACGCGAAGATCTTGGGTTCGAATACCAGACCGGACTCGTTGTGAATATATATATATATATATTTTTTTTTTTTGCTTATAACCAAATTTGTACAGGGTCTGTAACAGTCGGGAAACTCGACTGTAACGTTCTTACTGGTTTTTTTTTGGAAATCGCCATTTAATGACTATTTCAACCTAGAGTGAAAGTCTCACTGGTGGCGTAGAGACGATGGGAGAAAATGGTTCTTAGAGCTTATCTTTGTTGTTTTTAAGCTAAATTTAGATCCACTATAAAATGAAAAAAAAAACTATATTACCACTATATCCTTAAGCTGCTATACGAACGATCGAAAAGTTTAAAAGCACTGGTGTACAGGGGTATTCTAGGCTTCGGACCCCAAAGCTAAACTTTTTTTTATCTACTTAAAATAAAATAGGTAATTACCTTCAGTTAACAGGGAACGCGAAAGAAGACTTGAACTCGACATTTTTCAACTCCACTAGTTTTTTAGATCACTTCAAGTTCCCTTTAATGTTATTCAAATGTGTTTCAAAAAGAACACTTGTATCAACAGCTATGTTGTCTCGACTTCCTTACGTCAAAAGGTGAAAGAATTTTTTTGTAAACCGAACCGATGCCGAAAGCGTTTCATAGCTGACTAAACATTAATAGGTTTATCTGGTTGCGATCAAATGGTTAACGACAGAACAATTGTATAAACAAAACTAGTCAAGTAAAAGATAAAAGAGGCAGATATTTTATTTAATTGAAATAAAAATGTCATGGCTGCTGTAAGATGCGGTTTTCCAATTTAAATAGAACTTTCACATAGGCCCTTATTAAACTATCATTTATACAGATAAAATATTTGATAAATAAAATATAATCCTTCTAACGAAAGGCTCATAACTTAGCATACATATGAAAACACATAAATAATGGGCTTTAGGATATTTTCATTAATCGGGTGTCAATTTATTAAACTTGTGACTTGTTGTTGGCTATACTTAAGCGGTATAAAATTAATGTACAGCTAAAATTAGCAAACAAATTTCGAATTTAACTAATCGCTACTTTTAAAACAAAGGCGGTTAAACTTAAAGCACTTTCAACGATTGCTTAGGGTAAAGTTGGACCATAAATAGATTTTAGTATAATAAGAAAATTATATTATATGTATGGTTATGTACAGAGGACTTTATAACATTATTTTTTGGGTTCATGTTAACATGTTTTATAGTAATCGGTTTCATTAAATTGAAAATACAAGCTCAAAGTTTTATTTTAATATGAGTAATACGTTTTATCTAATATATATATATATATTTTTTTTTTGGTTTCCTTGGCGATACCAATTAGTTTAGCTTGGACGTGTTCTTAGTAGTGGATTTTTTATTTATTAAATGTTTAGGTTACACCGCAATAAACAACGCATATTAGTTTTGCATTTAACAAACGTCCATCTCCATCCACTCATCATCCACTTCATTTCTATCAATCCACTCCATTTCTATCAATTGCCATATCATTTTATTATTTGTTTATTCCAATGGACCGTGGATTCTATGGCTTGATTTTATAAAGGAAAATGTGGTTGTAAATCTGTAGAAAGCCGTCACGGCGATCAACACCTCTCTTATTTCTTGTTGTTGTCTTATTTGTTGCCTAGTGACTCTAAAGCACTCTTTTATTTGTTTTATAACTTAATTTAACATAAGCAAAAAGGCCAATGCATTGTGCAAAAAGGTACTTTGGAGGAGTGGTCTCTCATAAGCGTATGAAGGTATATACCCTTACGCCGACATCGACGCGGCCTTCGAAGTCACCTCCGACTTGGCCATGCCCTTCGCGCTGCGGGCCACAATTGTTCGCACCCTCTCCTGAAGGTAATCACAAATGGAGGTGTACTTCTGCTGGTGTGCCAGCTGCAAGGCAGTCAGACCCTCGTGGTTTTTTAGCATCACATCGCTGCCGGCCGCCACCAGCTGCTTGCAGACAGTCATGTAGCCGAACATGGCCGCTGCATGCAACGCCGACTCCCCATTTGGTAATAGGCCCAGATTTGGGCGGTATTTGAGCAGCACGGTAATGACCGCCGCGTGACCCTTATGGGCGGCCTTGAAAAGCGGGGTGGCACCATCGCAGCGTACTGTGTCCACGTAGGCGCCATTCTGCAGTAGAACCTTGCAGATGTGGTCCTGGCCCATCTGGGCGGCTATCCAAAGAGGCGTGGCACTGTCAATACGCTTGATATCAATCTCTGCATCCGCTTGGATCAGCAGGGATAAAACTGTGCGGTGTCCATTCTGGGCGGATATGAAAACGGGTGTGGCACGGTCCTGCAGAAAGGATAATAATAGCATTTTAGTCAAAGTAAAACATATTGGGATGAAAACCCATCCTTGGCTGGTCCACGAGAATATCCAAAATTCAAATTTTCTGCTAATACCCACCTTCATGTGGGCATTGACATTCGCACCGCAGTCCAATAGCTCGCGTACGATTTTCACATGGCCGCCTTGGGCTGCAACAAAAAGAGGCGTGCCCCCATCGGACGAAGGAGTGTCCACACTGGCGCCGGCCTTTATTAGAATCTTCACCACGTCCAAGTGCCCGCCTTGGGCGGCAAAGAATAGCGGAGTTGTGCCCGTCAAGCGTCTTGAGTTCGGATCGGCACCTTGATCGAGCAGTTCCATCACGCAATAGGTGTGGCCACCAGCAGCAGCTAAAATAAGAGGAGTCGTCCCATCCTGGTAATAAAAGAGATACAAAAAATATATATGAATAAATGAATATTATCGGATATATTATGGATATATCATAAATAAGCATTAATCTTTAGAACTAAATGTTTACTTCTGTTAACAGAGGATTTAGATCTGATTGCTTAATTTTAAATAAGGAGACAAAAAGTAGGAGATTTCGAAATAATAAAAAAAAACCATGTGCGACAAAGAAATATTATTTTACTCATGCGGGCGGTATTATTATTTTGAACAGATGCTTGCAACGGAATAAAGGAGACCTTTTTGACCCAAAAATTAAAATAGTTATTGGTGGTTTATATCAATAAAATAATCTTTAATGGGGTGAGAGCATGTGTTCAAAAAATCCAACCCTAAAGATTTTTAATTTACATATTTTAAGGCTTATTTTTAAAGTAGCATTTTATTTTTGTTAAATATATTAATTAAATTTGTTCAATATATTATATAAAGGCTAATGGTTTCAAGAAAGCAACAATAACCGTAAAGAACTAAATGATAAACTATTTATCTTAATTGTTTATGTGATCATATATATCATATTATATTATCATCAAGTGATTTGAATAGCAAATTGTGGAAACTTTCACCAACTCAAAACAAAATCGGATGGCGTGGTTGTGCAATGCATGCCACAAATTGCACTTGCTCTGGATCCAAATGGGGCGTCACGTAGCGCCAAATCGATTGTGTGCCCTTTATACAGTACCTTGTACACTGATGGCATACTGGCCACCAACCCACTCTCCTTTGGTCAGGCTTCGTTGACCACCAATTAAAAATTCATTCGTTTTTCATTCACTACGTCGACAAAAATGTTTTTAAACATTCTTTAAATGTGTTAAAATCGGGGAATTCTCTTTTTTTCTTCTGAGGCTGGCAATAATAAATTTGCTATTAAACAGAATTATCAGGCTAATCGAAAGGCTGCCAGTTTTAAAGACGTTTTGATGAAATAATTCTCTCAAAAATTAAATGGCAAGATATCTTAAGGGTCAATTTGTTATGTTAAAACAATTTTAATTGGAAATTGGTAAGTTTAGATCATTAAATAGTGGAGCATTGCATTATATCCATTAAAAAAGGTTTTACAATGCAAAAATTACTATTCGAAGCCGAAAAGTTAGATTAACTTAAAAAAAAACATGTTCAAAAAAAATCTATGACCCAAAGCCAAATTCATTTAAACTTACTTACCTCATCTTTGCAATCCACGTGAACCTTTCCGCTATCCAAAACCCTCAGTAGAGCCACCTCATCGCCTCTCATTGCTGCCATGTGCAGCTGAACATCCGAGGGTGTCTCCTTCTGTAAGGGCGAAAGAGAATCAAATCAATTATGTACCTAATCTGCAGGCATTAAATAACGTTATTTTATAGCGGAAGTCGGAGCTCAGTCAACGTATATTTCACAATTATTAAGCTACAACTTTTCTAAAAAGGGGCATGCTGAATGTGTACGGGTCTGACGGTACCTAAAAGAAGCAATAATAAAGACGACTGATCCAACCATTGCAAGGCAAAATCACCCTGGGTACTACAAAGTCACTGAAGTAAATACAACGGCACAATGAAAAACAATGCAACTGATGTTGCACTTTAAAATGACATAATGAAAAATTTGTCGTTGTTGCCATCGTCATAATTATCACACTAATGATGACGAAAATTGTTATGGTAGCAGGTAGCAAGTGTCAGCAAAATGTGTGAAACATTTTTAAAGCTTCAGACAAGAGCTAGGCCAAACTCCCTTGTGTATCACATTACCAAACAAGTTTCCATATTGTTTTTTTTTTGTTTAAAAAATTATAGATTTGCTCATTATTTAATTTATTTATTTTTGGTATTTTGGGTAATTATAAGAGTTTCAAAGTTAGGTAAACTATTCATTTGACACTTAGTTAACAAAAATCTGCTTAAAATGTTGCATATAACTAATGATAATAATGCATCTGTGATTTTTAGGTATTTTCAGTATTTTTCAGTATTCAGAGGACATTATGTAAATATAACAAGAAAGGAAGGCTAGCTTCGGTACCCGAAGCTTAGAATACCCTTGCAGACCAGTTGCCTTAAAACTGTGCGATCATTTGTATGGCAGCTATATTAGGATCTAGTGATCCGGTATTTGGTTTTTAGTTTTCTAAAGCGGCTTTAATGTCTATGAAAACTGTATTTCTTAAGAATGAATTAATTAACTCGAAAAACACCAGAGTTATGCTCAATGACCCATTTTCTCCCATCGTTCCTATGGCAGCTATAGGATATAGTGGTCCGATTTTTACGAAACTTTCAGGATACGTTAAAATAGTCATTAAAAATGGATTTCTAAATAATGAATTGGTTATCTTAAAAAATGGCGAATTTATGGCACTCTTTCCCAATCGTTCCTATGGCAGCTATGTGATGTAATGTTCCGATTCCGACCGTTCCGACTTATATACTACCTGCAACAGATTAAAGGGTCGGTGCAAAGTTTCAGCCCGATAGCTTTAAAACTGAGAGACTAGTTTACATAGCAACAGACAGACGGACAGACAGACGGACAGACAGACGGACAGACAGACGGACAGACAGACGGACAGACAGACAGACGGACATGGCTAGATCGACTAGGCTGGTGATGCTGATCAAGAATATATATACTTTATAGGGTCGGAAATGTCTCCTTTACTGCGTTACAAACTTCTGGTCAAAATTATAATACCCTCTGCAAGAGTATAAAAATTATATCCAAACATTTTATGCTTGGTGAAAAGTGACTAGAGCCCTTTAAACCCAAAGCCGTTCTAAGAGAATAATCATTGCATCTAGGGCGCACTTGCTCTGAAAACTAAATTCCTAGTTGCCTGAATATAGGGTCGTCCCATTGAATCACCAACTTTTTCGATATGTTTAAATTTTCCATTAAATAACTATCAGACCCGTTCGGATGAGTTATTTTCTATTAAATAGGTCAATGCATTGACGTTTACTTACCTTAAGCGACATGATGCTCTCTCTGTTCTAGCCTTTTGATTTGGGTCCGTTTGACTAAGCAATTGCACCTGCTGCCAAGCCTGTTTCCATTGACCGATTTTCCAAACTGTAACGCAGCACCTCCGACTCCAGCAACTTCTAGCTAACAGTAACAGAGCCGAGCAATAGCAACGAGATCAACAGAAGCCACCATGTGGCACAACAACAAAACACAGCAGTTTCTGCAGCCGCACCAATAACAACGTGCAACAGCGGAGTGGCATCATTGCCATCTACGTTTATGTCCAACTTCAAGTCAATTCTTAAGTCCAGCGACTTGATTCGAAAAGTCAAGTACTGCAAATATATAGAAGGGAGGCATGGGACGCTTTAAAATTAAGTTTCTGCGGATAAACAGGTTTTTCAGTTCCATCGTATGGGCTTAGAAGGCAAGAATAATATTAACATAAAAAGAACGCTTACTTCGGGGATCGAAACTGGAAATAGCCATAAAAACTATCTTAATTGGACCGTTATTAGTCAAGTATACATATAAGCCTTTTAATATTATCTTTTATATTATATTATTATTATCTTTTAATATTATATTTATAAAATTATGTAACTCGTTAAAAATTACATAGAGAATAATTGTCTTTCAAAAGTTATTTTAGATTAACACAATAAAGTTATTCACAAATTAAGTATGCTATAATTTAACATAGGTAAATATATATAAACCAAACGTTTTCATATCATTGGTAATCCAAAGCGAAAATTGTTCATTTAATTATGTGTGCTTTTATGTTATTTTCTGTACTTTGTTTAACCTTTTTTTACGAGCCACATTTTTGTGGTGATTACGATGACCGCCTTTTGCCTTTCAACTTTTGACCTAGAAAGTGCTTTAGTTTTTTTTTTATTCATTTGGCTTTTCATCATCATCAAAAATATGAGAGTAGACACGCACTGAGTAGTGCTGACATCATGACTCCCTAGTTTCCTTGACGAAAATTTTGTTTTAAGCTTTCTCCGGATTATAAAGTCATAACTTTGCCTATTACAATATAATACAACCCGATTTAGAAAATTAGCTTGGATCTAATTTCTAAGCTTCGGTTCAAAAGGTAGCCTTTAATTGTCTGCTCTTTGCTCTGCGACCATTGGGTTTAATATTATAGACCAAATGTATGAACTAAAAGATGCTGAATATCTAAACGCATATAATTTAACTTTTTGTTTAAAAGCAATATTTAAGGAAACATTCTAAATTTCATTATGTAGATCAAGGTCAAATTCAAATACAAGCATACATATTTGTGTAATTAATGCAGTGCAATGACAACGTAATTGACTAATCATGACTATACGATGCCTGCAATAATAAAATACCATGCTTCCAACTGATAATAATACTGATTATTGACGAATACATATGTAAACTGTATATACTCTTTTTTAACGATACCAATGATAAATGGGGTAATAAACTCATTTTGTTAAACAATTATCAATTAAAAAATGATATTTTTATGAAATAATTCATTTCACTTTCAACAAAGTTCATTCACAATTTAGCATGGGATGTTATTGTTCCCAATATTAGCTGTTTTGTTATGCAGTTTATAAATAGCATCCAACGTTATCTGATCTCATTCATGTTTATCGCTTGGCAGTCATATATTTAGCACTGAGCTAACGCATTTAGAAAAATTATAAAAATTAGCATAGCTCAAAGGTCAGTTAACCGGCCTTATGTGAGATCTTACTTTAAGATGATTAAGATCCAAAGGCACAACAAAAACAAACAGGAGCAGTCACGCCGCTTGACTTTTAAAAATTTTAACGACGCGAAGTTGACCAACCGCGTTCGATGATGGCGAGCAACTGAGAAAACCGCATTCAAAAATGATAAAGAGAGCTTCAGCTTTTTAGTACCCAGTATTAGCAATGAGAAGGGTATATTGAATTCTGGTAAGTTGGAGATGCAATCATAATAACACCTTTTTCTTTCAGATTGAAGATATTGTAGCCCACATTATAGTGTAAACATTATTATTGGTAATAACTACATTTATAAAACTAGACTATAGCCGGCATATTAAAAGAACCAAATTGTATTATTTTCAAAAATTACAAAAATTAATTTAAATTAATTAATTGAACAAACATTCAATTTCGTTTAACGAACTATTCGGCATTAATTTTAATATTTAATTTTGAATTTAACGTTAAAATATGAAAACCCAAAAATGTTTTTTTTAACCAAAAAAGGTACTGAATGGCGAAAATCGAAACACAAGGGAATATATATTCAAAAGAGACACATAGAGCGGGTCGATGTTATTAACATGAAAATATATTCTAAATTTGCCGAACGGTAGCAAAAATAGCAAATAAAAAAAAAAACAATTATTGATATCCTGTAGCTATCATATACATAGTTATAATAGTCATAATTTGCTAAGCTATGGTATACTATGCTATGCAAACCTTTTTTGTATATGCATACTGACTCTTTAACGGGCAACTTTCGCAAAAGACAAGTAAATTAAATATGGCATTGGCTGTCTTGCCTATCGTTGAAATATCATTGAATATTTACGCCCTGTAATAGGGACGTCTATTAATAGGCAATGTGGACTTTAAGCGAAGGGTACCGTACTCACACAAGGATATGCACGCACATATCCGCGGAATCAAAGCAATGGCAAAATAACGAAACCTCCTGCCATTTGACGAAAATCTTTGCTGACATCAACCGAGGTCAAAGGGAGTTACCCGCCTTCAAACTCCGCTCAGTGCTGAGGTTTCTTAAATATACTCACATTTAGTCCGAAATGAATCTAATAAACGAAAATCCAAGGCAATTAATACGAAGTCCTCACTTGTTCCAGTGTTTTACCAAAATAATGCAATGGAATTTTCGCGACGCAAATTTAGAGCCTACAACTAGGCTGGAATAGAGTGACCGTACATTTGACATCACAATACAAAGTCTTTGGCAAATTACTTTAAGGGCCTAAGAAAATCGATTACGTTTTTGGGATTAATGCATTAGTGGGATTCAAGTTGAACGATAGTTTTGCATTATTTGTATAAACTACAAATAATAAAATAGGTAAATTCAAAACCTGTTTTTCTTATTTATTCAAATAATAGTTTAAAGAAAGTTTTCATAGTTTTAAAATCACAATTCTGTGTAAGCGCATTTGTACCAATAAATACTGTATCGGTGTTTAAAGGTACATGTGAAGATTTTATTTTTTAATTTGGGTTGGTTAATATATATTACCTACCTTCTCCTCAGCTGTTGGCACCGTTTTCTATTTTCGTGACTTAAGATCGGGTTCAGCATAAGCTGATTCGAGATAGTTTAATCTACACTTACCTTAGGTCGCAAATATTTATATTTTTTAATCTTTCTATAATGCTGTTAAATAAATAATGATTTTTTTATTCATATTCTACTGTTTCTCTGTTGCTTATTTAGTTATATTGGAAATTTATGTTTCTCAACACTGCTTGTTACATAGCCCATAGCTTAGTGCTGGAAAACACCTGATATTTTAACGTATGTTTGCGGTCTTGATGGGCACGTTTTTGGTGTAAATTTATTACATAAAAGCATTAGACGCACATCCAAAATGTACGCCCTGCTCCGACGCTTTGTGGGGGCCAGCACCATCAATGGCCCACTAAGGTGCTACGCCTCATTCACCGCCAGGGATGTGATGCGAAGCACCGCCGAAGATACCGGCACCCTGCTGACCCGATTCGCCAAGCATATTGCGCTGGAGCGGCACAGGGACAAGGAACACGTGCTGCCCAAGACGACGGTCCGCTACGCCGACTACTTTCCCATTACAGACGATCGGTACTTCCAAAGGACCGTGCAGAAAACCGATGCCAAGCAACTTCCCGCTTTGATCATCCAAGCCTCCAGCTATCGGTCCAATGCTGCTGTGCCCATGTATGTTGCGGCATTGAACGCACTGGATTCACATGCTGCCGATCAGCTGGCCAAGATGGACACCAGCACCGTGCTGGAGACGCTGTACTCTTTCCTCTTCCTTGTACCCGGCTGGATGAAGCGCATGGATTTCTATCATGCAGCCGTACGGCGATTGGCCAAGGAAGATTTCCGCGACAACAAGGAGAGATATGTTCAGGTTTGCTTTTATTTGGGTCTGCAAAAGAAATCATCGAATTACTTCCAAGAGCTGCTAGAAGATCAGCTTGCGATTCATTTGCCCGCCTTGAGCGATATGGATCTCGCTGTGATCAGTAATGCGGCCTATAAAACCTCGACTTTGATTACCGGCGAGACGAGGAAAACTTATGAAACAGTTCTGGTGAATGCCACTTTAAATCTGCAACTAACTGCGGAAAGCGGTGCCTTGTTGGTCTCCTTTGTTAAGGCTTTGCGACTGCAGCGGGTAAAGGATGAACGAGTGTGCCAACATCTTCAAGATATCTGCCTGGATCCTGCTAAGATAGGACTCATAGAATCCCGAGGATTAGCGCATATTTTCGCTTTCTTTGCCGAACAGCTCTGGGACGCGACAAAGTGCCTAAGTATTGTGGTGGATCGATTTATGAATCTGCTTAAACCCGGAGACTTGCGAGCTAAGGATCTGGCCACATTCGTATGGGCTAGCGCCCAACTGGATTGTAAATTAACTGCCCAGCAAGTTAGGCAAATCGAGAAAGCTGCCCTTCAAAAGCTGGATCACGGGGAGTACGACTATTTCCCGGACAATCTGGTGGACACCTGCCTCTCGTTGTGCACATTGGGTCACTACTCAAAGGACCTTATTGAAGCCGCTGAGGAACTGAAGGCCGGCCAGCAACGCCAACGAGCGCAACCAAAAGTGGACAGCCGATTGACTGTTCTGCGCTCAGCGGTGGCTATTGAGCAACCATCGTGGGCAAAACTAAAGACTGAACAGGCTTTCAAAGAGTTTGAACGTGTACCTGCTTATTTATTGAGGGATCGAAGGGACTTGACAAAATATGTTGAAGACCTAAGTAAAGTTCCTGAGGTGGAGGGCGTGGATTTAGTCTGCCCCATTAGTGGTATAAATCTGCCAAGCTTGCGAGTGCAAACGATGGGCGATCAGGCCAGTGTTTATTTTGTGGAACTTCTCACCGCAGATCAGTCACTCAAGTTCAGCAGGAACCCTACATCATTAGTGCGCCTAAAGAAGAGGCTCATGGAATCACTGGGTCGAAATGTTGTGATCGTAAGTTGTTTTCTATTTCTAAAAAGTATTATGTATTTTATGTTATTATTCTTTACAGCTGCACTCTGCGGAAATGGCCACCAATGCGAAGGAATTGCAACAGCTCCTAAAGCCAGCAGTTGCGTCTGAAGAGAAATCCGAAGTTTCGCAAGAACAGAGTAACTGAATTGTGTGATAAAAAGAGCCTAAAGTGGCTTCATAGGCTAGTTACAAATCGTAGCTTTATTTAACAGTGTTTTATGTACTTGTACATATTATTTAATATTAATAGCACTAAAATAATGTTCAACAATAATGTATAATACAAGGAATGGACTTCAGTATCAAGGGTTTCACAACGGGATTATCGAATCGACTTGATCTTAGCCTTTAGAATGATGTAAGATGCTAGCCTAAAGAGAACTACCATAGCACCCAGTGCGATGACATCATTCCAAAACTGATCACCTCGCATGGTAATCTCCTCCAGGAATTTCTTTGGATACCTATGGAGGAAAATAAGTAATTCCATTTTGGAAACTTCAAGACTGATTGAAATGACTTACCTGTAATGACAGTATGGCGCCTCTTCGCATTGCAGAACTCCGCGGTCCAACCCGTAGATGGCTGATATGAAGCCCTCTAACCCATATCTTAAGTAGGATATGTGACTGCCCCACTGTAAGTAACTTGGCAGATCCCTCAAAGTGACTCCAAAGCCGGCGAACATCATCATGGGAATGGTGAGCACGGGCGCTAGGAAGGTGCCATTAACCACGTCGAACCAGGCGCCGATCATTAAACCAAAACTTTGGCCGACAAACACGGTCAGTAAACTGATGGCAAAGAACATCCAGAAGCGTACCCACTCCATTGGCTGGTAACTCCATAAGTAAACAATGACCGTAAAAAGAAAGCAACTTAAAATCTAACAGATAAAATTCTTGTTAAAAACATTTCGTATTAAAAATTCAGGGGTATACACACCGAAACAGGCAGGTCCACTAATGTCATGGCAGTGTAGTAGGCTTTAAGGGAGTACCATCTATTGAAATGCTCCTTGATCAGAATGGACAGTTCTATGGGGACTGGTTGAAAATAAATTAGTTTGTTATCCAACTCGCTGAAGAATAAAATATAAGCTTACAAGTCAAAACAGTCAACATCATCGTGGTCATGGAGTGGTGCATCAGTATGGCAAACAAAAGATTGTAGTTGTCCAGCACGCGAGATCCCTCGCGTCCCGTGTGATCGTACATGGCACCAAACAAAGCCGCCACCGCAATGTTGACACCAATGCGCAAGTGCGTCATGGTCGTGTCTCGTTTAGCTTTAATGTAACCCCGCCGCAGCAGCACCGAGCACTGGTTGGTGAAGCTGGTATCCTCCAATGAACGGGTCTTAGTGCGCTTGGGGATGGGATACTTCCGCATCAGAGCCTCGGCCCGCATAACCCCACTAGGATTATCGAACCAGGTCAGACAGCTGCCATTCTCAGTGGCACTTTTCAGCGAATCGATCTTGTCAAAGCCATACTCCCCGCAGGCTAATTCAATGACTAAAATAAAGGTTTTGGATAAGTTTTAGCTTTTAAAAAGGATGTATATGTGAAGTATTGAATAATCCCAGGACTCACTGTAATCCGCTGGATTGTGGTACATGGGACATGGCAAATCCACCGCCTGCAGGAACGGCACCAGTTTCTGGGTGCTGCCCTGGTAAACGCAGTTGCCAGCGGATAGGACGTAGACCTGGTCGAAGATCTGGAACAGTTTTGCCGTAGGTTGATGAATGGTGCAGATAATCGTGCGACCCTGGCTGGTCAACTTTTTAAGCAGCTCCAGGACTTTGGTGCAAGAACTGCTATCCAAACCCCTGCGGAAACGTAAGAAATAATCAATGAAATGGAATAAAAGCTGGGAAAGCGAATGTCTTACGTTGTTGGTTCGTCGAGGAACATCACAGTGGGGTTGTTGATCAACTCCATGGCGATGGATAGCCTCTTCTTCTGACCGCCGGACAGGCGCATTGTGAGCGTCTGATCGTGGTTGTACAGACCCAGGAGCAGCAAAATGTCTTCAATCTGCAAGGAAACATATTGCATTATTAAACATAAATATTCACAGGCATTTCTTTTCCCACTCACCCTGCTCTCCTTCTCCTCGTAGCTGACGGATTCACCAAGTTTCAGATCGGCAGCTATATGCATATTCTCGTTGACGGTCAAAAGGGGCTGCAGGCGATCGTCCTGCGTGATGTAACAGGACATGCGACGGAAGGAGGCTGCCCAAATAAATCATTTTCAGCACCTCATTATACTCTATAAGATTTCAACTACTTACGCAAATCCCTTCGTCTTCCATTAAGCAGAATAGATCCATCAACACCAGTTGTCTTGAATCCAGACAGTGCATCTAGTAGAGTCGACTTTCCAGCTCCAGAGGGACCCATGATGGCAATGAGTTGACTGCCGGGAAACTTGCCGCACACATTGTGCAAGATTTCCTTGGATCCTATAATACAACAAAATTACATAATGCTATCGTATATTATATTTATTACTAAATAGTTTTTCTTTGTCTTTTTATGTGGCTGTTGATATAAGGGTTCAAGTAGCAATTGGGAACCGGTTCCAATTAATTCACATTGAGGACAAGAGGTAGTAAAATATATATGACAACAAATCAAGTTCAATCATCTTAATGGAAGCTGCCGCACGAACCAAGACCGAAAAAAGCGCGCCAAGTTCGGTCGAATGTGAAAGTTTTGCTGACAGTTTTCTTCGATTGCAGGGGCGTGGTGCATCATGAGTTCTTGCCACAGGGAAGAACGGTCAATAAGGAATATTACCTGCAAGTTATGCGCAATTTGCGCGAAGCAATCCGCCAGAACGGCCGGATTTGTGGAAGAACAAAAATTGGCTTTTGCACCACGATAACGCACCTGCTCACACATCGTTGCTTGTGCGCGACTTTTTGGCCAAAAACAACACACTAATGATGCCGCAGCCACCGTATTCCCCAGATCTGGCCCCCTGTGACTTTTTCTTGTTCCCTAAACTGAAGAGGCCCATGAAAGGACGACGTTACGCTACGCTTGACGAGATAAAGACGGCATCGAAGGAGGAGCTGAACAAGATTAAAAAAAATGAGTTTTTGAAGTGCTTCGAAGATTGGAAAAACCGTTGGCACAAGTGTATAATATCTAATGGGGATTATTTTAAAGGGAACAAAATAGATATTCATAAATAAATAAATAACTTTTGAAAAAACACAAAATTCGCGATACTTTTTGAACAGCCCTCGTATGCCTAGTTTTCATCCACTAACAACAAGCTCTCTTTTTATTTGGTCAAATAAATATTTCTGTTCAAATAAACTGTTCTGCGAAGGTATTCTAGGCTTCGGGTACCGAAGCTAGCCATCCTTTTGTCATTTTTTTTCGTTCTTGATTTATTTTTACTAATAACAATATCGGTACAGGGTATGTAACAGTCGGAAAACTCGACTGTAATGCTCTTACTTTTTTTTTAAGTTGTTGATTAAGATAGTAAAAATAATCTGGAATAATTTTTCCGATTATCTACAAAATTAAACCATTAGAAATATTCTATTCAATTCTATAATTGAACTATACAAAAGTTTTAGTAGTTTAGTTATATACTAAATAACAAACTTAACTTTAATGTTAAATCTTAAGTAACTTTTTAAAGCATACTCATATTTAATAATGGCATTACTGATAACAACGAGTTAACCACGCATATTATCATTATATTCAATTAAATTACAGCCATGGGGAAACAAATTTTGATGTGGTCATCGGCCTGGGGCGCTAATCAAGTTACCATGGGCAAGCCATTGCAATACCCACTTCTTGTTTCCTCTTGGACTTTGAAATTGACATGGAGGCCATTATATCGACCGTTTAATGCTCTATTCGGTTTCTTATGGAACTTGTGCAGAAAGGGGATTCACAAATGACTAACTGCCCTGAAGTGTCTCCTGGACTTTGAAATTGGCAAAGAGGCCGTTATATCGACCGTATAATACTCTATTCTTTTCCATTTGCAAAAGTCATTGCTTTTACATAAAAACTTGTGCAGAAAGGGAATTCACGAATGACTAACTGCCCCTGATAGCAAAGCATTGCCCAAATATATACAACAGGGAAGGGGTGTGATCGGTGCTTATCTAATCGATAGAGAAGCGAATTGGTAAAAGAACTACCAAGCAAGTGTTTATGGCTGATTGGTATGTGAAGCATTATCGTAAACAATAACCTTGACGGAAATTTACTAACTTAAAATGTTTGACCAGCAAGCTGAATTATTCTTCCATAATTATGTATTAAATAGGAATCTTTTTTAACGTTAGCCTAAGGACACATTAATTGTTTAAAATGGATTGGAATCTTTTATATTCAAATGTGTTCATAACTGTCGTTAAATACTTGTAATTATTCATATGTTCCACTAGTTGATATCCGTCACTACAATTTGATTTTATATGACATTATTCTTTATTTCAAATCGCCTTAGAAATACCGGTATTTGCCCGTTACAAACTGTATAAGGTTTCGCTGGCAAAAAAGAAGCCGCAGATCGTAAAAATATATAAACCGAAATATGTGCATATATAACTATGACTTCTAGTTAACTTAAAGTTCGCCGCTGGCAATCTTATCGAGTCATATCTTAGATCATGCGATCGCAATGGATCGTAAACCTCACCTCTCTTGAAGCCCAAGCTCACTGTCAAGGACAACTCCTTGAACTCCATATCCACCGGCTCGCGAGCAGGCAGATTATTGAGTGCATCGGTGTCGAAGTGCAGCTCCTCCTCCTCGACGGGCTCCAGTGGAGGCTGCTTGCTGGCATTGGACCCGTTGCCATACGCCACCTGAGGTGGTGTGGGCGGAACGATGATCCTCGGGCTTGACTGCCCGTTGCGGGCCACGGGCACTGTGGTGGTATTGTAAACCCGACCGGAGGTTACTTCTCCGATCTCAATGCCCAACCCGAGTCCGGCGACGCCATTATCGCTGCCAAATAAAAACTGTTCCCGCGCTGTGGCCATTCTATCCGTACTTCTTTAACTGTAACAGGGAAATATTTTTAAATAAACAAATTTACAAAGTTACTAGAAACAACTTGCACAATATATACACATTTACACATATTTAATATTAAACAAGAAAGGAAGGCTAGCTTCGGTACCCGAAGCTTAGGATACCCTTGCAGGCTAGTTGCTTTCAGACCGTTGAATCGTTTGTATGGCAGCTATAGGATAGTAATCCGATTTTTGGGTTTTTAAATTTCTAAAAAGGCTTTACTGTCTATGAAAACAGTTTTTCTCAAGAATGAATTGTCTTGAATTGTCTTGAAAAACACTAGAGTTATGCTCAATGACCAATTTTCTCCCATCGTTCCTATGGCAGCTATAGGATATAGTAGTCCGATTTTGATGAAACTTTCAGGATATGTTAAAATTGCTATTAAATTAAGTTTTCCAAGAAATAAATAAATTATCTTTAAAAATGGCGATATTTTGGCACTTTTCCCAATCGTTCCTATGGCAGCTATGTGATGTAGTGTTCTGATTCCGGCCGTTCCGACTTATATACTACCTGCAACAGATTGAAGGGTCGGTGCAAAGTTTCAGCCCGATAGCTTTAAAACTGAGAGACTAGTTTACATAGCACCCGACAGACGGACAGACAGACGGACATGGCTAGATCGACTCGGCTGGTGATGATGATCAATAATATATATACTTTATAGGGTCGGAAATGTCTCCTTCACTGCGTTACAAACTTCTGGTCAAAATTATAATACCCTCTGCAAGGGTATCCTTATATTTTGTTACCGTTTCTAAAAGGAATGTAATGTTCTCAAGATAACCTATCATGTAATTTTTTATTCCTTATTATGTAATTTCTTGTAGACCTTCAATCTTTCAATCTTTCTTCGAAGCATAAATCGTTAATATTTTGTTTAACAACAAATTTTAAAAACGCTTTTCGGATCATTGAGCAAGAGATGAAGTTTTGGCTTGTGGATTGATTTAGTGATTAATGCAACAGCTATGGCAGTTTGTTGTGACTACATTTTTGCATCTTATGTGCAACCTGTTGCCGACAATTAGGTAATATTTTGCTAGGTCCATTAAAACGGGTTTTTATTACAACTCGATTCGCACTTTGATCGAACGCTCACTGATCAATCTTTGTCCTATAACCTCGTCGTCACACCAAAATGGTTGTTATGATTGACTAATCCGATCGCAGACTAGGTTGTTTATTTAGACGCTAGTCCCACCCGATGCACTGCTTCTCTGCCTGCTCAAAGAGCTGTCAAGCAGGATGCCTGATGAAACATATTAATTATCTGTCCCAATTAACTGTGCTTTTACATATAGAAATAAATAGCACGCAGTTTACTCCACGTCCGCACTGCTGCAAGAGACAATTAAGTACCAGCATGTTAAATACACAGATTTGCGAAAAGATCAAGGTACAGCCGATGAGGCTGAGGCGGGCAAACAATAAAACAACACAATTGAGTGGAAATAAGATTTCAGTCGTATGCACATCTGCTATTGATCCGCCGATTCAATCCGAACCCAACCGAACCAATCGGACACAATCAAAACAAAAGCATTGTCCAAAGCTACTACTTGAACAGCATTTGCCACTGTTTTAAAAGAATTCAATTTTAAATGTCAACAAGAATGGAAGGCTAGCTTCGGTACCCGAAGCTTAGAATACCCTTGCAGACCAGTTGCCTTAAAACTGTTTGATCGTTAGTGTGGCAGCTAAAGGATGTAGTGATCCGACTTTTTGTTTTTAATTTTCTAAAGGGGATTTAATGTTTATGAAAACTGTTTTCTCAAGAATGAATTAATTGTTTTGAAAAACACCAGAGTTATGCTCAATGACCCATTTTCTCCTATCGTTCCTATGGCAGCTATAGGATATAGTGGTCCGATTTAGATGAAACTTGCAGGATATGTTAAAATTGCTATTAAGAAGAGTTTACCAAGAAATAAATACAATATCTTTAAAAATGGCGAAATTTTGGCATTTTTTCCCAATCGTTCCTATGGCAGCTATGTGATGTAGAGTTTCGATTCCGGCCGTTCCGACTTATATACTACCTGCAACAGATTAAAGGGTTGTTGCAAAGTTTCAGCCCGATAGCTTTAAAACTGAGGGACTAGTTAACATAGCAACCGACAGACGGACAGACAGACAGCCAGACAGACGGACATGGCTAGATCGACTCGGCTGGTGATGCTGATCAAGAATATATATACTTTATAGGGTCGAAAATGTCTCCTTCACTGCGTTACAAACTTCTGGTCAAAATTATAATACCCTCTGCAAGGGTATAAAAATTAACATGATTTTAAATTTCCCCATTTTCTAGGCAACTGATACTCCGATAAAATGGATAAACAAAAAAACATTTTTTTTAAATCGTCTCACGGGAGAGCCCCTTAAAAATTATGTAAGCACGTGAATGTAAAAATTATTTTAGTGGTGCGAATTGTCAATTTATTAAATAAAAATGTCATTGAACAACCGTTTTTCTGGGTTGATATAGACATTAGCTACAGATTCCAGCCGATCTGGCGCGAACTGATCAGCTGCAATCAAAACAAAGCATTGTTCCATAGATGACAAAAAGAACAAATACAATCTTCGCCGTTGCTGGTGACGAATTACTATATATGTATGAACATATGTGTATAGTATAAAATACCTAAAGCCAGGCAGCATCTTATCAGAAAATAGGGAAAAACAAATTAATGTGATGGGCGCTTCCAATGGAGACGTTTCCCTTTTCTTTAAGTGGAACCTAGGTAGGCAAATGCACTTAAACCCAGCAAATAGTTATCAGGGCTGTCAAATACAATTATTTATGTCAATGCCCCCATCCCGGATCTCGGCATAAAAGGGAGCTGGGATGGGAGCTGCCCTTGCATTGCCTTAATCAGGTAAATTTCAATATTGATTACTGATACGAGGGCCATTGTCACGTTTTGCGGCATTTGCTGTTTTCTTGCCCCAGCTTCACAGATTTCTTTGTTCTGTGAATTTCGATTCTGCCTGCGACTTCAGGGAACTTGGTTTGGGATTTCCTATGCTGAAGGTTTGTACTTACACAACATGCCTCTTATGTGCTGATGCTGCCCCAACAATAAAATATTGTTTCGGCACCATACATCGCTTGCCGAACAAACCGGTTCACCAGATCGGATCGGATCCCCATCCCCATTCCCTTCTCCGATGCGGATGAGAGATGGAATCGGGACTGGCAGCTGTTCGATTAGAGAGCAAACGGGAGCTTAACCAGCCCAATCACTGGGAACAGATTTCTGTTTGTACCCTGATAATGAGATAATACAGAAAAAAGCTTCTGCCATCTTTGGTCTCTGGTTATTGTCCCATTGATTTTTAATGCGATTGCCGCAATTTGTGGCTGTCAGCTAATCGAATTTAATTATTTCACAGATTGCAATTCCCAGTCTTAAAGTGCGACTTCAGCACTTTTGGTGGCCATATTAACGGAAGTGACCTACTCTAGCAGTTTAATCGACGCCAAGGTGTACAAACTTATCAAGTTATATATATACTTATCCATTTCATGGAAAAGTATGAATCAGTTACTCATTTAACATCTCCTTATTGCAAATCAAATTAATTAAATATTTGAAGTGTAACAAAAATTTAACAATTTTAGAATGTAAACAAATTTATACCATTTTTTTTAGAATAAATTATTGGTGTTTAGTTTTTTTTGTATCTATTCTTTTTTTTATGTTACTAACCCCACTTTTTATTTGTTGAAAAATAATGTAAATAAACACTTAATTAAAATGTATTTAGTTTATAAATTCATTTCCTTATTATCATATTGTTCACCAATACATTTGAAATCCATAACATTTATCCATTGTTTTTATGATTATTATACAATATGGTTTTTGCATATTTTGTTCATAAATGAATTTTTGTAATTTTATTATCTCTCAGGGGCTTAACACTGATCGTGATTAACTTTATTTATATTTTTTCTTATATTCCCTATCCTTATATTCCAAAAACTATTTTGAGCTTCTAATTAATAAATCCTTTACACTTTCTGTGACTCCTTACCCTTTTATTAGAGTCAGGATTATATTAAGAATATTTCACTAATTTGCACTAGTTTGAAACTCGCGATCCCCGCAACCGAGTAACGCCTTCGAAGCGATGTGCGCGACTGGCGACCAGTAAACAAAATGTGCGATCCCAGCTAGCACCTTGCTGGTTGTGGCTATATGACAAGCTATATGGCAAGCTGCTTCGTCGACGTCCCGTCCCAGCTGACGACTCAGCCACAAAGAACACGATCGGGCGTCTCAGCTGGTGTGTGTGCATATCTGAGTGCCTTGTGGATGCATGTGTATGTTGAACGCAGGCTTTATCGAAGAGGTTCAGTGATGTCAGTTGGTCGGGGAAACCACAACCATAAAATAGGTCTTAGCTTTGGGGGGAGATATATTTAAAATATGTAATATTTATATACAAATGTTTTTAAAAATTAAATTAGTTAAGCTAAAACCCCAAGATGTCCTTAATCTCCTGAATTTGGCAGAAAATACTACAAAATATAACATCCTCTCTTTAGAGGAATGTTTGCAATAACTAACGTAGGCGAAAGTATTGAATCTACCAGAAAACCTTTATTATTCTGAAATTAAAATTTATTGAAAATTCGATAATTTCGGATATAAAATTTTTAGAAAATCTGATTTGGTAAAAAAAAATGCCAAAGAAATGTAATTCGAAAATTAGAATTACAAATTTGAAGAATTCAATATTAATTTAAAAACAAGAAAGGAAGGTTAGCTTTGGTACCCGAAGCTTAGAATACCCTTGCAGACCAGTTGCCTTTAAGCCGTTCGATCGTTTTTATTATCAGCTATAGGATGTAGTGATCCGATTTTAGGTGACCCATTTTCTCCCATCGTTCCTATGGCATCTATAGGTTATAGTAGTCCGATTTCGATGAAACTTTCAGGATATGTTAAAATATTTATTAAACAGGGAATTAAAAAAAAATAATTAATTATCTTAAAAAATTTTGAATTTATGGCACTCTTTTCCAATTGGTGATGCTGATCAAGCAACAATATATACTTTATAGGGTCGGAGACGTCTCCTTCACTGCGTTACAAACTTCTGGGCAGATTTATAATACCCTCTGTAAGGGGATCCTAAAAAAAAAAATCCATTGTTTGGAAAATCAAAGGTTGTTTGTAATTTTGTTGTAATAATTTAAATTTGATTAACTTTTTATTTTACAATTTTACACATGTTTATGACTAATACAAAATGTCCAAAAACAAGTCCGAATCGTAATTAAAAACATTGTTTTTTTGTTTAGCAAAGATTGTAGATCAATGTGAAACGTACAAATATGTTTTCAAAAATTGATTAACGTTTTGCAAACAAGTAAAGATCTAACTCGAGAATTGACGGGAAAAAGGCCAACCTTGCACCACTTACAAGGTGATCGGCGTAAATTTCGCATAGGTTATTAATGTTTTGTTGTTGTTATATTGTCGTTTTCCTTCACTGATAAGAGACACTCGCGGTCGCACACAGGCGCACCTACCAGCACAAACAGAAACCGAAATTTACCTGTAGCAGCTGATTGAGTTTTTGGCAGTGCGATTCCTCCGATCGCACCCGACCCGACTTTGGGAATCTGATCGGGCTCGGGTCACAAGTCCACATATCGAATTTGTTTTGCCACTTCACGATTGTCGTATTCGTAATACGTAATAAAACGTTCTATGTCTACGCGGATTTGTTCATTTCGCTTTTATTCTGTTGCCACAAAGGCAGCGCACAGTAAAACAATGGCCTGTTTTATACCCGCTTGACATTATCGGGCCAGTTTTCAGTGCCTCTATATTGTACATACAATGTGACCCACCTACGCACATCCATCTATACCTATAAAGGCTCTTTGTAGTCGCCTGTGAATCAGATACATTTCATTGATTAGCTTCCTTATTCTGCCGGTCTGTGGACTCCTGAAATTCATTTACATTGGCAATTGTAACTTTGTGTATTATAATTATGGCCAGAAGTTTGTAACGCAATGAAAGAGTCATCTCCGACCCTAAAAAGTAGATATTTTCTTGATCAGCATCACCAGCCGAGTCGATCTAGCCATGTCCGTCTGTCTTTCCGTCTGTCGGTTGCTATGCAAACTAGGCTCTCAGTTTTAAATCTATCGGACTAAAACTTTGCACCAACTCTTCAATCTGTTGCAGGTAGTATATAAGTCGGAACGGCCGGAATAGCTGCCATAGGAACGAGGGAAAAAGATAATTGATAGACTTTATAAATCACTTTTAAATAACTATTTTTACCTTTCTTAAAAATCTTATCAAAATCCATCCTTCATTTCTTATTTTATTACAAAAATTAACAATTTTAATATCTTGATAACGTCTTATACTGTATAAGCTTTATACAATCTTCAAAAATTGTTAAGTTGTTGAACAAGAAAGAAAGGCTAGCTTCGGTACCCGAAGCTTAGAATACCCTTGCAGACCAGTTGCACTCAAACCGTTCGATCGTTTGTATGGCACCTATAGGATATAGTGATCCCATTTTTGGTTTTGAATTTTATAAATCGGAATTAATGTCTTTAAAAGCTATATTTTCCAAGAACAAATTCATTGTCTTGACCCCCTTTCTCACATCGTTCCCATGGCAGCTAAAATATATAGTGGTCCAATTTTGATGAAACTCTCAGGATATGTTTAAATAGTCATTAATTAGAGTTTCCTAAAAAATAAATTAATTATCTAAAAAAATTGCGAATTTATGGCACATTTTCCCAATCGTTCCCATTCATAAGTTCCGCATTCAGAATATTTCAAATATATATAAAGCTTAGAAAAAATAAAAGTTTGTTTTTAATTTATTCAAAAAAATAATTCCTTTTATAAATTAAGTCTTATTGTAACTAAAGCATCAATTCTTGACTTCAAGCATTTTCTTAAGCTCTTAGTGTTTTATCTAAGCTCTATCCCACTTCATAACCCTTATAACTTCTTAGATAAATGCCTATCTAGCTTTTATCGCAATTATTACTTAATAAAATAATAAAACGAGTACCGGACCGACACTATGATTCAATCTCCTGGCCGGACTTTGACCGCTCTAGACTTGGACTAATCAAAAGGCAACTGATATTGTAAGTAATGTCAAGCTAATAATGGAAAATATAAAATACTTAAAATACGTCACGGCTTCGCCGAGTGCTACTGTTGAGCCGTTGCATGAGATTGAACCTCGATCTGATCGGGTTCCGGGGCAAACATGGCAAACAATGAATGACTGCTGAATGAATGATGAAAGAATGATTGAAGTGGTCTCTAATCTATTGGAGTCAAATAAACTATAAATAACCATTTACATAAGTGTTCGATAAGTTTTAATATTGACTACATCTACATTATAATCTGCACGTTAGCGAACACCCAACCAAGCCGACGATAAGATTAAAATTTATGGCTATTCGCGCTATATAAGCTATGGGAAATCGTAAATAATGAGCATGGGAACGCATCTCTCTTGAGACTAAATCAAGGAAATCAGCTCATTTCCTTATTTGAAAATCGAACTGCAAATATTTTCGCTTTTCTTAAGACTCATCATTCGATCAGGTATTGAGGATTGCATTGATTCATCTTATCTTGCTCTATTCATGCGTTGTGGTTGTATTTGGCTATAAGCAAGAAAATTCCAAAAACACTTTAAATTGTTGTAAGCGAAAGCGTCGAAATTGGGTGCAATGAATCTCAACATCAGACAAATTCCAACTAAACTGATAACCATGGGTTGGCGCGTGTCGTTTGGCCAATTAAGTGTGATCGCTACCAAATTTTGAGACTCGTCGAAAGTGGTTTATTTCCATAGATTTAAAGATTATTGTGCATGATGAGCAATGGCGTGACTTCAATACTTTTTATTTTTATGTAGGCTCTCATCTTAATACCCTGAAAACAAACTAAAACAAGAAAGGAAGGCTAGCTTCGGTACCCGAAGCTTAGAATTCCCTGCAGACCAGTTGCACTCAAACCGTTCGATTGTTTGTATGGCAGCTATAGGATATAGTGATCCCATTTTTGGTTTTGCACTATATTTTCAAAGAACAAATTCATTGTCTTGAAAAACACTAGAGTTATGGTCAATGACCGCATTTCTCACATCGTTCCTATGGAAGCTATAAGATATAGTGGTTCGATATATATATCTCAGGATATGTTAAAATAGTCATTAATTAGAGTTTCTCAAAAAAAATAAACAAGTAAGAACGTTACAGTCGAGTTTCCCGACTGTTTGCTTATAGGCAAAATAAATCAAAACCAAAAAAAAACAAGAAAGGAAGGCTAGCTTCGGTACCTGAAGCTTAGAATACCCTTGCAGACCAGTTCCCTTAAAACTGTGCGGTCATTTGTATGGCAGCTATATTAGGATATAGTAATCCGATTTTTAGTTTTTGATTTCCTAAATCAGTTTTACTGTCTATGGAATCTGTATTTCTCAAGAATGAATTTATTGTCTTGAAAAACACCAGAGTTATGCTCAATGACCCATTTCTCCCATCGTTCCTATGGCAGCTATAGGATATAATAGTCCGATTTTTATGAAACTTTCAGGATACGTTAAAATAGTCATTAAAAATAGATTTCCAAATAATGAATTGGTTATCTTAAAAAATGGCGAATTTATGGCACTTTTTCTCAATCGTTCCTATCGCAGCTATGTGATGTAGTGTTCCGATTCCGGCCGTTCCGACTTATATACTACCTGCAACAGATTGAAGGGTCGGTGCAAAGTTTCAGCCCGATAGCTTTAAAACTGAGAGACTAGTTTACATAGCAACCGACAGACGGACAGACAGACAGACAGACGGACAGAGGGACAGACGGACATGGCTATATCGACTCGGCTGGTGATGCTGATCAAGAATATATATACTTTGTAGGGTCGGAAATGTCTCCTTCACTGCGTTACAAACTTCTGGTCAAAATTATAATACCCTCTGCAAGGGTATAACAAGAAGGAAGGCTAGCTTCGGTACCCGAAGCTTAGAATACCTTTGCAGACCAGTTGCCTTCAAGCCGTTCGATCGTTTGTATGGCAGCTATAGAATATAGTGATCCGATTTTTGGGTTTTTAATTTTCTAAAACGGCAATAATGTCTATGGAAACTGTATTTCTCAAGAATGAATTAATTGTCTTGAAAAACACCAGAAATATGCTCAATGACCCATTTCCTCCCATAGTTCCTATGGCAGCTATAGGATATCCGATTTTAATGAAACTTTCAGGATAAGTTAAAACAGTCAATAGAAAGAGTTTCCAAAAAAATAAATACATTTTCTTTAAAATTAGCGAATTTATGGAACTTATTCACAATCCTTCCTATGGCAGCTATGTGATGTAGTCTTCCGATTCCGGCCGTTCCGACTTATATACTACCTGCAACAAATTGAAGGTTCGGTGCAAAGTTTCAGCCCGATAGCCTTAAAACTGACAGACTAGTTTACATAGCAACCGACAAACGGACAGACAAACGGACAGACAGACTGACAGATGGTGAGGTGATGCTGATCAAGAATATATATACTTTATAGGGTCGGAAATGTCGCCTTCACTGCGTTCTGGTCAAAATTAAAGGGTATAAAATATATATTCACATCGAGTCCGGTCTGGGATTCGAACCCAAGATCTTCGCGTTTTAAGTCGAACGTCGTAACCATTCGACAAACCCAAACTTTTTGAACCGGCAGCTAATACAGTATAAATATTTTGAAGGCGTACATTCATACATATTTATATGAAGGTAGTGGCAGCTGCTGCTGCAGCGACACTTCCGAGAAAAATCAATCACCGAACGCAAGCGATTTACCGTTTGTTTGAGCAAATAAGCAGTTTATTGGTGGTTAGCGCCTGTAAACTTTAGGTATTTATTGTGCACTTTCTAATTAACCAATCTTGATTAAATTTTCAGGATCGGTAGAAATCTATGCTCTAATTGCACGTGTATTTTTAAAACAATTGTAGCTTGAAAATTGTGCAGTGCAGGGCAGTGCAAAAATAAAAATACAAATTGCGTGGGCGGTGGGCGTGGCACCTGAAAAAAAAATTAAACTTCATCTGCGTAATAATTACGAGAATCTGCACTGTTAATAAGGTTCTTATAGCTCTTACAGACAGACGCACAGACGGGCGGACGGACAGACGGACATGGCTATATCGACTCAGCTCGTCATGCTGATCGAGAATATATATACTTTGTGGGGTCTGCCACGCCTCCTTCTGCCTGTTACATACATTTGCACAAATTTAATATACCCTTTACCCTTTGGGTACAGGGTCTAAAAATTAATTAATTAAGCAAGAAATGAAGGATAGCTTCGGTATCCGGAGCTTAGAATACCCTTGCAGACCAGTTGCTTTAAAACTGTTCGATCGTTTGTATGGCAGCTATAGAATATAGTGATCCGAATTTTGGTTTTTAATTTTCCAAAACGGCAGAGTTATGCTCAATGACCCATTTTCTCCCATTGTTCCTATAGTAGCTTAAATATATAGTGGTTCGATTTTGATGATACTTTCACGATATGTTAAATTAGGCATTAAATAATGTTTCCTACAAAATAAATTAATTATCTTTAAAAATGCCGAATTAAGGCATTTCCGTCTGTCTGTCTGTCCGTCTGTCGGTTGCTATGTAAACTAGTCTCTCAGTTTTAAGGCTATCGGGCTGAAACTTTGCACCAACCCTTCAATCTGTTGCAGGTAGTATATAAGTCGGAACGGCCGGAATCGGAACACTACATCACATAGCTGCCATAGGAACGATTGGGAAAAAGTGCCATAAATTCGCTATTTTTTAAGATAATTTATTTATTTCTTGGTAAACTCTATTCAATTTTTATTTTAACATATCCTGAAAGTTTCATCTAAATCGTACCACTATATCCTATATCCTATAGCTGCCATATAAAGGATAGGAGAAAATGGGTCATTGAGCATTACTCTGGTGTTTTTCAAGACAATTAATTCATTCTTGAGAATTCATAGACATTAAATCCCTTTTAGAAAATCAAAAACCAAAAGTAGATCACTATATCCTTTAGACGCCATAAAAACGATCGAACAGTTTTAAGGCCACTGGTCTGCAAGGGTATTCTAAGCTTCGGGTACCGAAGCTAGCCTTCCTTTCTTGTTTAAATGCAACTTGATAAAGGTATTATAATTTTGGAACTCAGTAAAGATAAATCTCTTAAAGATATCAGACCTTATAAAGAGTATACATATGTATTTTTTTGTGATCAGCATATATATCCATTTTGATCTAACCTGATCGAAGTACCATATGACATACATTTTTAAAAGAAAGATTTGAAAAAAGAAACATAATTTCGAAGTTTCTAAAGAAAATTACTTGATTCTTTAAAAATGGTTAAAAGTGTGTGCACTTAGATCACGAATGTTTTGGAATACAAGGATTACACTTAAGTCGTTGACAGAATTAATGCAAACAACGGTTTATGTTTTGTTATCCAAGGTTCTAAGCTGTTCCCAAATCGAGCTGTTAATGTGCCAAAAGATAAAGGGCATGGTAATCAAAATTCAAAAGTCTTTTTATATTCCATATATAAATTAGCATTTTCGTTTATCTTCGGTTATAAAACATATGACTTTAATGAGATAAGTGGTCTCAAATCTCCGTTTAACGAAATCAGATTGTTTACTGGATATTAGAGCACTGAAAAAGTGTTATAATAAAGATGTCAAAAGGATTTTGTTTTGGATTATGCTCATTTTTGGGCAATTAACTCGGAAAACAAATTTGATGTTTCATATTCATTTGTTGCAATAATATTCTGTAAGAATATGAAAAAGCGGACACCAATAACGCTTTCGTTTTGAGTAAACAAAGCTAGGAAATGGTTTTTATGAATAAAAAATATTAAATTGTATTTCTAAAAGTTAATAAAATTGTAATTCCATATTAAGTGGGCTATGCTATGGTATGGAATCGGTCTTCGGAATGAACTAAGCGATATATTCTGTCTAGCGGCATTAATAGGATCAGCCACAAAGATAACATACATACTCGTATGCCTATTTATGCAATTAACCAAAATAAAGGGTTTTTCAACAAGGACGGGTGTATGTTAATAACATAATAATTTGTGTTTTTACGTTTGCACCACACTGCGCAAGCTAGAGTCTTTTGATTTAACCCACGCAATTGGAGCATTAATTTTTACCGATCCTAAAAATTTAATTAAGTGCACAATAAATATACAAAGCTTACAGACCCTTAAATTGAGTCCAGAGTACTGTTAACAGTTCATGGTGCGACTTTCGAAGAACTGCTGAATCCGTTGACGGGGACCATGTAATATTTTAAAAAGAAAGCCACAAAGCTTAACAAATTGGTCAGTATTTGAGAGTTGAGAAATGGGCCCTTTCTCCTCCTAATAAAAGACAAGTGATAATGAAAAATAAATATTCGTGTCGAAATCATTGCCCATGATTCCAAAGAAAGTTATGGAATACGCAGCAAAAAGTGCACATTTTATTATACCCTTGCAGAGGGTATTATAATTTTGACCAGAAGTTTGTAACGCAGTGAAGGAGACATTTCCGACCCTATAAAGTATATATATTCTTGATCAGCATCACCAGCCGAGTCGATCTAGCCATGTCCGTCTGTCTGTCTGTCTGTCTGTCTGTCTGTCTGTCTGTCTATCTGTCTGTCTGTCTGTCTGTCTGTCTGTCTGTCTGTCTGTCTGTCTGTCTGTCTGTCTGTCTGTCTGTCCGTCTGTCTGTCTGTCTGTCCGTCTGTCGGTTGCTATGTAAACTAGTCCCTCAGTTTTAAAGCTTTTGGCCTGAAACTTTGCACCAACCCTTCAATCTGTTGCAGGTAGTATATAATTCGGAACGGCCGGAATCGGAACACTACATTACATAGCTGCCATAGGAACGATTGGGAAAAAGGGTCATAAATTCGCCATTTTTAAAGATATTTTGTTTATTTCTTAGGAAACTCTTACTAATGACTATTTTAATACATCCTGAAAGTTTCATTAAAATCAAACCACTATATCCTATAGCTGCCATAGGAACGATGGAAGAAAATGGGTCATTGAGATTAATTTTGGAGATTTTCAAGACAATTAATTCATTCTTGAGAAATACAGTTTTCATAGACATTAAAGGTAAAAATTAGGAATTTAAACACCAAAGATCGGATTACTATATCCTATAGCTTCCATATAAACGATCAAACGGTTTGAAAGGAACTGGTCTGCAAGGGTATTCTAAGCTTCGGGTACCGAAGCTAGCCTTCCTTTCTTGTTATAATCTCCAATAAGGGCGATCACTTACTTGATGTTTTATTTTCAATTTTAAACCATCTAACCGTATACCTATGCTAATAATTATATTAAATGAAAGCGAGTTTTATAAAATTAGAGAAGAAGACGTCGGAGAATTCAACGGTTTGAGGGCAATTGGTCGGCAAATATATATTCATATATTGGGGCCCGAAGCTAGCCTTCCTTTCTTATATGATAAACTTTAGTTTTTGATTAAGGACCAAATGGTTTAATTAGGAACCTATTTATCCTCCACCAAGTCTAATCAAAATTTAACTTATATACGTACAAATTAATATTATAACTTATCGGCACAAGTCTTACTGAAGTTTGGCATATACGGCTTGAATTCCCCGGCAATACTCACCATTGTGGGTTCTATTTTTTGAACCAAGTCTTTTCTGGAGTATTTTTCTTGAGGATTGGTAACAAATTTCTCACACACCTGAAATTTTGCTCAACCGGATTTTAGGCCAAATTGTTAACGGTTCAGCAAGATACAGGCGCGAATGAAATATGTCGCCTTAGGATAGAACTCCCATCCAATAAGGATGGGATACCAAAAATCACTGATACTGGATCTATGGCTGCGACTGAAACCGCGACCGCAACTTTTCCTGTCCACGTTCAAAGTCGAACTGATGACCATAGCTCAGCGTTAGTTTCTAGGTAACCACTTCTGATCGACCAAGACCCGGGCACGGGCCCGCCCGTCTCGTCTAACTACCAATATGTATGGTATGTAAAAGCATATTAGAATTAGAGGCTCGGAACAAAAGGAAGCACTGACAATGCCGGCTGCCTGGTTGGCTGAGTGACTCGGTTGGGGTTGGCTGACAGATGGACCGGCTAAATGGGTGGGTGGGTCACTAGCACCACTAGCACCGCTTGCAACACCGGCGCATGCTTTCTAAACGCCACCGCCACAATTTATATTTTTTTGTTGCTGTTGTGGGACGCACCTTACTAATACAAATAGTCAAATGGAAGCGGAGCGACAGCTGACACCATCAGCAAACGCGCCTTATAACGAGCGACTAGCGACCCCACCTAGTATCACCTGGAGTGATTACATAGAACGTCAGATGGAAGCGGAGAGTCCACGGCCCCATGGTTACCAGCGATGCCATGACGTGTGCTCTTCCACAACTCTGCTACATAGCACAGCCGTTTATCATTGGGCAAACACAATGGTTGCATAGAGGGGATCCTGTCATATACGACAGGATCGTATTCTACCATTTATGATTTTTAAGCACCTCTAAATGGGTTAATGACTTGTCAAATGCATTTCCTAATTAAATTAAACTTTGAGAAACCGCGCGGTAATTAAATTAAATTCATTAAAGATGAAGCCAAATTCCCTACTGAATTTAAGTCCAAATACGACCAAGTTAATTCTTCTTTTATAAAAGCTTTAATATATATGTATTTTTAGATATTTCTATATTCAACAATATTTTTAATTTTCCCGTTAAATATTGTATTAGTTCACAATTATTTTATTATGGAAATATTTTTATAGAAATGTTTTATATATATTTTGTACAGTTTTCAACGAGAGATTAAACATCTAATACTCAAATTAACTAACCCTCCGAATACCTCCAACTTCCACTTTATAAAAACAAAACTAATTGCGAACATATAAATGGTTATATTATGTTCAGCAATCACAAATTTTATAAATAAGCTAACTAAAACATCTATTTTTATAGGGAAATGGAAATGTAATTAAATACATTTACTTGATACTATAACTATAATTGTATATTTTACATATTTATTTATGATGCCTGCATCGATCGCTTTTAAAAGTCATTTTTAAATCCGACCACTACATCTAAAACCTGCCATAGAAACAATGGAAATAATGGGGAATTTTATCATAGTTCAGTTGTTATAGAAGATAATTTATTAGTTCTTGGGAAATAGTCTTTTAATAAGAATTAACAAAGATTTATATATATTAATAAATTGGTTTTAACATGCATATACAAAGCTGCCATATGAAGCGGCTTGAGAGCAATTTGCCTGCAAGGGTATTCAAAGCTTCGGGTAGCAAAACTAGCCTTCCTTTCTTGTTAGGCTTAATGTTGAACAAAATCTCATTAGTTAAACAAAATATTAAATCTTGTAAATATATATATATAATATTGGAAATGTTCGTATCTTTTTGCAGCTTCATTGGAAGCTACTTTTCAAATGCATTTAATTCATTTTAATGTCTTAGGGGATTAATAACCACCTTTTTCAAGAAAATCCCAATGGAAAGTGCCTAGACATTGCGGATGTTCTCGCTTGCTTATAAGTCATCATTATGTACTCATAGCTCTATTCCTATTTCACACCTTTTTCCAAAGCCAATCCCTAAAACCTTGCACATATATATGAGGTCCCGCTATCACCGCACCCATTTCCTTGAAAGTAGACGTGCCACATTTTGCGCCCCACAAGTTAGCCTTTACCAACCACAATGTGCCCTTTTTGTCATGCAGGACTTCTAGAATAAAGCAGCGGGGATGATCGGGAGTCGTTGAAAGGGCGCGTCGCATATTAATACCTCCCATTTAACATTGCCAAATGTCAGCCAAACTGGGATTGGCCTCTGCAACGAAGATATTGCTCAGAAATTTCGGCGGTGGAATCTATTGACTTGTTAAAACTTACAAGTTACAGCAACTGTTGTTTTTACAATAATTTTACAATAATAAAGATAACAAAGTTAATTTAAACAAAAGCTCATTGAAAATTAAAAAACACAGATATGCATGGGCTAGATGGGAAAGTAAAAAGCCTGTTAAAATATATAAATTGCGGAACTCCTCTATGACCACCAGAGCCCTACCAAAGCTCCACAAATACATTAAAACACTGGGCGTGCTGGCAGAGCTGACCATTGGCTACACCTATGTACACGTGGAATTATATAACAAGCTGATCCCAAACGCTGGACCCCACCCAACTGCCTTTTGTCTTGCCATACATTAAAATCTAGGTGAGGGTGTGTTGGCCGTTGAACGAAATTTAGTATCAATGAGCATGCGGCTCTGTCATTTGGATTGAATGGTTAATTTAATTGCAACTATTAATTTGAGCTCCGCCCGCAACGATTTGTTTGCACATAGTTAAATCGACTAATTGGATGCCAGTTTTTAGTATCAATTAGCCTCAGACTCGAAGAAAGTAACTTTATGCCTAACATATTAATTCAACAGCTTAAGCTATGCCAGGTTATGTTGTTCTGTGGTTGAGGATTCTATGGGGTCTAGTTTCGTCAGCGGCTTTCCCAGTGACATGGGCAGGCGATCGCCCCAACGGCTGACTCTCGCACAACTGTAGGCGGACCTGCAAATAGGTTAATGGTTACTCTAAACATCACTAAAGCGATTGGTGGTACCCACTTTCCGTGCTTGGATTTGGTGAAGATGACCTCTTGGAGATGACCCTCCTCTGTGCAGACCCGGCAGATGGCGTGCTTTGATCGCACCAAAGCCGGCCGCACAATTCGTGGCCACGAACGGGATGGGTCAGAAAGCGGTCCTTTCTTCAAGATTGCGTAGCTATAAAGGGCGGTGTGACGGTCGGCCAGGGAGTCGCTGCCCAAGCGCAGGGGGGCGTAGGAAACGGGAAAATTGCAGGGAGTGCGATCGACCAGATCTCTGAGGCGTGGACAGCCAACATCATGCGGGCACTACAGATAAATCATAAGATGTTTTAATGCAGGTTGACTTTAGAAAAAAATGCACCGCTTACTGGTGCCACTGTGTGCCCTTCCTGCTCCTGCCTTAACAGAAAGCGCCTAGCCTCATTCACCAACTCGCTGCCTCGACGAGTTCCCTCCTCTGCAATGACCATGTAGCCATCACACTTGAGCCACAAATTAAGCAAAATATCCTGCCGCTGCTCTTGGCTCTCCATTTCGAACAGTGTGTGCGACACAATGACCAAATCGTATTTGGTTTCGATGGCTGGCAGGAACTGACGGTAGTATACGTTGCGCAAAGACATCTGTTTGTTTTCGTGACCATCTCGCAGGATCAGTTCGGAGATCTCATTCATTTCTCTGGATCGGTCGACGTTATAATACTCGAAAATGTGATCCCGCCACAATTCACTGGCCACCCAAATTCCAGTGCCGATGCCTGATCCGAAATCAAAGAAGCTTCGCGGCCGGAACTCCTCATCGCGTTGGGCCAACTCCGTAAGCACGCGCTTTAGCACGGCGTACTCCTGGGCACCGCGGGTTACTGCGTACACGATGGCTTCGTATGAGCCATACTCGATCCGCTTCCAGGCGTAGATGCGCTGGCTCAGCCTCCTGTTAATCTCTATTTCCCGCTTTCGTTTCCAGCGCGTCGCTTCCTCCTCTCCCAGCGTGGCCAGGCGATCCAGTGACATCTTGGAATTCACCTCCTCGATAATTCGATGTTTTTTGTTCTCGATCTCCTCCTGCGTGGGCGGGGGATGACGCGATCTGATATATGAGTTGAGCTGCTGGCCATCCTGCATGACCTTCTTTGCCGGATGGTCGCCAACGATACGCTTGAGGGTGTCGCGCAACTGTTTGGGCAGCTCAAAGTGATTGGGTTTCACCATTCCCGGGTGTTTCCTGGGCTTAAGAGTAGCCTGCTCCAGGCCGGATAGCACTGCCGGCTCCAAATCCACAGCGATTTTGCTGGTGAAGCGATGCAGTCGCAGCACCAGCCTTCTCGTTGTGTGTTGCAATGAGAGCAACATTCTTATTTGGCTTTTAATATGTAACCGCAAAATCAAAACAACACGCTTTTGCCGGTGCCTTGTTGTTGCTCGATAGTGTTGGAAAAGTTCCCGCCAATTACATGATAGGGCTGCCAGATCCTCTGAATGCAGCCCTCAGTTAGGGTCAACACAATAGTATTTAAAGGCCCTGAAACCTTTGCGATTGTTTTAGGCCTCTTTGGTCTTTTCTTCAACTGTCCACTCTGTCATTAAATCAATTTAATATTTGTTTAATTATGAAAACTTAATATATCAGAAAAATTAACTCGTGACTCATAACACTTTGGTGTCTGGCACTAAAAGACTTACCTCTGCTGTCTGAGCTGGCGTGAATTTGTTTACAAAATTAGATTAAACAAATATCGATGCCGCGGGATGCCTGCTAGGCTAAACTATGGATGAATACAAATTACAAGTGAGCAAAGGTGGAACTAATATAATCTCAACTTCCTTTATTACAACATCCTCGCACTCAACAGTTACTCGTCGTGCAGCAGGCATTGGAAAATGTCACCGATGAACAGCAACGCCAGGAGCTGTTGGCACTGAAATCCAATCTGCAGGAACTCCTAGACCTCACTCGGGAAACCAAGGACGAACCTTCGAAAAACGATGCTTCCCAGCAAGCAGATAACCTGGACGATGAGCTGCAGCGCCTTAGAAATGAACTCGAAGTGCTGGAAGAGACGGGTCCCAGCAAATCCGCTGCGGAGGAGGAGCAGCAGCTGGTGGATCTGCGGGCCAAGTACACCGCCAAGGTGGGTGAAAAGTGCTCGGCTCCGCACGAGCACAGCTGGGGTGCACTGAGCTACCATAATGCGCTCGTTTGTGGAGTCGACGACGAAGTGATTATCAACAGCGACGGCGTCCTGGACGTTCGACTGCGCGTGCTTTTCACAAATCCCACACATCGCGAGATGTTGCCCTGCTCCTACTACCTCGAGGGCGAATGCCGCTTTGACGAGGCACGATGTAAATATTCCCACGGCGCTCTGGTGGCGGGTAGCAGCATACGAAAATACAATCCCCCCGACTTTCACAAACTATCCCGCAGTTACCCTGTGCTAGCGCAGCTGACAGACCGCCTGTGGCACCGGGGCAAAGTCTTGTGTGTTAATTTTGTGGAGCAGATCTGCAGGGTGCGACTGGATGGGCAAGAGCACAAAGAAAGGGAACGGGATTTTAAGTTCGAGGAGTTATTTCCCCTGATCACCGACCAGGAAGATGAACTCACTAGCGAAGACAGCTCAAGTGCGAACGATGAGAGCAGCGAAAATGTAGAATCCGATATGGATGACATGCAGGCCGCCAGACAGGCTCGTATGGTGGAGTTAAGCTTATTTACATTCAAGCCAACGGAACGATTGGGAGCCTGGGAGGAGTTCACACGGGTAAGATTTGCATTCGAATTTAATTGTGGATTTTAATTATTCTGAAAATTATTTCTTAGGGTATAGGATCCAAGCTGATGGAGAAAATGGGCTATATCCACGGCACAGGGCTTGGATCAGATGGAAGAGGCATTGTCACCCCAGTAAGTGCTCAGATCCTGCCCCAAGGCCGCTCTTTAGATGCTTGCATGGAGCTGCGAGAGTCTGCCAACGGGGACAAGAATTTCTTTAGCGTGGAACGTAAGCTAAAGCGTGCCCAGCGCCGTCAGAGAAAGGCCGATGAGAAAACCTACACCCGAGAGTCTCAGCGCACGGATGTTTTTACCTTCCTTAATGGGAGTGTGCTGGGCAGCGGGGATAGCAGTCATCAGGGTGATCAATTGGTCAAGAAGCAAAAGAACAACAATCTGCAAGAACACTCGACTAAGACGCTCAATGTGGAGACAGTACGCGTGGCCGACAACATCCGCCGCAAACAGCGGGACATTGTAAAGGTGCAGCAGTCTCTTAGCCGTAATGCAGGTGGCGCTCAGCTTCAGAAGCGACTGCAGGAGCAACTTCAAAACCAACAACAAGAGCTGGCCATGCTGCAAGCTCAGGAAAGAAGTCTAAGCAGGGAACAGCAAACCCGTAAAAGCAAAAATAAAATGTTTGAGTTTTAAAAAATTGTATTAAAAGTTTGTTTGTAATCTCCTAAATGCTGCTAAAGGCACCCGCCGTAATGATGGCTGTCATATACTGCTCCAACAATGCCTGGGCCAGGTTGGCGCCATGCTCCACTGCCATGGAATAGGCCGTCTCGCCGTTCTCATTGGTGGCACTTAGATCCAAATCCCTGGCTAGCAGCTCGTTGCAGGTGTGAGGATGATTGCCAGCAGCTGCATACATCAGCGCGGTGTTTCCAACAATGTCCATGTGCGTAGAGTCCGCTCCGTGTTCCAGCAGAAACCGCACTATCTCGTTGTGGCCGCCGGCGGCTGCCATAAGTAAAGGACTGACCATATCGGGGGCTAAGGTGTTTACATTAGCACCAGCGGAAACCAACAGCTGCACGGAGACCAATTGCCCGTACGAAGCAGACCAATGAAGAGCCGTAAATCCGTGACTGTCCTTGTAGTCTATATCTGGATGGCGTCCCCTTTCTGCAGTCACCTGCTCCTCGGTGATCTCGCCCTGGCCCGAGCGTTCGTGGAAAGATAACGACACCTCAACGGGACAAAAGGTGGCCTCGGTGTTGCCGCGCTGTAGGTTGGTGAGCACGGTGGATTGTGGGCGGTACGGCAGGAAAGCGCTCTTCCGCTTGGCGTCCAGCACCAGCACTGAAGTGGGCGCCGAGCGCACGGCCTCATCTTCGTCGGAATTGGTAGTATTTTGGTGTGAACCCGCTGGTGCACCCATTGGTTATGGTTTTGTTTACTATTTGAAGACAAAGTTTTTTTCGTTTATGCGTCGCCGTCGTGAATAAGTTTAAAAATAATGATAATATTTACATTAAATATAATACTTGTACTGACAGCTGCATTTCGAAATTCAAAGATTATTATCAATCTATAGACCATGTAAGAACAATTATCATTCTAAATTAATTATATTTAACCAAAAACTGGATATTTCGCAATACAATTTGTCAATCACTTATTCTCATTATCTCCTCCATAAACGCAACTGGTGATGGAAGTTGTGCCCAATCGTTATCGATAGACCTGTGGCTGTTTTGTTTGGATTGTTTTCGTTTCTCGTTTCAAAGCTTAATTTGCGTTTAATTATGTAAATATATTTACCTGATTTGTTAGCGCTGTGTTTGTGTGTTTCATAACAGGTTTTGCCACAGCGGCGCAGTTGATTTTTGGCCAAAACGTCCCTGCACCTGTTGCCTGCGAATCTCGCTTTCAGTGCAAACCTGCGTTTGGCCTTTTTCATGCCCTTTGCTTGTATTCGCTGGCAAATTAATTGCGTCAAAGTGGGACTTGATTGTTAAAGCAGCGCAAAAATGGGTAACACAAGTTCTAGAGGGGAGTCGGACGCCAGTGACCCGCCTCTGGATGGGGGGAAACACAAGGCCAAGCTCCAGGTCCAGATCCAGAACCAACACAAAGCCAGCATACAGTCGGCGTCTAGTTGCAGCTCTGACGTAGGCGGCGGCAGCAACAACAGTCTGAAGGTGCAGCAGCAGGTGCAGGGCTCGATGACCAGGTCCGCCTCCGGGGCGGACGTCACCGAGAAGTACCTCACCCAGCTGGTGCCTGTGGAGAAGCTGGCCGAAATCCTAAGGGAGCAGACGTCGGCCAAGTACGGCATCAACGGCATTTTGGCAGACGTCTTTGTGGTGAGTAATTAGCTTTCTTATCAGCTCCAGCCCACTCATAAAAAACACCCCTCAGTCACAAGTCTTTCCACAATACACGGATTTGGGCCACCGTCTGTACCGGTTGATGCACTCGAACTCCAAGGCCACCACGAAGCACCTAGGTGCTGTGGCATTTAGGCAGCAGTGCGAACGCTTCCTTGGCATCATTGACGATGCCAAGACCCTGGAGTGCTACATTAAGATGTACGCCCAGGAGGACAATCCTGACTTCATCGACAAAACGGGCGTGACGCGGCTTTTGCACATCTGCTACACCATCGCCATGCAGCACTCGGGCAACGCCGTCCTGTGCTCTGCCATCAATCGAACCTTCGGCTCCGTGACTAAGTCCATTTTTCTGTGCCACGACAGTCTCAGTTTGGGCTACGTATGCCGCTGGTTCGAACAGAACCTCATTCGTTTGGTGCTGCTCGTGCACAAGTACTGTGTGCATACGTTGTCCACCGCATATCGCGGTCTGGAGCAGCAGACTCAACCCTGCGGCATTGAATTGCAGACCCCGGTGCTAGAGCAGCGCAATCCCTTCACAGACGTCACAGATCACAGCCGAGGCCATGGAGATTTGGACTCCCTAATGCCGCTCTCGCAGGCGTGGCTTTTGGCCGGAGCTTTGCCTCCGCTTTACTCCAAGCCACAGACCGTGGCGAGCAAAAGCAATAACAACAGCAGCGCCGCGACAGCCGTGCAGATCTTTAAGGAGAAGCTCTCGATGATGCCGTCACACTGGACCCTGCTCTACGACTCCAACGAGCACGGTGTGGGAGCAAATCGATTTCTGCACCACGTTCTCGGTTACCGGGGACCCACTCTCGTCCTGCTGCACACCAAGGACGAGCAGACGTACTGCATTGCGTCGCCCAGTGAATGGAAGGAGACCCACCTCTTCGTGGGCAGCGAGGGAAGCTGCGTCGTCCAACTGCTGCCCAAGTGGGTAGCGAAACACGTAAAATTCATGATTTCTCCTAATACTGTTCCTTAAAGGTTTGTCATACTGGAGAAGAAGCCGAACATACTGTACCTCAACACGAGTATACGTGGCTACCCGAAAGGATTGCGTGCCGGCGCCGATCCCCGCAAGCCCATCATAGCGGTCGACGAGCATTTTGAAAACGTAGACTGTAAAGGCCTGGCTGCGGGTCTCATGTCTATAGAGGTAAAAAAAAACAACTTCATTTAAAATTATCATTATGTTGATAATTAACAGACCATTTCCTTCCACTGTTCAAACCAGATATTTGGTATATATTTTTCTGTCATTTAATCGTATTTCATGTAAGCCTTATTCAACAGGGAATATATAATATGCGTGTATATTCATATATGGTAAAATTTAGACGCATATCGCATACAAACGTCATAATCTCCAGTCTAAGCATTAAAAACCACAAACCTGTGCCTCCTAATGGCTAGGTATGTGCTTACGATGCATTTAAACTAAGTCTATGATTCTCCTCACCCAACAACAGGCTACCAACAACAAAAACTACACACTACTTCATCCTTTTTGATCTCCTCTCCACAGGTCTGGGGCTGCGGCGACAAGTCATCACGCGAAGTGCAATTGGACATAAAGAAGTGGCAGATCAAGGAGGCCGAGCGCCAACGGACAGTGAAGCTCACGGCCGCCGACTGGATGGACCATCCGGATCGATATCTGCTCGAGCTGGGCGGCAGGCAGAACTACAACAATTGATCGGAGTAGCAACTGCGTGTATATATAGCGTACGATAAAAAGCAATCGGTGTGCCTTCCGTTCCGGGGGCAGGTCGGGTCGAAATTTACTGGGACTCGTTACAATTATGCGCACGCAGCACAAAAAGTAATCACTGGACTGAATTTGTTTTTAATTGATGTTGATTGATATTCGGTTTACTTGTTTTTTTTCTATTATCAGCGTTTTGTATTCAATTTGGTTTATGTTCGTAACGTGAATTCCGTATATGCCTTTAAATGTATTTCATTCTATTGTGTCTGTGCTTTTATCAGACATCTGTCTGAAATTTGTATTTCCGTCAATTTTTATTTAAAGTTTTTGTTATTTTCTGTTTTTTCGTTTAAATGTAAAAAAGCAAGTATTAAAAAAGACATGGAATCGAAGTGCTTAAACAAATAATTCAATAAATGTTTCAAATGAAATGAAATTACATTCGTTTTTTTAATTCGCTTGCTGGATTTCCGTACTCTGCTTTCCTTATCGCCAAGATAAACATGTTCTGACTTTTATATCTTATGCGGTCCGACGGAAATCAATAATACAGCAGATTTCCTTTATCATATCCAAGATTAGCGACAAAAGATAACGAAATGAAGAAACTATAAGCATAAATCTTAAATTAAAAATAATAATGCATTAGTATGGTGATGCGTGCACTTATGTAATATAAATAAATAAACAAATAGTAAATAATAAATAATAGATAATTGCAAATTGGTTTCCAATATTATATTATTACGTTGTATATTACTTTTACAATAAGAAGTTCTATTTAAATACAAGTCACGCCCTTTTCTGACCGGCTGCAGTCACAAAATTCACAATCGGTTCAGGCATGGGTTTAATTAACTACTTCGCCACACAAAATTTCGAGGTCTCAAATATACGGATATGTGGAGTAAAAATATCGTTTCGAGCAGTTTGCCTACAAAAAGAGCGTACAAAATTTGCATATAAAATATCTGACCTCCACCTCGCGCATTTAATGATTTATTTGGACTAGGGGATGTGTGGAACTAATTGTGCGCGTACTAAGGGAAAAAGCAAAACTACAATTGAACCGATCGGTAGGTGATTTTGAATTAAAAACTAAGGCCGCAATTGTAAAGACCCCATTTTATGGGACCAAAAGAACGGGCTCGATTCATGAGTATTTTTTTAAAATAGTAATAATCGATATACGGGGAAAACATTAATAACAATTTTTTGCAAGGCGTGTAAGTAAAGAAATGTTCAAAGTCTAGTCTGGGTCTAGGTGATGTACTCCCGATCGCGTCGACGCCTGGTCGTTGTGGAGACTACGACAACTGGCTGCCCTTCCCCGTCGTCTTCGCCCCCGTCGTTGTCTTCGTCCTCGTCATCATCATCATCATCATCCCCGCCCGTTGAATTTGACCATTCGGATGCCGTCTGGTTGCTGCCAGTAGCACTAAACTTAAGACTGCTCGACATGCCAAATGAAACGGACAAGGAGGCGCTCAGCGACGAGGCATTTACACCATCCTCGTCGTCGAACGCGTCGTCAGTGTGCGGGTGCTGATGGTGATGGTTCTGGTGCTGGTAGTGATATTGTTGGTAGCGATGTCACCTGCCCGCCCCCGCCCCCAGCAGAAGGGCATAGTCGTCGTTGGACTCGGGAATGGGTGCCGCCGCAGAAGCTCCTGGCGCAAGCCTCAGGAAGTTGCCACCTACCCCCGGCTCTCTTTCCCGCTCGCGAAGATACAGCGTATCCCGCTGACGCGCCGAAGGCTGGGAGCCTGTCGCGTGTAGTTGTTGCTGTTGGTAGTTGTTGCTATTGCTACTGTTGCTATCATCGGCTATGCCTGCTAAGGGAAATCGAGATTGGAAGTGAGTAGGTTGATGGTTTTCGGGCATGGTATTCAGCTTGCCCTCATACACCGGCACGATCAGGCGACTGGAGGTAGCCCCGTACATGTTACCTGATTGCGACGAAGGGCCTGAAAGCTGCTGCTGCTGATCCTGCCGCTTACTAATCAAATACTCTGACTCACTGCTAGAGCGGCGAGGACTGCGCGCCAGCGGCTGGTACGTGCTGCGCCCCTGAAAGCGGCGACTTAACGTGCTGCCCACCACCCCCAAGTGCTCGGTGACGTCCTCCTGCATGTCCGAGATGTCCATCATAGAGAGGAATGCGCGGCACCAACTGTGGTTTGGATTATTCCAGTACTGCGGTGAGTTGATGTGGAACGGGTGGTGCGGGAAACTGTAGATGTGTGCCACGGCGGCGATAAACATCTCAATGCAGATAAGAAAGTTCTGCAAAGGGAAGAGGATATTACTTTAGTTAAATAAATAATAAATAAACAAAATAAAGGTTATTTATTGCATTGGTCTCTCAGATTGAGGAGAACATTCACAAATAACGTCGTTTTAAAATGCAAATATTGTAATTAGGTATTAATTTTCTTAATTATTAGGAGAGTGTTATCATGTTTGATCCCGTCTGCAAGGGTATTCTAAGCTAGCCTTCCTTTATTTTTGTTGATGTTTTCAATTCTAGTTTTGTTTAAATTAGCTTTACTAATTGTGAGCTCACCTGCAGTAGGGATGCCAGATTCGTGTCGCCCACATCCGAGCCAAAAATGTCCTTAATTATTTTATAATAGACCAGGACATTGAGCAGCACTCCCTGACTGCAATAAAAATGGAATAAATGTAAGGATTCGACCCTTCGAAAGTATTAGATGTCACTTACAAAAAGGAGAAGAAAACCACAGCCTTGATGCACAGAAACTTGGGAATGGGCTTCATGGGTTTCAGATCTTCCTTGTTTGCCCGATAAAATAGCACCAAGCAGTACATGGCCACGAACTGGGAAATGTTATTGACGACCACAATGTACGGAAAGGCCACGGTGCCAGCGAATTCACCCTCTCCGTAAACGCCACATAGTTCGCAAATGCTAAGGGGATAAGGGATCTAGGGATAAGGCAAGATGCGAAGATTAATTCCGGGGATAACTCACACAGAGATAAATGTTGTGATCGGCCGGACCACCGTGTACTGGAGGATGCCGTGCTTGCAGTTGTGGATAAACTCGCGACCCATCACCCACGGTCTCATGCAGCAGAGCGGAAAGAAGTGCGCCACCTGCGGCTTGTACACCATAGTGGCCTCCAGGTCCTCGCTGAGATTCAAGTAGTTAAGCAGGTATACCATGAAGTTGTAAATCACGTACGCCTCGTAGCACTCGCGCAACGAATCTACATATATGGAGTGCTTCGGAAAGAAGAGGCCGATCCACTGCATCGAACAGACGGTATTAGATTGGTCTCCGTTTCGCGTGACCCACTTACCGCATTAAGGGCGTAGATGGGCACCATCCATAGAATGCGAATAATGTGCTTCTGAAGAATCGGCTTCGTGAAATGGATGACGTGTTGGATGATGTGCCATATCGACACGGGCACCGCCGACAGCACGAACAGGCCACCAATGAGGATGAGCTGATCGTTGCGCTGGAAACCATCTTTCACGGAGTTGACAATAAGCAATGGCAGCACAATAATGGCGAATATGGCGTACGTCACGATCAGTAGCGGCCGGATCCAGATGCGCCACTCCTCGCAGAAGCGTCGTACGTACATCCCGCACATCTTCCCCTCTATAAATCTAGAGTTTTGTTACTCTTGCGATAACAGCCGACGAATTTCAGGGCAGCGTTGTGGTTGTTTTCGTTTCTGTTGGCGTTGTCAATTGGCTACGGCTTCCGATTTGGATTCCCTTTGCTCTGCTGTTCTCCCCTCAACGAATGAGAATGAAGTTTACAGGCCTTGGCAATCGCACCCACGCTGTCGGAGCATTTTCAGACTCTCACTCCTAGCAGGGAAGTGCTGTTGTCCCAAGGTTTTCCCAATTGCAGCGATATTGTCCGCTTAAATCCCCTTCTCAGTATCAAAATGCAAGTGCAGCGTATATGTGGAGCAGTATGACCTGCGCAACAACACTAAAATATACCAGCCCTGTTCACCGATATATACCGTTTGAAAAATATACCATCTGGTCATACTGCACAACAGGAGAATTTTTAGTTGATTCTTTTATTTGTGGCAGTAAAATATCTGGAGACAAATCAAAATATATGCAGTATTAGGGGCTATTCTTTTTATACCCTTGCAGAGGGTATTATAATTTTGACCAGAAGTTTGTAACGCAGTGAAGGAGACATTTCCGACCCTATAAAGTATATATATTCTTGATCAGCATCACCAGCCGAGTCGATCTAGCCATGCCCGTCTGTCTGTCCGTCTGTCGGTTGCTATGTAAACTAGTCTCTCAGTTTTAAAGCTATCGGACTGAAACTTTGCACCAACCCTTCAATCTGTTGCAGTTAGTATATAGGTCGGAACGGCTGGAATCGGAACAGTACATCACATAGCTGCCATAGGAACGATTGGGAAAAAATGCCAAAATTTCGCCATTTTTAAAGATATTTTATTTACTTCTTAGGAGACTCTTACTAATGACTATATTAACATATCCTGAAAGTTTCATCAAAATCGGACTACTATATCCCATAGCTGCCATAGGAACGATAGGAAAAAATGGGTCATTAAGCATAACTCTGGTGTTTTTCAAGACAATTAATTCATTCTTGAGAAAAACAGTTTTCATAGACATTAAAGCCTTTTTGGAAATTTAAAAACCAAAGATCGGATCACTAAATCCTATAGCTGCCATACAATCGATCGAACACTTTAAAGGCAACTGGTCTGCAAGGGTATTCTAAGCTTCGGGTACCCTAGCTAGCCTTCCTTTCTTGTTTTGTTTTGTACAATAAAGGCAGAACTCGAAAAAGTCAAAATTTCCCTTTAAATCAGAGTTGCAAGATTTTTTGAATCGCTTTTTAATACTGTAAATAATAATACAAAATACCACTGAATAGAATAATTCAATAGAACTATTAAAAATTGGGAAACTATTGGAAAATTTTCAAAATGCATCATATTATATATTTAAACGAGTAATTAAATAAAATATTAGGAAAGCATTAAAAATGTATAATACAAATTTAAAAACATAAAAAAATGTGAAGAATTCTACACACATTACTAGCATGTTGAGTTTGGAATATCGTTTAATATAGAAAAGCGTGCTCATAATGGAAACATTATTCTCATGGGCTTATGGCGAGTTAAAAATATATATACTAGTATACCTATTTCAAATGTACTACTGTATTTATAAATTTCTTTCCACCGTTTTTCAAGAAAGGCAATGCTAACCCAAGATATCAAAGACTAAACACATTTGCATTTAAATTTCGATTCATCTATTTCCGAAACACAGTGTCCAAACTAATATCTCTAACTTTATACCTATATTGACCAAATCTAGACTATGGTTTGCTTTTTAAATTATTTTATTTAACAAATACGCTTACATTAGGTGATTCATTAGGCCAGCACATTAACGACGCGTCTTGGTGTCTATAGTTTTGAAATTTAAATTGCCTAACGTTCCGGACCGGCAGGGTCCGGCTGTCTTTCGTGTTCCAGTACGGCGGCAATGCGCGCAGTTTATTTGCGAAGCCCGTGCATATGTGTACACATAATATTGGATTAAAGTTAAGATAATTATAATGTAAATACGATATAAAAACAGGGCTATGCGGTTATTACCGCCTAGTTTGAGTGGTGGTGCAAGAAGAGGATCGCGTCGATTTGGTTGCCGGTGAGCATGAAGCGCTTGTTAAAGTCGTAGATCTGGTCTCTCAACACCTTCTTGAAGCTGAGCGTCACCACGCCGGGCACACTCTGGTAAAGGGTGGCCAAGTCGCGCAGAGTCCCATAGATATGGCCCATCTTAAGCCACCATTCGATAGGTGACTCGTCGAGCTGGACTATAACCTCGTTGCGGTACCGCTTCAGGTCTGTCTCCACAGAACTGTCTGCATCTCGCTTGGGTGGATTCGGAATCTCAGCGATGTCGAATAGCAATTCCAGCTCTAAAGAGAGGCATTTTTAATTAGTAATTAGACATAAGTGAAATAATTGAGCTAATTTTACTCACTTGACTTCCTTGCAGCACTGCCTCCTGAAGCCCTCGTTTCTGTTTTGATGGCCACTATTGGCGTGGTGTTTACGGAGGTTGTGGCCGCCACTTCGGTGGGCTCGCCGCCTCCTGGCCCGCCAAAGGCTTTGTTGTATTTCTGGGTCAGCATACGAACGCATCTATCTAGGTTATCGATAGTGGTCAACCGGTGGAAGCGGGGGTCAAGCAAAGCGGCCGCGGTCAGGTTATCATTAGATATTATATGGGTCTGTAACACGCTGGCAATGGTGCGCTTTACATTCATCATCAGCGTATCATCCTGCTCGGCAATGCCCAGTTTCTTGACCAGAATCTTCGATGTAATGGGCGAAAGCATGCTGCAAAGGGGAATATCTTCGCCACGAAGCGTATCCAAAGCAATCTGCAAGGAATTTCCGCCAGTTACCAACATATCTAGACAAAGAAAATAACTTTTAAACTTACCACCAGAGCACTGAGTGCCTCCGTCACCGTCTTGGCGGTCAACACCAATTGATCCATGTCCTCAGACCAGGAGATGGACTCGGCAAAGAACTTGAGCATTTCGTACAGCGTCCAGGGGAAATGCTCGTTATATGAGGGCAACTCCGACACCTTGCTGCTGATCTCCGCCGAGTGCCGCTGAATAATGTCCTTAACCTGTTCCAGGAGCGAGGCCACCTCTTCCATTTCGAAGACGCGACGCAAGCTTTTGTCAATAACCGAAACGTAGCACAATACAATAGGAATGTCTGAAGGAAATATTTGTTTTACATTTTTTAGTTCCAATAAATTTAAATATCCCAAAAAGCACTTACTCTTCTCCCTCAGATAGGTGTGCAGCAGATCGTCCTCATCCTCGTAGTTAACAATGGCCAGGGTGCAGTTGGCCAGATAGAAGTCGGTCAGCAAGTCATCAAAAACAAGGTAGTCAGTGTACTCCACGGTGGCGTACAGCATGCTCCGCACCGACTGCGTCTCCTCGTCCAGGTAGTGATGGAAGATGCTCAAAAAGCGACGCTGCTCCACATTCACCCACTGCTCGAAAGCGAATGAGAAGGGCTTCTCGGTGGTGAACTCTCGCGTGAAATCGCCGATCTCTAGAAACTTGGAGGCGTGCATCTCATTGATCAGAGAATCAACCTTCTCGGACTCTGGCATTGGGGCCAAGCCGCCCACAGCCCGAACAAACTCGCTAAAGCCGACGTCGTACAGAGAGTCGACGGTTCGCAGATCCTTGACAACGATATCCGTAAGCGCCTCCGCCAAGTTGGCGATGTTGGCGGTAGACGAATAACCGCCGTCCTCGTGCTTGACGGCCCTCACATGATGCAGGGCGGAGGAAGGGGTTGGCACCTTTCGCTTGCGACCATATTTGGGCTCCATGGTGACCATGCGCTCTTCCTCCTCGACCAAATTATCGGCCTCGTCGTAGGTGAACGGCACCATCGTCTCGTAGAGCATCGTCTGCGATGAGGCGTCCTCCTCTGCCTGCATGGCCGCGGTGGCTACTGCGGCCTCATCGAGATCCTCGTCGGAGGCGTTGTCGTGGTTCCTGTTATTGATGAACTCCAGCTTGACCCGGCGCGTGGACACGTTCCGCTTGGATAGCGGCGGGTGGGTCACATTGCGCGGCGTCTTGCGCGGCGGTACATGGATGTCGTGCTCCTGGCATAGATCCTTAAACAGGTCCTTGTGCCGGTGCTGGAGATGGGCCCGCAGGTTGGTCGTATTTCCATGGTTGGTCAGCACCTTGTGGCACTTAATGCAGACCACATTCTGCTTGGTAATAACCTCATTGTTGTCGTTAGACGGAAAGCCGAAGTAGCGCCAGTAAACGCTCTTCATCTTGGGCGAGTACAGTTTTGAGAAGTTCAACTGCGACACATCTTCGTACTTGAGATTGATGTCGCTGATGGCGACCGGCGACGGGGGCACCTCCTCACTCATATCGAAAATTGTCTGGGGGGATCGGGAATCGGTGTTCTCGGTTTTACACTGTTTTGATTTCGATTCGGCGTCGACGACGATTGCCCTCCAATGAAGAATTAGCGCGCAATTTCTCGATTATAGATAGACGGTTCAATAGTCAATAGTTTTTTATCTGTATCAGAAGTACAGTTCAGAGTTGCCACGCGACACGACAGTCAATCGATAAGGCAATTACCGCCAATAAATGCACAAAATGCTCTCGTTTCACGCGATTTTAATTTTTCCCACCTTTGCTAATATTTTCACAATGTTTTCGCACAACAATTGCTAAATGCGAACGGAAATTATGTGAAACGTTGGGAATTCTCGCTAACACTGATTGCATCACCAATCGATAGCTGGGGAAATTTCGCTCTCGGCACTGGGTAATTTTTTGAGGGAAATTTTCGTTGATGCTACGGCGTGAAGTTGGCTGCGATTTCCTTTTTGATTCGTTGTTGGGAAGAAAAGGTGTGTGATATTTTTGCGCGTCCCGAAATTAATAGAAAATAAGCCTAAATGGTTTACGAAATTATGCGATCAAGGGTGGAAAGCGCTCTCGACACCTCGGTGATTGAGTTGTTACCCAGTAACAATTCGAAATTCATTATATTTTCTCTTAAAACAATGCAAATAGGCCAGCCACGTGGGCCTAGGTTATGCCGCATACTACAAAAATGCTTACCATTTGGTAATGTTATTAATGTTTACAATGTGTTTATCCATTGCAGCCAATCTAAACCGCCAAGATGGGTAAGGGTAACAATATGATTCCGAACCAGCACTACCACAAATGGTGGCAGCGCCATGTGAAGACCTGGTTCAACCAGCCCGCGCGCAAGGTGCGCAGACACGAGAACCGCGTCAAGAAGGCCAAGGCCGTCTTCCCCCGCCCCGCCAGCGGTCCCTTGCGTCCCGTGGTCCGCTGCCCCACGATCCGCTACCACACCAAGCTGCGTGCCGGACGCGGTTTTACTCTGGAGGAGCTGAAGGTGAGTTGGACGGCATACCAATTCTTGGCCCGTAGCTAACCGGCTTTTGTTTGGATCCCTTCAGGGTGCTGGCATCAGTGCTAACTTCGCCAAGACCATCGGCATCTCTGTTGACCGCAGGCGCAAGAACAAATCTCTGGAGTCGCGCCAGCGCAACATCCAGCGCCTGAAGGAGTACCGCAGCAAACTGATCCTGTTCCCCATCAACGAGAAGAAGATCCGCAAGGGCGAGTCCTCCCTCGAGGAGTGCAAGCTGGCCACACAGCTCCAGGGCCCCATCATGCCCGTCAAGAACGAGCAGCCCGCGGTGGTTGAGTTCCGTGAGGTAACCAAGGATGAGAAGAAGTTCCAGGCCTTCGCTACCCTGCGGAAGGTAAGTTACCAACCTGTTTGGAAAGCATCCGAAGCCGTGGCTCATGATTTTAAACCATTCCAGGCTCGTACTGATGCTCGTTTGGTTGGCATTCGTGCTAAGCGCGCCAAGGAGGCTGCAGAGAGCGAGGATGCTGCCAAGGGAGACCCCAAGAAGGCCAAGAAGTAACCCGCATCTGGACCAGATCATTCTGTTTTTAACAACAACCAGAATAAAATATTAGGTTTTTCATAAACGTGAATTCCCTTTCGGTCTTTTAACTTTGTTGTTATTAGCATGATCGATATATTGCAACTTGGCGCGATGTTTGAATTTAAATTTGACAATTATGCTGGAAAAAGATTGGGATATAAATAAGGTTAATTGCTTACAAAGATTTCACTATTTAAACAAATGTTGTTTTTTAACTTTAATTAATTGTAATTAGGCATTTTATTTTTATACCCTTGCAGAGGGTATTATAATTTTGACCAGAAGTTTGCAACGCAGTGAAGGAGACATTTCCGACCCTATAAAGTATATATATTCTTGATCAGTATCACCAACCGGGTCGATCTAGCCATGTCCGTCTGTCTGTTGCTATGTAAACTAGTCTCTCAGTTTTTTAGCTATCGGGCTGAAACTTTGCATCGACCCTTCAATCTGTTGCAGGTAGTATATAAGTCGGAACGGCCGGAATCGGTACACTACATCACATAGCTGCCATAGGAACGATTGGGAAAAAGTGCCATTAATTCGATATTTTTCAAGATAACTTATTTATTTTTTAGGAAACTATTTTTAATGACTATTTTAACATATTTTGAAAGTTTCATCAAAATCGGACTACTATATCCTATAGCTGCCATAGGAACGATGTGAGAAAATGGGCCATTGAGCAAAACTCTGGTGTTTTTCAGGACAATTAATTCATTCTTGAGAAAAACAGTTTTCATAGACATTAAAGCCTTTTTAGAAATTTAAAAACCCAAAAATACTGTATCCTATAGCTGCCATACAAACGATTGAACGGTTTTAAAACAACTAGTCTGCAAGGGTATTCTAAGCTTCGGGTACCGAAGCTAGCCTTCCTTTCTTGTTATTAATTAATATATGAGGTTAAGGTTTTTTTTGTAGTGTAACACTATTGAGGTCGCGAGAAATAGAAAACAAATAGGGTTTATAATAAGTACAAGAAAGTATTGAGCTAATTTTACTGAAAATACGATGTAGGGATTAGTAAATGTGTCCAAATGACTCACCTCTAATAAGGAGATTTAAATAATTGTATACCCTTGCAAAGGGTATTCAATTTTTTTTAAATTTAGAAGCGAACTAAAGGCCACTATAACACATAGCTGCCATAGGATTTCTTTTGGACTTGAGAAAAAGGCGTTAAATGTGTTTCTAGCTAAATCTGAATAATATAAAATCAAATCAAAACCAAATTGTTCTGCCAAGGTATCCGCTACCCTTTTAGTTAGCCTTCCTTTCATCTTTAAAACAATATTGGTATTTTATGAGCATTTAAAAAAAAAAAATCATGGAACACTGTTACTTAATTTAAAATCGAAAAATACAAAAAATGTAAGAAATAATACCAATCCGAAGATATTTACCTGCATCCAAAAAAAGTTACCAAAAGTATGAAACGTATTTCGATAATCCTAGAGGAAAGCTAAAAGCGGTAGATTACTCTATAACTAAAATGCATTGAATGAACTACAATCAGCTGAACATATGTACCAAGGCACTGTACCCAAAGGGTATATTAAGTTTGTGCAAATGTATGTAACAGGTAGAAGGAGGAGTGGCAGACCCCACAAAGTATATATATTCTTGATCAGCATGACGAGCTGAGTTGAAATAACCATGTCTGTCCGTCCGTCCGGATGAACGAACGGATCTGAGCAATTAAGCAACTAAGCACAATTTTCAAGCTTAAACTTTTGTAAAATTCACATGCAATTGGAGATTTGATTTCTACCGATCCTGATTTCATAAAGATTGATTAATTAGAAAGAGCACAATAAATACGCCAAGTTTACAGCCGCTAACAACAAGCAATCTGTTTATTTGCTCAAAAATCGCTTGCGGTCGGTGGTTAATTTTTCTTGGAAGTGCCGGTGAGAACGCAATACCTTCATATACATAAGTATGAATGTGCGCCTTCAATTTATTTATACTATATTAGGTACTGGTTCGAAAAGTATGTGGTGTTCCAATGGTTACGGCGTTTGGCTGAAAGCACCAAGGTCTTAGGTATAAACATTTTTTTCGTTCTTGATTTATTTTGCTTATAACCAAATTGGTACAGGGTCTGTAACAGTCGGGAAACTCGACTGTAACGGTCTTACTTGTTAAATTATCGGGCTGTAACTTTTTCGACTACTGGTAGCATACGAATATAAGTCGAAACGGCAGAAATCTTCTGTATTTATTTGGATAACTTCCATTAAAATGACCGTGTTATTATTATCTTAACGGTTCCTGAAGACATTTGTTTGTAAAGATACATAACATCTTCTTGAAAAATAAAGGTATATGCTGCTATAGCTACCATACAAAAATTCCCAGCTTCTCGCCCTGAATTTTACATTCTCATTAAATATTGTTTAGCATTTTAAATTCCCTTAATTTTACTTTGTTTTAATTACAAACAGGTAATTATTGTACTTATACAGATCTTCTATAAAAAAAAAGTAAGAACGTTACAGTCGAGTTTCCCGACTGTTACAGACCCTGTACAAATTTGGTTATAAGCAAAATAAAAAAAAAAAAAAAAAAATTCTCCGAGTCCGGTCTGGGATTCGAACCCAAGATCTTCACGCTTTTAATAAAACGTCGTAACCATTCGACCACACAAAACTTTTTGGACCTGCAGCTAATATAGTATAAATATATTGAAGGCACACATTCATACATACGGGGGCTGTTCAAAAAGTATCGCGAATTTTGTGTTTTTTTTAAAGTTATTTATTTATTTATGAATATCTATTTTGTCCCCTTTAAAATAATCCCCATTAGATATTATACACTTGTGCCAACGGTTTTTCCATTCTTCGAAGCACTTCAAAAATTAATTTTTTTTAATCTTGTTCAGCTCCTTCTTCGATGCCGTCTTTATCTCGTCAAGCGTAGCTTAACGTCGTCCTTTCATGGGCCTCTTCAGTTTAGGGAACAAGAAAAAGTCACAGGGGGCCAGATCTGGGGAATACGGTGGCTGCGGCATCATTAGTGTGTTGTTTTTGGCAAAAAAGTCGCGCACAAGCAACGATGTGTGAGCAGGTGCGTTATCGTGGTGCAAAAGCCAATTTTTGTTCTTCCACAAATCCGGCCGTTTCTGGCGGATTGCTTCGCGCAAATTGCGCATAACTTGCAGGTAATATTCCTTATTGACCGTTCTTCCCTGTGGCAAGAACTCATGATGCACCACGCCCCTGCATTCGAAGAAAACTGTCAGCAAAACTTTCACATTCGACCGAACTTGGCGCGCTTTTTTCGGTCTTGGTTCGTGCGGCAGCTTCCATTGAGATGATTGAACTTTGGTTTCCACGTCATAACCGTAAACCCACGATTCGTCACCAGTTATGACCCTCTGGAGCAAGTTTGGGTCGTCGCGGACAGAGTTTAACATCTCATTAGCAATGTTTATGCGATGCTGTTTTTGGTCGCAATTGAGCTATATTGGTACGAATTTCGCGGCGAAAAATCGAAAAATCGAAGACGATACAAAACACGTGCAAGCAAAGCAGCTGTCAACAATTAAGTGAACATTAAAAATGGCCGAGCTTGTCGGCATAAGTGAGAGACATGTGCACCAACATAACGCCACAAAAAAATCGAAATTCGAATATACGTAACCCACGAAAATTCAAAATTCGCGATACTTTTTGAACAGACCTCGTATGTATATGAAGGTAGTGGCAGTTGCAGCGGCACTTCCGAGAAAAATTAACTACCGAACGCATGCGATTTACCGTTTGTTTGAGCAAATATGTAAGTTTAGCGCCTGTAAACTTTAGGTATTTATTGTGCACTTTCTAATCAACCAATCTTGATGAAATTTTCAGGATCGGTAGAAATCTATGCTCCAATTGCATGTGTATTTATTCCAAAATTTTAGCTTGAAAATTGTGGAGTGCAAACATTAAAATACAAATTGCGGGGGCGGTGGGCGTGGCACGTCAAAAAAAACTTCGTCTGCGTAATAATTACGATAATCTGCACTGTTAATAAGGTTCTTATAGCTTTTACAGTTTCTGAGATCCGTTCGTTCGTTCCAGACGGACAGCCGGACGGACGAACAGACGGACATGTACCCTTTGGGTACAGGGTCTAAGACAGGGTCTTAACTAAATTTTAGAAACTGTCAATATATAGGAGTACCAGCAATAACTATATAGAAGTACCAACAATAAAGAGAAAATTCTACTTTAGATTTTGAGCTTTGCTGAAAAAAAATATTAATCTCATGACTTAAACTCACGATTAGTGTATTTGCACTTGAACCACAACCATTAATTAAAGCCGTCACCCCGAATTCGTTTTCCATATGCCAGTAATAAGGGCAAACCGCATTTAATTCGAACCGAAATATGACCATATTCATATGTACATACATGCAAAACCATAGCCCCTCAGGTTTACAAAAAAGGGTTGTGTTTTTCCAAGCAAACGCGACAAGCCAGTTCAATTATCGGGTGGTGCAGCAGAATCCAAATTCAGATCCAGAACGAAATCCCATTCTCCGACCCGACCCGCACCTTGAACCTTGTTTATGCACTTCACTGATTTTTATTTCACTGAACCTTGTTTGCTGCTCTCCTCTGGAATGAAATGTAATGGGAGGGGCAGGATGCTTGTTTCGGTGTCGTGTCAACTGCATTCAAATTTTTATTATTAAAATTTATGAGCGCAAAAGTGATTTTCCTCTTAGTTTTTCCCTTCTGCCAATTGTCACCCCTCAATTTTTTTCGGGATTCCTTCTTTTTGATTGTTTCTTTTTCAAGTTTTTGGTTTGTTTCGCCCGTTGTTTATGGGCCATGCTGGTGGCTACCGGGGTGGGTAGAAGGATTTAGGTGGTTGGAAAGTTATATGTGGGAAGCAAGCGGGAAACTGCTCGTCCGTAATTGGCAATTGTTTTTCTATTTTTGTGTGTGCCACCTTTTGCGGCGACAGTAGACGACGAAACATTTTGCAACATGTGCGCCTGGGAGACAAATCAAATACAGATTTACTTTGCGGTTCATTTGAATGAAGGATTGGTAAAACACGGAGGAAAAACAAAATAGTTACGTGTAGATATTCTTCATATTATCCAAAAAAGCAATTAAAGCCATAACTTACTTCTTACCAGATATGTACTATTTGTGAAATATTTAAACAAATATATTCTTAACCAATAACTAGTATGTGTGAGCTATAATTAAACTTTTGAAAAACATGATTTGAACTGACATTTAGGGGAACCTAGTAAGCTTTGTTTGTATATAGTACACCATAATTTATCTAATTAAATGCAAATCTTTTTTCTTACCAAATAAGTATGTCCAATTTTTAAACAAAAATCTGTTCCAAACGAATAACTTGTAATTGTGGGTTATATTATTTAATCCCGGAAAAAAATAATTAATTTAAACTGACAGTAACCTAGTAAGAGACCTAGTAAGCTTAATTACAAATAGAATAAATATGGTTCTTTTTAAAAAAATTGATTATTAATTTAGTTAATTAAATGTATTAAAACACGACCCAAAAACGTTATTCCAATTACCGCCAAGATTAAGAAAACATTTTGTAAAAACAATTTTAAATTTTTTCCTGTTTAGGAACTGTTGTGACTGACTCAGACGACTTCGAAGGGAAGATGGGAATTAAATTTAACACTTTCATTCGCACAAATACACCAAGTTCGTTAGTTAGTTTTTTTTTTTATCGTCAAATCGATTTTCTGTTGAAACTAAATCGCTGATTTTCCAGCATAATTGACGCCAGGCCATCCCACCATATCCCTTTTCATTGGCAGTGGGTTAATTTGCCTGTGCAAGTAAATTGTTTCTATTCTGGATTTAAACTTATGTATATATCTGCACACATATTTACATATGTATGTACTTTTGTGAGCCTATGCCCCTTGTTATGTGCGTGGTTATATCTTTACCATAAACGCAATCAGTGCTTAACGATCCATACAGCAATTGGATTAGAGTCCGTCGCTTGCCTAATGGAAAACTCGCAGACAAACCAGGAACAGAAGTACTAACAGCGATGCAGATTTGAATGATGCAATGATAAAGCGGATTTTCGGATGAAATCCCATCGATTACAGAGATATGTTAATTTCTAATAACAATATCAATCGATACAAAATAAATTGTTTCACATTTTTTATGGAATAATTAAAACACAAATGTAATTTATAAATGTATAAGCTATATGAATAAAGATTTCAATGATTTTCAATACATACACAATTGCAATCAATTTTAGTATTGTTGATTTAATTTTTGTTTCCTTTGCGATTGTTGTAGATTTTGTTAAATAAATAGTGAATTCAAATATGCACAAAATAAATTTATTCGTAATATAAATTTGAATTTAAAATATTCATTTAAAATGCATAGCCTTTAGCTTTTTTTATTTATTATAGGTTAAAAGTAATAGTAAACAATTTTTCTGGGGAAACTTCTTTGTTATGGATTATTTTTAGAGACATAGGGGAATCTCCCGACCTTCCCAATTGATCGATTTAACAACATCCCTCCACATTTTTCCCGTTGTACTTTGCTAATCTACTTATTCACCTCATTCCTCTCTCTCGTCATTCCGTGAGCACACAATAAAATGCTTATTATTTTTGTATAAAAAGCCACCCAAAATCCAAACAAATTAATCAAATATGCAAATAAGCGGGCTTGCCCTTTTCCGTCCCATATTTTCACGCATCATCTATCAAAAATTGGCACGCCATAAAAAAGCGCATCGAATGCAAATGAAGGGACCCTCATGGGATGTTGTTTTCTTAGTACAGTTGGCTCGATTATGTGATCGAAGCAGGCACCACGATCCTAGCAAAACAAATCGTAAAAAAGGCAAATTGCGAAATTGCATTGGACGGGAAATATCAAAATCAAATTAGAATCACAATGGTGCGAAAAATTTTCGCATATGCAAATAATGATTGCCGGAAAATATGCAAATGAGCTGGGATAACGACTGAAGTGTGGTTCCATGAAATGGAAAACGGCAGATACTGGCACAGATCTGTGAAGTAAGCACTTGAAACGGTTTGGAATTGTTCTTCCTCGGTAAGTTGAATGCCCCTTAGCCGGAATAATACTGGGTCTCTCCGTGTGTGGCACCAGCACGAATAACAATATTCAAATAGCCCCAAACCCTTTCGCCCAGGGCCGAAATCATTTAACATTTTGGGGGCAGTAGGCGTGACATTAGACAATAACATCGGCAACAGCAAGGATAATAATGCGGATTTTGGACTGGAATGTGTGGTTTGAGTTATTAATTTGGCAACATATTAAATGTATTCAAATTTAGTGTGAGACTTGAACGAAACAATGTTTCATTTCTGGCTTTTTAATTTAAGGTCAGAGAATGATTAACTTGTTTATTTAATAATGGGGTTTTGCATATTCTGTTAAAAGTAAAAAACCTCGAAATTGTATTTTACCATTATATTATTTTATACTTCATGCAAAGTGTTCTTCATTTAAAAATATTTTATATTGTGAGCTCTACAAAGCTAAAAAAATGCAAGATATTTAAGTACCGGGCACATGATTCCTGGTCCAGACCGACCACTATTTTAAGTTCCACCAACTCCTCCACACATGGTTAGACAAATTGAGAAAATCTTTAAGCTAAAAACAATTACGCAACTGTTCAAATGCAATAGTTCTATACGAACCCCAGCCCAGTTTATCGCATAATCGAGTGTAGACAAGAGATTTAAATTTTTTAGTGTAAAACACATGTTAGGAAATTGTCCAGGGAGCTCAACCTGACCCACCCGGCCACAAGACGGGGTCGGATGGGCTTTAAAATCAAGTGTCTGTGTGTAATGCGATATTTAAATTTTACCCGAAAAAGCGTGCATAAAAAACGGTCAAATAGGAAATAGATACGCTCAAATAAAACCGAGTCGGGGTTGGCAAAACCTGCTAATGTGAATACAATAGAGCTACTTGGATCGACCCTTGATCGTTTACTCACGCCACCGACCGCAAAACAACCCCTCAGCCCATTGCACCCGGAAATTCAGATCACCTCGTCCATACAGCCTACAAAAAAAGGTCGTCTGACTTTCAATTAATAAAATTATCTCGCGCCCCGGGGGTTGCAACAAAATCGCAGTGGAAGGGATGGGGGTGCGGCAGCCACTTGAAAGTTGCAGATGGAAGGACAAACATTTGTCCACTTTTTGCAATTTGTGTAGGTCAAACAACGGCCACGGATCCGTTTTTCGATTCTGTATACCGCCGCCGATTGTTATTGTTTGTCGCGTGTTTTGAGCAACTGGCAACATCAATAAATTGTCAAAATCTGTCAAAATTTTTAATGATTGTGTGATGGCTAATAACCAAGAATCGATTCGTTCGAGGCGGCCTATTGATTGCGATTGAGTTTGCAATTTTATATTTTAGGATATTGCGGACGTTTTTATGGATTGGTCTTTTGGACAAGCAATCAAATCAGGCTTTTAATGATCAGGGACATTTTAGAGATTTTAACGTCATGCGGATATTTTTCAAAATCCTACAAATTTTATATCGACCATGTGGGCGATGGTCTTCACAATTAAGGGGTAGGTCGAAAACGTTAAATTTTAATAAGGGGAAATACAAAGAGGTTTGTAAAAAATGCCAAAAAATGGTAATACATACAATAACAAGAAAGGAAGGCTAGCTTAGGTACCCGAAGCTTAGAATACCCTTGCAGACCAGTTGCCTTTAAGCCGTTCGATCGTTTGTAAGGCAGCTATAGGATATAGTGATCCGATTTTTGGTTTTTAATTTTCTAAAACGGCATTAATGTCTATGAAAACTGTATTTCTCAAGAATTAATTAATTGTTTTGAAAAACACCAGAGTTATGCTCAATGACTCATTTTCTCCCATCGTTCCTATGTCAACTATAGGAAATAGTAGTCCGAATTTGATGAAACTTTCAGAATAAGTTAAAATAATCATTAATCAGAGTATCCCAATAAAATATAAAAAAACCTTAATAAAATGGCGAATTTATGACACTTTTTCCCAATCGTTCCTATGACAGCTATGTGAAGTAGTGTTTATATACTACATGCAATCGATTGATGGGTTGGTGCAAAGTTTCAGCCCGATAGCTTTAAAAATGAGGGACTAGTTTACATAGCAACCGACAGACGGACAGACAGACGGACAAACAGACAAACAGACAGACGGACATGGCTAGATCGTCTCGGCTGGTGATCCTGATCAAGAATATATATACTTTATAGGGTCGGAAATGTCTCCTTCACTGCGTTACAAGCTTCTGGTCAAAATTATAATACCCTCTGCAAGGGTATAATAAAATTGGTTGGTTGGAATATATATAATTTTGGTAAAGCTTGATTTAAATTGTGTAGTAAATATTTAAAATATAATGATTTCAACATTATTTTATTTTACATATTCAATATTAAAAATCTTTGAACTTAAAACTGGTACATGACGCATTAAATTTACCATATCTACAATTTATTCCCACTATCAATTTATTAAATGTATTTAATAAATATGCATACGTATGTATACCCTTTTTATATATAATTAGTTTCCAGTGCACTCCCGTTTCAATGGCTAGCTTTCTCTTTGCCAAACCGCAATTCCTGAAACTTTCGCACCTGTGTCAGGTAACCAGAAAACCTCAAACGCCTGCAAGTGCAGAACTCTAACCACCATCACCACCACTAACTCATTCCAGAGATTCATCCGCTCTATTATGGCTATGGGTCCGGTTAAAAAAGTTATCTAACCCTTTGGCTTAATGGCTGTGGGGATATCATTGCAAGGGAATCTTTGATGAAGCTAGATATCTGAAAACAATCCCACAACCCGAATCCTCTAACCCGAGTCAATGGTTGTACAACATGCATAAATTATCGTAACTGAAACTGTAACAGTCGCGCCTGTTTCAATTCATTAGGGGACTGTTCCGACCTTAACCCTTCACCGAGGGCTGTGCTCTTCCCGGGCATATGCAAAATAATGCCGCATCATTAGTGGACGGCCGCAATGGGAAAGGGTTGCAAGTTACGCACGTGTCGAGCACCGGCTGCAAGTACTCGGACTAGGATTCAAATTGGGATATGGACTGCCAGGGCGTTTTCCCCGTATTTGCATATGCCGATGTTCACACCATAAAAATGTCAGTTCTTTCTCATTGATACAGGTCAAAGGGTTTACAGCCAGTGTATTTCTGTAGAGTCATATCTGTGTTTGATTTCTCATATAAAAACATTTGTGAAATACAAAAAAAAACAAGAAAGGAAGGCTAGCTTCGGTACCCGAAGCTTAGAATACCCTTGCAGACCAGTTGCCTTAAAACTGTTTGATCGTTTGTATAGCAACTATAGGATATAGTGGTCCGATTTTAATGAAACTTTCAGGATATGTTAAAGTAGTCTTTAATGGGGGTTTCTTAAGAAATGAATAAAATATCTTTAAAAATGGCGAATCTATGACACTTTTTCCCAATCGTTCCTATGGCAGCTATGTGATGAAGTGTTTCGATTCCGGCCGTTCCGACTTATATACTACCTGCAAAAGATTGAAGGGTTGGTGCAAAGTTTCAGCCCGATAGCTTTAAAACTGAGAGACTAGTTTACATAGCAACAGACAGACGGACAGACAGACAGACGGACAGACGGACATGGCTAGATCGACTCGGCTGGTGATGCTGATCAAGAATATATATACTTTATAGGTTCGGAGACGTCTCCTTCACTGCGTTACTAACTTCTGGTCAAAATTATAATACCCTCTGCAAGGGTATAAAAAAACGAAATGTCAACCAATGCTGTACAAATTCATGTTAGTTGTCATCGAATTTAATATATAATTTAAATATTTACTCAAATTTAATTTAAGTTAATTTAATATGGAGGCTTTATTTGTACATCAATAAAATAATTTTATTTCAGTTAATGTATCCTATTTGTTACAATATAATTATAGGTAAAATACTTTTTCGCGTGATTTTTCATTTGTTAAAAAAAAGGCAAACCTAATCATTTTTTTAAATTAAAATAAAATCTTTGTACCAAAAATTGGTTTTATTTGGAAAGCAACGCCTTCGATTCTTGGATTAACGCCTCCTCCATTCGGTCAGCGATTTTTCCCAAATAGCAGGGTAACCGCATAAAATGTTGACCTTGTTAAGTGTTGGCTAAAAAAAACAAGAGGATCGGCGATCCATTTTGGCATGGGCCTACCGTGGAGTTGGCCAGCAGCTAAAGTCTTGAAGACTTAGGTACTAACGCTTTATCCACTCATAAGTCACGGTTTCGATTGAAGTTGAAGAAGTAGAATGGCTCCCATATATCAGCTTCTCATATTGGTTCTGTCCGCATATCTATTATAATGATATCAGAGCTTGCTCTCCGAGATGCTGCAGCCAGATTCTTTCTCCGACAGCTTACCGAAAACGCGTCAAACTCTTCTCTAAGTCACCCTGACACCATCCCATTTGCATACCAATTATTATACCCTTGATGAGGGTGTTAAAATTTTTGGGTATTATAATAATTTAAAATTGGAATCGGATTACTGTGTAGCACGTAGTTGCCATAGAAATGATGGGAAAATAAGAAAATAAAACTAAAAATAAAAAATAAAATAATTATTTTTTTTTCGTAATGAATTGATTATTTAAAACCCAATATTTGAAAACTATTTTAACATATCATGAAAGTCACATTATAATCTGCCATAACAACGATGCCATAACTCCCGTGTTTTTTAAGACAAATAATTCATTCTTGAAAAATATACTTTAATAGACATTATCTTACCTATAGCTGCAATACAAAAAGTTCTGATTGAAGGCAAGTGGTCTGCAAAGGTATCCTAAGCTTGGGGCACCGAAACTATCCTTTCTTTGTTGTTTCCAACTTTTGTTGACGCAACGTCCAATAAAATTAATTCATTTTTGGATCAACCACAATGCTGTTACCACACCGTAAAAAATTAATGTTTTGTTTTTATTTGCATTGATCTTTATATGAAACATGTTTTCCACAATTATAAGATATTTTAATTATGGCAAGTATCGTTTTGGGGATACGTTAAATAATCAAAAACTAAAATTATAACTTATGTAAAATAATTTTAGCAGTTACAGATAAAAACGTTTTATAATACCCTTTCAAAATAAATATATAATTAAGTAAAAGGCTTGGTCGGCTCTGTTTGAGATTTTATTTCACCTCTTCACATTAACATAAAGTTATAGATAATAGTAATATATAAAAATCTCCAAAAAGACAAGCTTTGCATGCATCCGAGCAAAAGAAACTCCGGCAATGATGATGGAGGATAATGATGACGATGATTAAGCGACGATGTGATTGAAACAAAACATCTTATTATTACCTTCTACCGACCAAAGGAACGACCCCGAGCGACCTCGACGCAAAAATACAAAGAGTGCGCAAAATAGTTCCCACGCTCAGAGGCCGGAGCAGTATTTTGTCGTCGTCTCCTTCGCATCATCATCATCGTCATCATCCTCATCATCGCCATCATCATCAGCATCATCGTTATCATCATCGTCTTCTCCATGTCCATCGTGCCATACAAGGGAACGTCCTTTCAACGCCCCCTCTGCTCGTCCCCATTTGCACACAAAGTTTGTGAAAAGTGAACAGTGTCGAAATTCTGCGCTGCCCTTCTTTCTCTGTAAATAGCCTTGTGAAGAAAAAGGGTATATTGTACTCATGCATATGTATTTAGCAGGGAAAATCCAAGAGAAACATTTCCAAGCCTATATTTATATATTATATTTATTTTCTATTAACTGCCGTATCAATTTAGACATGTCCTTGTTTTCGTATCTCGAAGAATATAATTCAGTACCTGGAGCTATTTCCCTCATATCATTTATTTTTAATTTTTTGTATACTAAATTAATTTTGTATACAGCATGCAATTGATTGTTTCCATTTTGAACAAAGGCAGTTGAGCCATGATTTGTGAGTAACAGGTATCCGATGGTCGGTTCACTATATTTTTGTACATATGTATATATATGTTTTTTGTTTGGTGGGATCGTCTTTACTTCTTTGTGATTGATTTTACTTGAATCCTCCCTTCATACCAGTGCCGAACAAAATTTCTTAACTTTCACAGCTCATTGAGCTTAAAAAGTCATTCACACGGAGGGGACAGGTTGACAATTGACAGGTATCAAGTGGTTAGGTTTCATAATTATAGTTTTTGGTGGTGCGTAAAATTTGAGACGAGAATGAGATTTTCGGTTGCTTCGTTGGGAAGGAAATACACGCACAGACATATGAACGCAAAGAAAATTAATTCAAGGCACCTACATAATACACAAAAGAATTCATATACATATGTATGCTTTTATAAATCACTTTCACTATTTAAAACTTACTTTAAAAACAGCAATGGTATTTATAAACAAGGAAGGAAGGCTAGCTTCGGTACCCGAAGCTTAGAATACCCTTGCAGACCAGTTGCCTTAAAACTGTTCGATCGTTTGTATGGCAGCTAAAGGATATAGTGATCCGACTTTTGTTTTTTGTTTTTCTAAAAGGGATTTCTATGGGATGACTATGAATTCTCAAAAATGAATTAATTGTCTTGAAAAACACCAGAGCTCAATCACCTATTTTCTCACATCGTTCCTATGGCAGCTATAGGATATAGTAGTTCGATTTTAATGAAACTTTCAGGATATGTCAAAATAGTCATTAATAGAAGTTTCCTAAGAAATAAAATATCTTTAAAAATGGCGAGTTTATAGCACTTTTTCCCAATCGTTCCTATGTAAAGCAGCCCGATAGCTTTAAAATTGAGAGACTAGTTTACATAGCAACCCACAGACGGACAGACAGACGGACAGACAGACAGACGGACATGACTAGATCGACTCGTCTGGTGATGCTGATCAAGAATATATATACTTTATATGGTCGGAGACGTCTCCATCACTGCGTTACAAACTTCTGGTCAAAATTATAATTACCTCTGCAAGGGTATAAAAATACCAATTTAAACAAGTAAAAACGTTTCAGTCGAGTTTCCCGACTGTTACAGACAGATCTTCGCGTTTTCAATCGAACGTCGTAACCATTCGACCAAACAATACTTCTTAAATCAGCAGCTAATACAGTACACACATATTGAAGGCGCACATTCATACATACATACATACATACACATTCGTATGTATGTATATGAAGGTAGTGGAGCTGCAGCGGCACTTCCGAGAAAAATCAACCACCGAACACAAGCGATTTAACGTTTGTTTGAGCAAATAAGTTTAGCGCCTGTAAACTTTAGGTATTTATTGTGCACTTTCTAATCAACCAATCTTGATGAAACTCAGGATCGGTAGAAATCTATGCTCCAATTGCATGTGTATTTTTAAAAAAATTTTAGATTGAAAATTGTGGAGTGCAAACATTAAAATACAAATTGCGGGGGCGGTGGGCGTGGCACGTGAAAAAAAACTTCGTTGCGTAATAATTACGAGAATCTGCACTGTTAATAAGGTTCTTATAGCTCTTACAGTTTCTGAGATCCGTTCGTTTATCCATACGGACAGACGGACAGCTCGTCATGCTGATCAAGAATATATACTTTGTGGGGTCTTCCACGCCTCCTTCTGCCTGTTACATACATTTGCTAAAACTTAATATACCCTTTACCCTTTGGGTACAGGGTCTAAAAAGGTGTATTTTATTATTAAAATTACTTTTTTATTATCATTTCTATGCTTTAAATCAGTTGAGTTGTTATGAATGACACCCAATATTAAGTACAAAATGGTGTCATTAAAACCTTTTCTTTTGGTGTAGTCAAGTGTGCTGGTCTTGGGCCGATATCACGTAAATGATAGGAGGTAACCGAAGTAACCACAAAAATGGCAAACCCTACCCTATCCCGTCTAATCAAAGCTTCCCAACTTACCGAATCGCCAACTTATTCATCGTCATCTTGGACTCGTCCAGGGAATCTTGAAATCTGGAATCTGTGTTATTGATCAGTGCTGCGCCATTAACTTTCAAACTTATGTATTCTTTCCGATTACGTTGCCGAGTGTTCCGAACTCACCACGACACCACACCAACAGGTTGAGAGGCTATGCCGTTCCGGTTCCATTCCACCATTTTGCTTCCCCGTTGCAATAGGGGTGGCGTACTCACCACTTCCTCGTTTGTGTGGGTTGCAATTCATGCACCCGGAAAAAAAAGGTTTTAGTCACATGCACACAGTAAATACTATTATTGTCGTTAATACAAAATCAATGGTAAAAAGTCTGATGGAAATAAATTTAAATTGTATATGGTGAATTTACATAGACCGTAATGAAGATTTTTCCAAAACAATTTTGGGTAAATATATTTTTAAACGTTTATTAAAACATAAAAAAAATTGTATTCACTAAGGCTATTGATTTTCTGGATCTTTTTTTGTTTAAAAGCCTATCTGATAATCTGCCCGAATTCTCGAACCAAATACAATGCAGATCACTTTAATTAAGACAATAAGTTTTGAAATGCTCTTTTTGATCAATTTATATATCAAAAAAATGTGTTTTTGTTTTAGAAAAACCTTATTTAAATGGTATTCATATTTAAAAGGTTAAAACATTTCATTCAAAAACAAAAATGTTTTTCCATAGTAAAGAAAGCAATATTTTCTTTTGAGTGCGCAGCTGGTGTTGAGGTAATTTGTATCCATATTTTAAATCTTAAAACAATGTATTTTTTAGGTATTGGGAATATTTTATACATGTATGAAAATAAAAACAATATTTTTCCATAGGACATAACGCAATTTATTTTTTTGAGTGCGCAGCTGGTGGTGGGTTTTAAGTTTCAACTTGTTCTGTGCATGAACTCAACCTGACCTGCTTCATTCCCGATCAACCCCAGTTCATTCGTTCACCACTCGCGCTTGGCTACGAACGTGTCTTCGGTTTGAATCGCCATAGGTTGAAAACATTCGCATCGAATCTGTTGGAAGTTCAAATACTCGTCAATTGAAGTAAATTGAAATCAATTTGCAAAGTGCAAGATGTCAGACTAACTGAAGAAAACACTACATAACTTGCTCGCTTTGTCGCGTGTTCTCTGACCTGTTTATCAAGTGCAATCAAAACCTAAAAAAGGCGCGAAATATAAATCGTAAAAAATGGCTGATGAAAGTCTGCACACTGTGCCATTGGAGCACAACATCGACTACCACATTGTTACATTGTTCGAGCGTCTAGAGGCGATGCGTAAGGATGGACACGGGGGTGGACACGGGGCCAACAATCGGTTGTCCAGCACCCTGCAGGCGCCCAAGCGCAGCATGCAGGCCGAGATCCGCACTTTGGAGTTTTGGAGGTGAGTGGATTCAGTCATTCAGTCAAATAGAGTCCTACAAAATAATTATCTAGAAAACGCGGATCGCTGAAACTATATTAAAAGCGATTATTCCAGACATTTTCTTTTCCCTAATTTGGTTAAAAATGATTTAATCTTGGAAATCACAATTTTTTTATAATTGCAAACTAAGACTTAAAATATACAAAACGTAGTAATTTAATTCAACATATTTGGCCAAAAATTATTTGATGGTAGAAAGCACTATTTTTTCTTTAACCAAACCAAGACTTATATTATACAAAAGTTGGTAATTTAAATTCAATTCCATATATTTGGCCAACTACATTTTTAATCGTGCAATACTACATTTTTTAAAAATAGCAAATCAAAACGTAAACTATACAAACGGGGTAATTCAAAAACATTTTTAATTTTAGCGAAATCCAACCAATTAAAAAAAATTTCAGCAGAAGTGCAAATTAATTCTACGTTCAATTTAGTTCAAATTTAGGTCCAGGAGCCGATTTTCTTTTTTGAAAACATTATCTAAAATGAGATACATTCGAATATCCCCTAGTCTTTGTAGGTACATATGTAATTTTTCTTTGAAACTGAAATTAAGTTCTTAACTCGCAGTGCATAGCATCTCCAGACCTTTGTTTTTGCAGCTATTATCTGCACTTGCTTTCAATTTGCTCAACTTTGGATAGCAATTGGTGGATGTCATCGGGCTTCAAGTAACTTCAATTAACAGAAATCCAGACATCATCAAGACAATTGTCAAACTAAACAATGGTATAGTTTCGAGAACTATGTGCCTCCCTCCCATGTCATTTACTCAACGGGAGAACTTTAAGAATAATTAACGTTTCATCACGAACTGATGGAGTAATTAAATCTTTGCCAAAGCGAATACAGTTAAGGCAAGTGCAGAGCAAAAAAAATCCCACTAAACTACGCGACACTTTTGCCTCAATACCCGTTCCCCTCTCAAGATAAATATTTAAAGCGCATGCAGTTAATGGGCCTGGCCAGAGGAGGAGAGAAGAAGGAAGAGGCATGTTGCATAGTTCCAATTAAAGAAGCCATAAGGCGAATCGCAAAGAGCTGAATTTATGATTTTATGGAAATCTACCTCTCCTCCCCTCGGATCCGCGGTTGTTTGTTTGATTTTTCGTTATCGTTGAGCTTTATGTGGATCCGAGTTGCAGCACGTCCAGCGGGATTCAACTGGAATCAGTGGCATTCTCGTCAAAGCCGCTCCACTCCGTTCCCATTTCGATCCCACTCCTCATCCCCAGTTCGTCATCATCCAGTTCCCCTCCTTAATTGTCACTGCAGTGGCTACGCTCGAGGGCAACAAGAACGCGCATTGTCTGCTGCTTATGATTTGTGAAAAGCAGTAAGCATCAGCAAAAGCAGATGTTTTTAAACATTTGATAAATAAATAGCGTTTATTTATCAGATCACAAATTTTGTGCAAAACGCTGCATGATCTAAACGTTTTTGAATTTGTTTCATTCTAAATTATAATGCAAACACACAATTTTAACGAACTTGTTTGTGGGGATATTTCTGTAAAAAAATTCCCGTATTTAAATAAATATTTAAATTTAATAGGAGGAGTTGTGGCTTAACCGATATTCACTGTACCGCACTTCACATACTGTCACACGCGGAGTGACATGCAAAGCTTGTCGCAGTTGAGGAACCATCCTAAACAACTCTCCTCCATTACAGATCCATCATCAGCGAGTGCCTGGCCTCGTTTCTGTATGTGTTCATCGTCTGCGGAGCAGCCGCAGGCGCCGGCGTGGGTGCCAGTGTGTCCTCCGTGCTCCTGGCCACAGCCCTGGCCTCCGGACTGGCGATGGCCACGCTGACACAGTGCTTCATCCACATCTCTGGTAAGTTAGCGGAGACGTTGAACAACAACAAAAACAACTTAACTGAAATAGCAGGGCGACATGTGTTTGTGGTCCCTTGAAATCGCGTGGGAAACTCCCGTTCCCGTTTCCACATCCCCGCTAAAAAGACACGAACCGTATTTTTATACCCTTGCAGAGGGTATTATAATTTTGACCAGAAGTTTGTAACGCAGTGAAGGAGACATTTCCGACTCTATAAAGTATATATATTCTTGATCAGCATCAACAGCCGAGTCGACCTAGCCATGTCCGTCTGTCCGTCTGTCCGCCTGTCCGTCTGTCGGTTGCTATGTAAACTAGTCCCTCAGTTTTAAAGCTATCGGGCTGAAACTTTGCACCAACCCTTTAATCTGTTGCAGGTAGTATATAAGTCGGAAATGCCGGAATCGAAACACTACATCACATAGCTGCCATAGGAACGATTGGGAAAAAATCCCAAAATTTCGCCATTTTTAAAGATATTTTATTTATTTCATGGTAAACTCTATTTAATAACAATTTTAACATATCCTGAAAGTTTCATCTAAATCGGACCACTATATCCTATAGCTGCTATAGGAACGATAGGAGAAAATGGGTCATTGAGCATAACTCTGGTGTTTTTCAAAACAATTAATTCATTCTTGAGAAAACAGTTCTCATAGACATTAAAGCCTTTTTAGAAATTAAAAAACAGAAGATCGGATCACTATATCCTATAGCTGCCATACAAAAAACGATCGAACGGCTTAAAGGCAACTGGTCTGCAAGGGTATTCTAAGCTTCCGGTACCGAAGCTAGCCTTCCTTTCTTGTTTTTGTTTGTTATACTTGAATTTTCGAAAAGGCAATGCACTCGGTGCGGCTCCCAATCCCCCAGCTCCAACTTATCGCACAGGGGCCACTTGTAGTGCCATCGACTTGCCCAAGCTCTCCTTTTTTTTCCATCTCTCCCTTACATTTATTCTTGTATTTATATATTTCTTCATTTGCGTTGACATTCAAGGCAATTAAATGTCTGCACAAAAAAAAAAACTATGTAAAAGGGAAAACATGTGTTGTGGATTTGCCTTCGACTCCCCCATGTTGTTGTTAGCGATTCTCCGCGGTTTCACAGGCAATTGATGCCGTGTTAAGTTATGATTTTATGTGCACCCCAATAGTTCCGTAGAAGTGTCAAAGTGATATTTAAAGGTTTTCCCTTTCCTGGGGAACTTTATAAGACAGCTTTACGTATCTAACGATGTTTTCATTATTTCTTCCCCATAGGTGCCCATATTAATCCCGCCGTAACCCTGGCCTGTTGCGTTGTGCGAAACATATCTCCGATTCGAGCAGCCATGTACATGACCGCCCAGTGTGGTGGCGGAATCGCCGGAGCCGCTTTACTCTACGGGTAAGTGAAGAGAAATGGTATAAAAACTGATTATGCAGCTCTTAACAAAAGTTTAAATAATTGCTTTTGGAATTTCTGCCTGCATTTTTCTGTGTATCTGTGTGCCTGACCACAGCATTTAATGTACCCTGCAAAGGACACTACACATTGCATCCTACATCTGCGTGCAAACTCAAGAGTTTCAAATTAAATCAAACAGGCTGTTGAAAGTGCCAGGTCGTAAATCAAAACGAAATACGATTTTCGCAGATAAAGACAGATGAAACACACTGTGGGATGATGACTGTACAAAAAGGACAAGGAAGCCTAAAATGCGTATACAGAACCAAAGAAATTTGGTATTTCTCCAAATGTGCAGGATGTGCAGGTAACCTATGCACGGATATGCACGCACACACTTAATCACCTGCAGGCCGCAGGTAGCTAGGAGTCTATCTGTTTCTGGCAGGAAAACATCTGCCCTCGTCCCCCGATGTTTGCGCTGTGATTTCCCGCTTCGAGAACGGAATCCTTTGTGGTGCTAGATAAAGGACCAAGGTCCAATGTCTTACACGCACACTAGCTATATTAAAATCTGCTGCCTGTCAGGGTTTTTCCTTTCCATGGCGACAAGGAACAGGATAAAAGCAAGGGAAGTACTCTTTCTATCTGCGCCTGCGCAGCATTCCTCAAATGTCGCCCCAGTTTTTTGTTGAGCATTGAACTCCTTTGCGGAGCAATGTTAATGTTAATTCCTCATCCCGATTGTCTGCTCGACATCTGTTTCGACCCTCGACGAAGACTCTTTTTAAGTGCGTTGGCATCTTTACTTTCTACAGATCGGAGCGGTAGGCGGAGAAAGAGGACGAAGACAAAGGGTCGGGCGAAGAACATGTTTCAGCTGCTGTCAGTGCGATCTGGTTCGGGTTTTTTACCCTGTCGATATGGATTTCTTAGGGTCCAACGAGTTCACGTTGTATCTTAGTCGAAACATATGTTACCCCAAAGATAAACTAAATAAAGAATTAATTCCAGCTGTCTGTGTGCTGATTAATTGGTATAGATTTTGGTTATGGCAAGGTTTTAGGTTTAAAAAAATCGATGAGATTTTAAAACAAAATAAAAGACTAATTGCATATGTTAACAAGAGGGAAACCAATTTATAAATATTATGAACGGTTAAGACAAATGTTAGTTGTTTATGTGTTTAAAAACCACCATGTCAAACACTTACCTGGTTGTTTCGTTGCTCCAATCGATGTGGGAAAAGTAATGCAAGGTAACAAAAATGTTTGGGAATCATCAACGTTAGATGGAGACCCCAAGGTCCTTCCACTCAACTTCTCTTTCTTTTCGGTCTAACCTCCTCCCCCGCTTCTCGCGCTGTAATATGTCACTTGGCACTTACCCTAATTGCGCCGCATATGCCACATGTGGCCAAATGCCGAGTTGAGCAGATAAAGCGTAGTCTGAACTTCATTATCTTTCGTAAATGGAGAACGGTAGAAAAAACATTGCGGTACTAGGAAGAGGCATTGAGAGGAGGAGGGTTTTGGACTCGAGTATCGATATCCGGCTCAACGATATTTGAATAATCTTTAGCAGCTCCTCGCATTTAAATGATTCCTCCCCGTTCTTTTTTTTGTGATTCGAAGAACGTGCGCCGAGCACGTTCCAAAAATGCGAGTTGCCTTTGAAATTGACGAATGAAATATAAAACTCAGGTAGAGACCGCCAAAGGCTGAAGACAGAGAATCAAGGAAGCCAGAAAGCTGAAAAACATAATTACAATTTCCAGCGGATTGGCCTTTGTCCAGGTTCGAATTCGGGTTCGGGGCGCTGCGCAGGATGCGTGGTGCGGAAACTTGAAATCAAACACGTGTCGCCAGTGAGCTCCTCTCTGGTTGGTCAGTCCAAAAGGCAGCTGGAAACAACGATCGCAGCACACCTGCTGCCCAAAAAAGAAACTACTGTTGCCAAAGATACACAAGAAACCTAAAACAGGATTTCGAAGAGAACAAATTTAAATTCAAAACAGCAAACCGAAACGAAACGGAATGCACTGGACAGCTGATAGAAAGATTTACACTGAAGGGTTTTTCTGAAAAAGGAAAGTTAAGAAAAACCATATATCCGATTTGATTAATATTTCCACTTAAATGTTATTTTTGAAATATTTGCCACACATAATATGTCATTAGTTTGCATCGTTCGTGTGTCATGGAAATTAACTTCCTGTTTGGGAAAAGGTGGCTAGAAATCGTAATCAATTCGTGTCACATGGGCAATTCAATTACTGAATTTGACCGGCAGTACATTCCGTTCCCCTTTTATTAGTTGGCTATTCCTCCGGCTGGCTTATCGCATTCGGCTTGGAAATGGCATCCTGCCTGTACTTCCGGTGGCCCCAGCACTCTCATCGCATCCTCTTTCAATGCTGCACAGGTGGTCCAGTTATACAGTTATTTCGTCGGCATTCATAGGAATTGCATTGCCTTCAATGCTGATTTATATTCAATGGTTTTTTTATACATATGTATATAACATTTAAAAAAATGATTTCCATTTTTTATGATTGCAAAGAAATTGATATGGAGTGAAAAATCAAGAAATAAAATGAAAAAAAAATATTATGAAAGAAGAAAAAACACATTAAAAATCAGCTAATGGAAAGAAAAACCCTTTCAAATCGAAACAAGTTAAGACCGAGACATACCCCCGTTAATGTTCAGAAAAGTTACCATATTTGTGGCGCCTTGTGAAAATGCATTTCAAGATTTCGGTACATAATTTAATTTATGTTTCGCGTAGCAATTTATTCCCGCTACGCATAACCCTGCAAGTCATCCCGAAAGATAACCCCATGCCAGAACGGAGCCAACCAAACCGAGAGTGTTGCACTTGGCACTTGCCGCGGTGGCAACAACTTCAAAATTTTCGGAGCCGCCCACACTTGGGTATAAAGATAGCAACTCCTACTAACTGTTAAAGAGCTAAGTTGTTTTTGTTTGCATCTTTTATCCCACAAACAATTTGCACAGGAAGAGCTGCTGAAAGGATCTGGAATCGCCCAAACATTCTGCCACATCCGGCTACTTAGTTGCCTTCTCAACCATCTCCAATGTGTGTTTGTTTATCTGTGGGGCAGGTTGGTTTTGGTCACTGTCTGTGAAATAGATAGATTTATCAGCAAACAGGAACCTAACATTCCGCTCGTCTAGATTCTGAAAATGTTTTTGCGAGGCGATAACATTTTAATCAAGACTCGGGAGCAGCAACGGTCACAGGGGAGCTCATTGGGGCTACTTGAAAACTAGTAAAGGATTAGTGCCACCTAATGCCCGCTAAGCCGCCGCACAGATACGTCTACTGTGACTCCTCCTCCTGCCCCAATTCTCACCTCAATCCTGGCAACCGGATCTGAGAGCAATTTCCCATGGCAAGGCGTTCTATTTGCTCAAGTACTTTTAAGTGCATTGCAAAAGCATTTATTTTCCGATTTCCAAAGTTATTAAAGTTGGTTTAGGGTGTGTGGGTTGAATGCCAGGTAAGGGATTGCGTTTCATCCCCGCAAATATTTGCTCTACCCCACTTGACATCTATATATCTAATGGAGCTGCCTGTGACAACAATCAAATATTGGAGAACTGTATAAAATGGAACCAAATGAAGAAGAACTTTGCACCTGCAGCAGGAAACAAATTATCCGGTAGATGAGTTTACCCATAAATCGTATAGGCTTCAAACTCATTTGCTCTAAAAAACTTTTGGTAATTGAAACTGCGACATTCCGAATGATATTAAGGCAGTTCGTGTTCAGTTAAGGCGGATGCGAAATAAAATAAATTGTTGACAACCTATATTTAAAAGTGTAGAAGTCTGTAGCTGGTAGTCAAAAGCAATTTTACAATTTTTGTAGAGACATATAAAGCATTTTACATTTGAATTGCATATGCCTTAAATATTATCATGGCTAAAATGTATTGCTGAATTTAGTTGAATAATAAATAATAAATACTCATGACTTTACTTATTTTTTCTCTTTTAGAGTAACCATGCCAGGATATCAGGGCAACCTGCAGGCAGCTATCTCCCACAGCGCTGCCCTGGCCGCCTGGGAAAGGTTTGGAGTGGAGTTCATACTCACCTTCCTGGTGGTGCTCTGCTATTTCGTCTCCACGGATCCCATGAAGAAGTTCATGGGCAACGCGGCCGTTTCAATTGGAGCTGCCTACAGCGCCTGCTGCTTTGTTTCGGTTAGTTGACTTGACTTCGCTTGAGTGGAATCCTAGCTATCTTGAAACTATAACTATAAACTATAAATGGGGAAAAACGAAACCAAAAGCAAACAACAGAAACGCACCTGCCGCCGCTCCTGATTGTGACTCTCATATTTTGGTGCAAAATCACAGCCAGACAACGGACAAGACGGTCGGAGGACCAGTCCAGAGGTAGAGAGATAGTTCTGGGAACCTAGTCGAAGCTAGGGTGGGAATGTGGATGGAAAGTATAATTAATTTAGCGCAGGGACTGTCCAGTACCGAGCTGTATTGTTGGCATAACGGACAGGTTGTGGCGGCATTCAAAGGATTCGCGATGACTTGGCCAAGTTCTTAAAGGCGAAGCGATTAAAGTCAAGCCTATATTGATTGCGGATTAAATTATGATGAAGCGACTTCTACATTTTTATACCCTTGCAGAGGGTATTATAATTTTGACCAGAAGTTTGTAACGCAGTGAAGGAGACATTTCCGACCCTATAAAGTATATATATTCTTGATCAGCATTACCAGCCGAGTCGATCCAGCCATGTCCGTCTGTCTGTCTGTCTGTCTGTCCGTCTGTTCGTCTGTCAGTTGCTATGTAAACTAGTTTCTCAGTTTTAAAGCCGAAACTTTGCACCGAACCTTCAATCTGTTCCAAGTAATATATAAGTCGGAACGGCCGGAATCGGAACACTACATCACATACCTGCCATAGGAACGATTGGGAAAAAGTGCCAAAATTTCGCCATTTTTAAAGATATTTTATTTACATCTTAGGAGACTCTTACTAATGACTATATTAACATATCCTGAAAGTTTAATCAAAATCGGACCACTATATCCTATAGCTGCCATAGGAACGATGGGAGAAAATGGGTCATTGAGCATAACTCTGGTGTTTTTCAAGACAATTAATTAATTCTTGAGAAACACTGTTTTTATAGACATTACATAGACATTAGAAAATTAAAAACCAAAAATCGGATTACTATATCCTATAGCTGCCATACAAAAAACGATCGAACGTCTTAAAGGCAACTGGTCTGCAAGGGTATTCTAAGCTTCGGGAACCGAAGCTAGCCTCCCTTTCTTGTTTTAAATGACATATTTTCCAATGCAGTGTTTAAGGGTTGAATAATTTACATTTAAATGGTATTCCTTACGTACTAGGAAACTTAAGCCGCATTAAATCAATCAGAAATCATGTTATGCTCATTCTCATTAAGTCATTAACGCATTATGCATTACCAAAAATTCTTGGAGCATTATAGTTTTAATAAAAGTCTTGGTGAACCAAACCCTTTACTTTGTTTATCCACATCCACATATTTATTCCCATGAGAAGTGTCCCAGTAAAACCTCATTTGGCGTTTTGCATTTAGCTGGATCTTGAAAAATGAGGTTCTAAATCCCCAAAATACTTTTTAAACTAACCAAAATCCTCTTTTCTTCCAGATGCCCTACCTGAATCCAGCACGTTCCCTGGGTCCTTCATTTGTGCTAAACAAATGGGACACCCACTGGGTGTACTGGTTCGGTCCTCTAGTGGGCGGCATGGCCTCCGGCCTGGTTTACGAGTATATCTTTAACTCGCGCCGCAACCTACGTCACGCCAAGGGCAGCATTGACAACGATTCCAGCTCGATCCACTCAGAGGACGAGTTAAACTACGACATTGACATGGAGAAGCCCAGCAAGTACCAGCAGTCGCAGGGCACGTATCCGCGTGGTCAGTCCAACAGCAATGGAGGCGGTCAGGCCGCTGGAAACGGCCAACATTCGAATGCCAATATGGGCCAGATGCCGAGGGTGGTGGCTGGTGCTGGGCAGGGCAACTACTGCCAGAACCTGTACACGGCTCCTCCACTTTCCTCCAAGTATGACCAGCAGCAGGAACCGCTATATGGAGGAACTCGCTCTCTCTATTGCCGCTCACCCACTTTAACCAGAAGCAACCTGAATCGTTCTCAGTCGGTGTACGCCAAGAGCAACACGGCCATCAACCGGGACATAGTGCCTCGTCCAGGACCGCTGGTGCCTGCCCAGAGCCTTTATCCCATGAGCACCCAGCAGCAACAACAGCAGCACCAGCAACAGCAGGCTGCAACTGCCGCACAATCCTCGCATTTGCAGAACCAGAATGTCCAGAATCAGATGGTGCAACGCAGCGAGAGCATCTACGGAATGCGCGGTTCCATTCGTGGACAGCAACAGCCCCTCCAGCAGCAGCAACAACAACAGATGCAACAGCAACAGGCGACCATCCAGCAGCAACAAATGCAGCAGCCGCCGCCAATGATGGCCGATCCCCAGCAGCAGCAACAACAGCAGCAGCCGCAGGGTTTCCAACCCGTTTATGGAACACGCACGAATCCCACACCCATGGATGGCAACCAGAAGTACGAACGTCGTGACCCGCAGCAATTGTACGGAATGACTGGTCCACGCAACCGGGGGCAGTCGGCGCAATCTGACGACAGCTCCTACGGCTCGTATCATGGAGCGGCGGTCACCCCTCCAGCGCGTCATCCCAGTGTGGAGCCCTCGCCACCTCCGCCGCCCATGATAATGTACGCCCCGCCCCCGCAACCAAATGCCGCCCACCCACAACCAATTCGCACACAGTCCGAGAGGAAGGTGAGTGCACCCGTGGTGGCATCCCAGGCTGCAGCATGTGCCGTCACCTATACAACCTCTCAAGCATCAGCCGTGGCCACCCAACAACAGCAGCAACAACAACAATTGATGATGCAGCAGCAGCAACATTACGGAATGCTGCCACACCGCCCTAACTGAAAGCGACTGTCGTGGGGTCCGGTGACAACGTCACTGCCGCCAGCGATGCACTCACTCACATTGCACCCCGCGGGCACCATGACCCTGCACCGCTGCAGATTAGCCAAGCAGAGCAGCATGTTTTAGTCGTAGTTGTAGTCGGCCAACGCATCCAAAGGAAATGTACGCAAGTTCAGCCCTTAGTCTAGCCTAATCCTAATTAGGTTTACGATACTCAATGGATGGACCGTACATTGTATTATTTAGAGCCAGCCGGACGAGGAACTAACACACCTAGCATCAGACGATGATGCGACGGAGTACAGCAAAAATTCAGGAAATTTCCGATTTTTACTTTTATGTATGTTCGAATTTTTTTGATAAAGTTTACCAACCGAAATCGATNCTTAAAGGCAACTGGTCTGCAAGGGTATTCTAAGCTTCGGGAACCGAAGCTAGCCTCCCTTTCTTGTTTTAAATGACATATTTTCCAATGCAGTGTTTAAGGGTTGAATAATTTACATTTAAATGGTATTCCTTACGTACTAGGAAACTTAAGCCGCATTAAATCAATCAGAAATCATGTTATGCTCATTCTCATTAAGTCATTAACGCATTATGCATTACCAAAAATTCTTGGAGCATTATAGTTTTACTAAAAGTCTTGGTGAACCAAACCCTTTACTTTGTTTATCCACATCCACATATTTATTCCCATGAGAAGTGTCCCAGTAAAACCTCATTTGGCGTTTTGCATTTAGCTGGATCTTGAAAAATGAGGTTCTAAATCCCCAAAATACTTTTTAAACTAACCAAAATCCTCTTTTCTTCCAGATGCCCTACCTGAATCCAGCACGTTCCCTGGGTCCTTCATTTGTGCTAAACAAATGGGACACCCACTGGGTGTACTGGTTCGGTCCTCTAGTGGGCGGCATGGCCTCCGGCCTGGTTTACGAGTATATCTTTAACTCGCGCCGCAACCTACGTCACGCCAAGGGCAGCATTGACAACGATTCCAGCTCGATCCACTCAGAGGACGAGTTAAACTACGACATTGACATGGAGAAGCCCAGCAAGTACCAGCAGTCGCAGGGCACGTATCCGCGTGGTCAGTCCAACAGCAATGGAGGCGGTCAGGCCGCTGGAAACGGCCAACATTCGAATGCCAATATGGGCCAGATGCCGAGGGTGGTGGCTGGTGCTGGGCAGGGCAACTACTGCCAGAACCTGTACACGGCTCCTCCACTTTCCTCCAAGTATGACCAGCAGCAGGAACCGCTATATGGAGGAACTCGCTCTCTCTATTGCCGCTCACCCACTTTAACCAGAAGCAACCTGAATCGTTCTCAGTCGGTGTACGCCAAGAGCAACACGGCCATCAACCGGGACATAGTGCCTCGTCCAGGACCGCTGGTGCCTGCCCAGAGCCTTTATCCCATGAGCACCCAGCAGCAACAACAGCAGCACCAGCAACAGCAGGCTGCAACTGCCGCACAATCCTCGCATTTGCAGAACCAGAATGTCCAGAATCAGATGGTGCAACGCAGCGAGAGCATCTACGGAATGCGCGGTTCCATTCGTGGACAGCAACAGCCCCTCCAGCAGCAGCAACAACAACAGATGCAACAGCAACAGGCGACCATCCAGCAGCAACAAATGCAGCAGCCGCCGCCAATGATGGCCGATCCCCAGCAGCAGCAACAACAGCAGCAGCCGCAGGGTTTCCAACCCGTTTATGGAACACGCACGAATCCCACACCCATGGATGGCAACCAGAAGTACGAACGTCGTGACCCGCAGCAATTGTACGGAATGACTGGTCCACGCAACCGGGGGCAGTCGGCGCAATCTGACGACAGCTCCTACGGCTCGTATCATGGAGCGGCGGTCACCCCTCCAGCGCGTCATCCCAGTGTGGAGCCCTCGCCACCTCCGCCGCCCATGATAATGTACGCCCCGCCCCCGCAACCAAATGCCGCCCACCCACAACCAATTCGCACACAGTCCGAGAGGAAGGTGAGTGCACCCGTGGTGGCATCCCAGGCTGCAGCATGTGCCGTCACCTATACAACCTCTCAAGCATCAGCCGTGGCCACCCAACAACAGCAGCAACAACAACAATTGATGATGCAGCAGCAGCAACATTACGGAATGCTGCCACACCGCCCTAACTGAAAGCGACTGTCGTGGGGTCCGGTGACAACGTCACTGCCGCCAGCGATGCACTCACTCACATTGCACCCCGCGGGCACCATGACCCTGCACCGCTGCAGATTAGCCAAGCAGAGCAGCATGTTTTAGTCGTAGTTGTAGTCGGCCAACGCATCCAAAGGAAATGTACGCAAGTTCAGCCCTTAGTCTAGCCTAATCCTAATTAGGTTTACGATACTCAATGGATGGACCGTACATTGTATTATTTAGAGCCAGCCGGACGAGGAACTAACACACCTAGCATCAGACGATGATGCGACGGAGTACAGCAAAAATTCAGGAAATTTCCGATTTTTACTTTTATGTATGTTCGAATTTTTTTGATAAAGTTTACCAACCGAAATCGATAATGAAAACCGGAACTCGCTTGATGATAGTTGTAAGCCAAACTAGACTATTAACAAAATATGATTACTAAGAAATCAAAAATAAATTTTTTAAAGTGATCTAGACTGAAAGACATTCACCCATATTTTCATGAGAAGATATTAATGCCGATTTCATCTGGCGCTTGCATTTATTTAAAGTTCTTAATGTTACCATTTTTATTATGGAATTATCATTTTTATATCTTCCAATCGCAAATTTGTTGTTATGGAAACTAAACCGAAAGACACCAACTAGCGTACATTTTAATCAATAAACATTTTTTGTTTATAATTTTTGAAACCAAAAACTGGACTGATTCGCACTTATATATTTCTTATTTGAAATCTTTCTTAATGTTAATTTTTATATCTTACAATTAAAACTAATTTTGTTCTCCACTTTTGAATCGCCAAAACTTGACTAATCTATTATAATTTGTAAATAATCTTGATATAGATGTAATGTTACGCATATTTAAGCAATGTATTCCTGTAAATGTTAGGCCTTTAAGCCCACAAATCGAGACCAAGATATACATATTTGGCTATATCTATGGTTTTGATATAGTTATACGAGTAATGACGCTTACTAATAGTCTTAAGCCTCAGAGAATAATGCAACATATATGCTGTAACAAAATAAAGACATGTTTATTCAAATGTAAGAGTATTTATTTGACAATGGAATCTGTACTATAATATATCCCTGATATACCGATTTTTTTTAGCGATCTTGTAAACCTTAATAAGCGGCTAAATAATACCCAAAACAAGGCGGTATGTACAGTTAAAAAAATCTTCAACAACATTAACAACCAATCAAAGGTTCTGCCTTATATGTACATTTCTTCCGCACTTGGGCAAAGTCGGTTCCGTGCTGATCGAAGGCCTTCGAGAGTAGCACCAGATTCTGAGCCTTCCACCGGCGACATCCGCGTGTCGTCTCGAACCGAGTCAGACGTTGTCGGGCCACTCCAAGATCGAATCCATAGCGACGCAGGATGAATAGGGCCTGCTCCTCCTCGTTGTCGTACTGTCTGGAAGCAAAATCCAGGTAATCGAGCACATCTTTTTCATCCTGCTCTTGCAACTGCGGCGACCACAAAATCGATTCGTGGTGCTGAAGGTGGTTTTGTTCTTTCGAAACGGATTCCTGCAAGGGGGCTGCACGTTGCCTCCAGTAACGAGCGTTGCGCTTTAGCTTGCGTCGGTGCATCCTGTCAATCGAAAAAAAACGATGCGATCTATTGGCTGGCAGCCTCTGGGCCAGTGTTGCAAAACTCGCAAAAAGGAAAAACCATTAGCATACTGGTTCGATACAGGATGATATATCTAATCAATATCTAAAGAACGCTAATTATACCCTTGCAGAGGGTATTATAATTTTGACCAGAAGTTTGTAACGCAGTGAAGGAGACATTTCCGACCCTATAAAGTATATATATTCTTGATCAGCATCACCAGCCGAGTCGATCTAGCCATGTCCGTCTGTCTGTATGTCTGTCTGTCCGTCTGTCTGTCTGTCCGTCTGTTCGTCTGTCAGTTGCTATGTAAACTAGTTTCTCAGTTTTAAAGCTATCAGACCGAAACTTTGCACCGAACCTTCAATCTGTTCCAAGAAATATATAAGTCGGAACGGCCGGAATCGGAACACTACATCACATAGCTGCCATAGGAACGATTGGGAAAAAGTACCATAAATTCGCCATTTTTAAAGATAACTAATTCTTTTTTTAGAAATCAATTTTTAATGGGTTTTTAAACGTATCCTGAAAGTTTCATCAAAATTGGACCACTGTATCCTATAGCTGCCATAGGAACAATGGGAGAAAGTGGGTCAATGAACATAACTCTGGTGTTGAGACAATTAATTCATTCTTGAACAAGTAAGAACGTTACAGTCGAGTTTCCCGACTGTTACAGACCCTGTACAAATTTGGTTTTAGGCAAAATAAAAAAAAACCAAAAAAAAATATATGTATATTCCACCGAGTCCGGTCTGGGATTCGAACCCAAGATCTTCGCGTTTTAAGTCGAACGTCATAACCATTCGACAAACACAAACTTTTTGAACCGACAGCTAATACAGTATAAATATATTGAAGACGCACATTCATACATATATACACATTCGTATGTATGTATATGAAGGTAGTGGCAGCGCAGCTACAGCGGCACTTTCGAGGAAAATCAACCACCGAACGCAAGCGATTTACCGTTTGTTTGCGCAAATAAACAGATTTTTTGTGTTTAGCGCCTGTAAACTTTAGGTATTTATTGTGCGCTTTCTAATTAACCAATCTTGATGAAATTTTCAGGATCGGTAGAAATCTATGCTCCAATTGCATGGGTATTTTTAAAAAAATTTTAGCTTGAAAATTGTGCAGGATTTGTCGAATGGTTACGACGTTCGACTTAAAACGCGATGATCTTGGGTTCGAATCCCAGACCGGACTCGGTGTGAATATATATATATATATATTTTTTTTTTTTTGTACAGGGTCTGTAACAGTCGGGAAACTCGACTGTAACGTTCTTACTTGTTTTTTTTTGCTTATAACCAAATTTGTACAGGGTCTGTAACAGTCGGGAAACTCGACTGTAACGTTCTTACTTGTTTTTATTATTATACCCTTGCAGAGGGTATTATAATTTTGACCAGAAGTTTATAACGCAGTGAAGAAGATGTCTCCGACCCAATAAAGTATATATATTCTTGATCAGCATCATCAGCCAAGTCGATCTAGATCTAAACTCTCAGTTATAAAGCTATCGGGCTGAAACTTTGCACCGACCCTTCAATAGTATATAAGTTGGAACGGCCGGAATCGGAACACTACATCACATAGCTGCCATAGGAACGATTGGGAAAAAGTTCCAAAATTTCGCCATTTTTAAAGATATTTTATTTACTTCTTAGGAGACTCTTACTAATGACTATATATTAACATATCCTGAAGTTTCATCAAAATCGGACCACTATATCCTATGGCTGCCATAGGAACGATGGTAGAAAATGGGTCATTGAGCATAACTCTGGTGTTTTTCAAGACAATTAATTTATTCTTTTAATTAATATATTTATATATTTTGACGCACAATATAATTGAATTATTACCATTAATGAACAATAAAAAGGTATAAATGTGAGGTTATGCCAGAGAATTTTGTTGTGCCTAGTGACGAGGTTATGTTTGAATATTTTTTGTCATATAGAAATAAAAAATTAAATTTTAAACAATTCTTATATACATTTTATATCAAAAAGGAATACATGAAAAATGTATAAAAGCTAAAAGTACATAAAAATTCATTATAATTGATATAATATAAAAATTATGTTAAAGAAAAAGTAACATGTTAATATAGTCACATGTTAAGGTTTGCCAAATACATTGAATACATGTTTGTCATAAAATAATTAAGAAAAGTTTTATCGTCTTGGACTGCTAAATATCATCGCATGGAGCAGAGTCTAAAGAATGGCATCGTTCCACGTCTGCCTCGTAAATGTCATCTACCGAGATGCACTCATCATCGTTTGGATTGCACTCACTGCTGGTTAGCTCCTGCCGCTGAAAGCGGTCCCACAAGACCAAATCCACTGGTGGCTCCGGGTTAAGAGCCCGCTCCGTGTCGTACACCAGCCAGTGTGCATTCTGCTGGGCATAAACCGAACTAAGAAGCGTCGGCCAATAGACCTGCGAGCCGATCTTGGCCAGTTTCACTTGGAGGTAGTATCCTTGTTGCTTCTTCGATTCGATTCTCACCTCACCCAGCGTATTCAAGATAAAACGTTGAGGTGGCGAAATTGTGCTCACACTGTACATTAATGCATTTCCGTCCAAGATGAGCTCATACTCCGGCTCCTGCTGCTCAATAATCAGCTCGATGTGGGTGCGGCTCTGGTGCCATTTCACTCTGGGACGCACTGCTCCTCCGATAATTGTGGAGTACTGTAAAAAGTTGGCCACGTCCTCTACGGAAGGATCCTGAGGATCTGATTCAAGTGTATCATTCAGATTCAACGCTCTTGCAGCTCTGGGCTTGATTGGATCATGGCCATCAACATCGCCTTCTCCTAGAATGTTTTCCAGAAATTCATGAGTTTTAAGCTTCTTTGAAGGGCTCGTGGTGTAGAGGTCATGCACTAGAGCTTTTAATAACGCATCCGAACTGTCTGCAGGTGGCTCTTGACTTTCCTTTCGGGTTTCTTTCTCCGTCACCATTGGAATCTCTTTGATTTCATTGGTTGCCATCTTAGTGTTTGAAGTTTCCACATCCCAATTCACGCATTCTTTCCCCTCAGTCGTGTTACCAATCTGATCGGGTTTTTTTTCTGGTTGACACATTTTTGGTTGTACTTTCTTTGTACTTTCTTTGTGGGGGACCAGCTCATCTAAATCCTGCTTTTGCTGCTTGTAAATGAGTCGCGGACCTTGGTTGTCCACACTCACCATTCGAGCAAATCCTCGACGAATCAGCTCCTTTTGCAGCATCAGTTTGTACACACTCGTTCGCATTGTTTGACAATCCTCGAAAACACCCATTTCCTTGGCGAAGACCAAATCCAGCAGAGCAAAGTCCACGGTTATCTGTATATGCTGTCGATCGCTGAGACCGCTTAACTTTTCCTGAACCCACTGAGTGACGTCATCAGACCACTTTCCATTTTCTCCCGCTGCTTCCACCCCCGATAGAAAAATATTCATAGCCAGGGGTGGCAGTGTCCGAAACTTTTCCTCGGGACACTCGAGCAATTCATAGGGCTTTACCTGCAGCAGCTCTGTGCCCTGATCTATCATCTGGACAGTTATAGGTCGCTTGGGAAGAATATCTACAATGCGCACCCGGTGATATAGGCCCTGATGGAAAACCACACAAACATCATGAAGTCGAATTGGTTGTTGTGGCAATCGCCGCTCATCCATGCTCATTTGCAGCGCCATTTCCCACTGTTTGCCCATATGCGAGACATCCTTCCAGTCGTCCGATCCCTTGGTCTTAAACTCTGTGGGCCACACAGCCATGTGTACTGGGTCGTATATCCTGTTTACTTTGCACCGGATCACGGTCCCAGGTTGCTGAAGGGGATTTCCTGGGTGTGGCATATCGGTTTTGGTGAACTCGTGCCGCTTATTGCACTGAATTCTGCGGCACTCGCCGCTGTTAAGAATGTAAGGGCAAAACATAAGATTGTCATCCGTCTGCGGACAACAAGAAAACAACTGTGTTATTTGCTCGTTCACGGCCATACCGTGGGCCTGGAAAAACTCCAACAAACGAGGCACCTCTCGCGAGTTGCTTTCGTCCAGCATTACATAGCTGGCCAAGTTTTTCTCATTTCTCTGCGGAGTGGTCAAAACGTTATGGACGTTATCCACCATGGTTTGAAATCGCAAGGTAAACTCCGCCCAGGATTGAGGCATGCTAAAGTGTACCAGTAGTTCCACATTTCTTACCAGCATTTGGAGATCCTGCAAGTTGTCGAGTGCCAGCAGCAACTCTTGCGGTCCCTATATGAAAACATTGATAATTTATCATTCCATTAACGTTACAATAAATCGTTTAGCTTACTTACTCTCTGACGCTCTGACGAATCCGCAATGTCAAAACATTTGTGTCCCGCTGTGGTCAAAGCTAAATGCAACTTCTCCAGCTCTAAAAGATTTTTGCAGCAAATGAGTGTGCGCTTCGGTAGGGATTTCTGGGACGCCAGGAGCTCCAGCAGCTGCCCCGCCTTCTTGTCGGAATTCAGTACCGTTAATTTCAGTGAAAGATTGCCGTACATGGCTGCCTCTAGAAAATCTCCGAACAGGAGCAGTGGTTTTTTTACGCGATTGAGGATCGATTTCACAGCTTTTGCTTGCCATTGCTGGGTCAAAACGACCATCTGCATCCTGGGACAAGTCATGCCATCAAGGTGGTGCAAAACTTCGTCGACTAGCTGCGGGGTGGCCAATCGCATGCGATGCAAGTCGTCGAATACAAAAAACTCCAGTCTGGTCGGATCAATGAGGGCAATTTTGCCGCCCAAAAAGGTCAGCAAATGTGGTAACGTAGTAACCAAGATGCCGCACGAATTGAGCAGCATAAGGTACACATCCCTCATTGAGTGGGCGTGCGTGTTGATCAACTTTATCTTCTCAGTATCGTAGATCTTCATCAAATTAGTGCAATGGCTGGCCAAGGTGTTTGCATTGTCCACCGAATCTGCTAGCAAAATGGCCAACGGACCCAGCCGAAAGCGATCTCTGCTAATAGCTTCGGTCTGTAGGCACTGCAGTACCGCTGAACAGAGCACGGGCAAATAGCTCCAGGAACGACCCGTTCCAGAGCGGTTTATCAGAACTACCGATCCGCTGGAAGAAAGATGCGGCCAGGCGTACTGCTGCGTTGGTAGAAGGGTGTGGAAATGCAGGTCCTTCCATGCCTTCTGCACAATCCGACAAAGGGGTGCCTCTGTAAAGTTGCCTACGGGTTCAACGGTCTCCAAGCTGTGGGCCAACACCTGATTGGTTAATGCTCCCAAACCATTGGCCTTTTTGTCGATCTTATCCTTTGTAGCTGTTGGGTTTTGTTTGCCGGCCCCATTTGTTCTTACGCTAACCATTTCATTTAAAATACGATCAAGCTTATATTTTTCCATATCAGTATTATTTCTAGAAGACAACTCATCCAATTTCAAGTCTTCAACAGCATTTAAGTTGGAGGCGGAGCTTGATTTCTCTGACGATCCGGATACGGCGAATGTGGGTGCGATTTGTTTCTTATCAATGGACTTTTCTAGTCGCAAAGATGAATTATTTAACAGCACAGTTGTGGGTATATATCTCTGATTAAAGAATGGAGATACAATTTTGTTTACCAAGGCTGAAGAGCTAATTATCTCCTTAGATTTGGTATTAGCTGACTGGAAACTGCTTTCCGAAGATGACGAGGATGGTCGATAGAGTTGGGATTCATCAGTCTTGAACATGTGCTTATCCAATTTCAAATGCTCTATATTTTTGCTTAGATTCTTAACCAATGAGGACTCCACCTTCCCCTTGTTATATAACTCCACAAAATTAGTCTCTCTAGAAAGCAACGATTCTTTTTTTTTTCTTTTTGAACTGCTTATGAACTGGAACTGGTGCACGGAACTTTCACTGAAGAGTATGCCATTGCGTTCGGATTTTAAAGCTTCAGGGTCAACTATGGTTCTGCGCAACAATAACAAGGCTTCTGCGTTTTTCGAGAAATTCTCCTGCATTGTCTTGTTAGGCAAGTTCTTATTTCTGGCCAGGGCTTGGGCAGAGTCGAAGTATATGTCTGTGAATGTCGGCTTCTGTTCACTAGCTTCCTTGGCCAGTTGAGATTTTATAGAGGATGCTGCACAATCAACCCGGTCGATTATTTTTCTGAATCGCGTGCATACCTTAATCCCGAAACTATTTTTCTCGGCCAGGTCAAAACTAAAGGCATCGCAGTCGCTAGCCCACTCCCCCCCCTTGGAATCTGGGCGAGCAAAGTTCAAATCTATCAGGAGTCCCGCAGCGTCGAAAGTGTCCTCACTCTGGCAGGAAGATCTGATTGTAAGTTTGCCAAAATTAGTCTTCGATTTGCCTTGGTAGTCGACTTTAAATGTGAGGTGGACAGCTTCCTCAAGTTTTTTCCCTAGGGCTCGCCGAGCGGAGAGCGACCAGGTGCTGCCAGGATGGGGACTGATAAACGAAACACCGCCCATTAGAAAGTCCAAGCATGTACGCGCCAATTGCTCCGGCAACGGCCACAGATCTCGGGCTGCGCAGCAGAGGGTGAAGCCGTAATCCACCAACAACACCAAGTAGTTTTCACCCTGGCGTCTCAGAACCAAGGCCCTCATCAGTCTGGGTGCGTCGCGAAGCGAGAAGCGCACTATTACTTTCTGCGTGGTCTCGTATAACACCCTGGCCTTTTTACTGGTGCAATAATCCGTCAGAAGTTTCTCGACTTCCAATATAGATAGGGCCGAGCGCTCCACATCCTTGCAACTTACATAGCAAAACAGATGCGGACTTACAAACTGGGTTATGAGAATAGACTTCCCCTCTCCTAAAGATGATTCCATCTTTAGTTTCCCTGAAATTAAGAATAATTTTAAATTTAATTAAACTTGCAATCAAATTTGTTTTCATGTTTTTAAATTGATATTAATTAAAAACTGCAACCTTCGTCAAGTTTATTTTAGATTAAATTACCAATTTTATAAAATATTTGAATTCGAGCTCTGGCAAACTTTGGTGTTTCTACAGTTACAAAATGAATCAGTTAAAATAAACACTAGCTTAAATTTCGAGAATATTTAAATAATGCACTTATGTGGAAATTGATGTGATTTCTAAGCGTCAGAAATGTTGTCCAACGCGAGCCAAAAATTGTGAATCCAGCCACAGGATTACATTTTTGGATTCCGTTTGTGATTTCGCGGAGGGTAAATAAGCTAATTTAAGTTGTAAAAAGCGAAAGCAAATGCGGCACAACTTGCAGCCCTTTCCAACTGCATCTACAACTGCAGCTTCTAAATGGCAAAACAAAGCAACGGCCGAAGCCGCAACCAAGGAGGTCCTTGTGCCTATTTGCTGTGTATTTTCTCTGCACTAGACCTGCAGCAGCGCCTTCGTCTCCTCATCCTTGGGGAGTAGCAAGTGGAGCTCAACAATCGGCAGTCATGAGTGCTCTAAGCTATTTTATTTTTTTTATCAACACTTTAAGCGCCGGAGTACCTCATATTTAAGGTGGCGGGTACAAATGCAGTGCGTTTGCTATCGATTATTTTGAGAAATATTACATGTGCGAGGGCAAATAGTTAAATTTAACGAGATAAGCCAGCCAGGCCACCCCTTACCCCTTGAATACTTATCCAACACCCCTTTAAAACTATGTTATTTCCTTTTAAAAAAAGGATACAAATCGCAGTTTTAAATATGTAAATCGGATGCTTGGGATTATCTTCGTATTAAATTTTTTAAGTTATCAGTCTATTCAACTGCTCATTTTGAAAATGTTCATGTAATCGTAAAAAAACACGGAAGGATTGCTTTGGTGCCCAAACTTGGAATATCTTTGCAGATCTATTTCTTTCTATAGGGTATTTTGATCCGATTCCTTTAATCTCTTCAATTCAGATTTAATCCCTTTGAAAAGTCGGTTTCCCAAGAATAAATAAACTATCTTTTAAATAACTAAGTTCTGCTCAATGCTCCATTTTTTCCACCGTTCCTATGACTGATATGGGGATATAGTTTGGATGTGACTTTCAGGATCGGCAAGTTGGAAAAAGAGTCAAGATATCAATCAATTATATTGTACCGAAGTAATGCAACTTTTTACGCTGCCAGCAACAGAAAGAAGGGTCTGTGCAAAGTTACAGCTCGATATATTTAAAACTGGTTTGGACATGGCTAGATGCGAATCAAGCATATACATTCCTAATTAGAACCGAAATGTCTCCTTCATTGCGTTACAAACTTCGCGCAACATTAAAAAACCTTCTGCATGGGCATAAAAAGGGTATATATCCAAACATTAATTCTTGCAAAATGAAAAATATAAAATTCATATTTGCATCGCCTGATATTCTAACACAAATATGTAAGTCCTTAATCGATATAAGCACTTCCAAGATTCTTTTTGGATTTGTTTTTAAATATTTATTATAACTTACATATTTATTGTCCGATTTTTTAATTAAACAATTTTATTGGAAATTCAAATACACATTCATCGACTACAACAATTTGTTTTACCATTAAAGCTGTGGAATCACATATTTTGGGATTTACATTGGTGGATGGGGGCGATGTGCAACAAATTTATTAGCTTTATCTGGGCATACATAAAAGTAGTCCAAATAAAAGTAGGTTTCTAGCTCTTAGCATCTCTGAGATGCTAATCAAATGGCCCAATCAATTTGTCTAATCGTTCTGACCATACTTAAGGTGAATTTGGGGGTTATGTTACATAAATTAGCACAAACCAATTTGTGTTATATATATAATAAAGGAAGGTTACCGTTAAGAACAAAATTCTCAAATTTTTTACAATGCAACTTATATGCTATATTATATAGTATCTATAGTACTAAAAGGAAACAATTATTTTAAGAAACAGCAAAGTCATGCTGTCTCTCAATGCCATTTTTACCAATGTTCCTATGTAGGATATAGTGGTTTTGGATTTTGATGCAACTTTTGGTATCGGTATGATGCAACTTTCGGTATCCTAAGAAAACAATTTATTTATTTATATTAATTTTATTAAGGTTCGCGTCAAAATGATTGACTTTTTTGGGACGCGCACGAGTTTGACCGGCAGAATATAGTTGAAGAATGTGGGATAAAATTCAAGATTCCCCTTCAAAATCAAAATCTCAATCGCACACACACTCATGACACACACATAAGCGTCTTTTGAATTGTCAGCGGTATTATAATAAACAAAATTATACTACAGTAAGGCCGCGAACCGATTGTTCTCTTTTGTTAACTTATCGAACCGATTGCCGCGAACCGATTGTTCTCTTTTGTTAACTTATCGAATAGCCAACATTAAAGATATATTAAACTCGATAACAAGAAAAGCGTTATATTTTGTGCAAAGGTTCAAAAAAAATTCGAAGTTCTAAGTTGTCATTTTCTAAATGTACAGATATTTTTATCCGTTCGGTGTGTAACACAAACTCTAGTTTTTTTTTCCTCAAACAAATTACAAATTAATTGGGATATACTCGTATTCACAAATTAACCTGATAGCATATTAAATATACATATATATTAAAAGGGCTGTCAGCTGAGATCTGATAAAAGAAGGTAAGAATTATTATTAATAGTTGGGAATAAATTTATTTGTATATTTATGGGTTTTAAACAAACTTTTTAATCTGGTATATATTGGCAAATCTATTATTTTCTTCCCAGAACATACAGATATTGACAATAATATTCCAATGCTAAATCAAATGAAGTTGAAAAAGAATATTGAATTCAGTTTAGCAAATCAGATTATCAGGTTAGCAAAATATATTTGCGTATATGTACTTATTGACATACATATGGTAACTATTAAAAGTAGCAGGACACATTTTTTGATCTAATTGATCACAATCCCAAAAAAAGGGTTTGCTTAACCTTTTTTCTTTGCCTGCTAATTACAAAACAAAATGCAACCCTTTTATTCTACCCAAAGTATTGTTTCTTTTTTCTATTTCTATATACAAAATACAACTTTTTACGGGCACATATTTTTTCTTTACCGCTTTTGTTTACCAGGCTCCGCTTGCTCAATAAAGTTTGACAAAGCAGGGTTGTCGACGGCAGTCGCCCGAACCCCGCAGCATTTTCTTTTATTCCTTTTGTTATTTGATTGTTTCGAATTTATGGGGATTATATGGTTGAGTGTTGAGTATCAGAAAAAGAGTTGGGGTGGGGATGAACATAAATAAATTTTTGTACAGCTAAGAGCGCTCCGTTATTTGACATGTCTTGCAGCTTAGTGAAAGTCGGCCCTACCTCAATATTCAGTATTTTGGGATCAAAGACTTTTTTTATTACAAACAGTTATTAAATAAAAAATTAAATGGTGATACATTTTGTAATATATTTATTTGTTTAATATTTATAAGTAGTTTGAGTCGATAAAAGGTAGATTTTTTATTCTCCTACTGAACATATTTAGGTAAAGGATGCAGAGTCATTGAACTCATTCTTATTTTAAGTTCAGAACTAAATAGGTCTAATAAAAATTTAAGAGAACAAAAAATAAGTGGTATTAATTAATGGGAATAATCACAGCAACAGCACCTATTAAATAATTTAAACGTTTATATATGCCTAAAACTGCTAATAATGGTTTTCTATTTGCTTTCTCCGTATAATAACACTCTTTCTTAAAAAACTCCAGAATCATATCCAAGGCAATGAAAATGGTTTTCTTATTCGGTGATTTAGTATTTAAAACCTAACAAATCTTCCCATTGATATAGCAACTCTGTCGGCACAACATTTGGTAGCTCAGTTCTTTGAGCGGTTAAATCGAATTTAGCGAAATTGGAATTAGACTTTTTCGAATACACTTTCGTTTACATTTAGCAATGCCTATTATAAATCATTTTAAATTAAAAAATATCTAAATATTATTTAATTTTTGATTGGTTATAGTTTACTGATATATCTTTTTGAATTAATAATACAAATGTAAATATCATCCAACAGCATATACATATATTTAAAAAGTTATAAATGGTATACGAGTATATGTGTTAAAATGTGCTTAAATTCTATAAGTTTGTTCATATAGAGACTTATCTGTATAAACTTAGGTTTGAGCACTTGGCATATATAGCAAACAATCATGACCGAATACAAACAAACCATCTTAGAAGAGCCAATTATAAATGATTTTATAAATTATTTTGACGGTAGTTTGATTAATTTTTGGTTTCTAAATATGCTTTTATTTTACAGAAACTTATTAAATACATATAATATTGACTTTTTTATAACCACGAGTCCCACGAGTTGGCAGCACAGTTTCGTGGCGTTTCATTTCCATTGTTCCCCATTCAATCCCGAAACGATAGCAGCCAAAATGGCGCCTGCCAACTATCGTGTTTTCCCAGACAAATAACATCGCTGCATCACAACCACAAAACGAAAAAAAAAATACGGGCGAGCTGCGGAAGAAAATTGTACAGATTCACCGAAAGCCGACGCCGATATTTTTCTTTAGCCAGCTATTAGTTATTTGCGTGCACCGTCCGCCAAGAAACCAGCAAAATAACCAAGTTCAATATCCGCCTGGACAACATAATGTCGAAGAACAAAAAATTGTCGCTCTCGGGCGGCGACACGGCGGAGAAATTTATTTACAAACCCAAGGATTTGATATGGTAAGCCGCCCTCCCAGCCCCATCTGACCGCCGATCACGATTTTCACAAAATTTCCGCGCTTGGATTTTGGCTTTTTATCCAAAGCAAACCACATAACCTCAATCGCCGCACAGTTGGCGCTCCAGAAGAAGGAAAAAATTGAAAAATGTGAAGTGTGCGTAAAAACGACCATTAAGGCTTGTTCAAAAGCAAAGCCAGGCATTTCTAGCTTCCAACGTTTCCCAGTTATCCATGGAACTGTGGTGTTACATGTGTAACTCGGTGCTCTGCCGGCAGCGCCGTCAACGTCTCTGCGTTGGCGCTTTTTCGCGCGCGCGCTATTTTGATGTGAATTAACTTGGCCAATATGAATATACCTTGTCCTGAAGCGAGTGGCTAATAGAGTTTTCTCTCTTCTAGGGCCAAAATGAAGGGCTTCACTCCGTGGCCGGGAATGGTAAGCGATCGGAATGTTTACGCCGCGTCGACGTCGCGTCGCTGCCCCCATCTCTGCCGCTGCCTCTGCTGCTGCTCTGCCATGTTGTTGTGTTTGTTTTCGACTGTACTTTTTTATGCAGCGCTGCGGCAGCTACGCACTTGCACACACGCTTTGTTAGAGGCGGCTGAAATTGGTCCGATTTGGAATCGCTATCAGGGCTAGCTTACTAGCTGACTAGCTTTAGCTTTCCATTATGTACAGCCACAGATGCTAATATGTGCGGTGGATGCGATGGAGGGGAAGCGACGCTCATCAAAGGGCGTAATGTTCGCAATTTATGCAGCTCACTCAACCTCATTCAGAACAAATTTGGCGTAGGGATTGTGTTTGCCTTCCATTATATTTGAAATTTCAATTGGTTTATCGCTACTATTTCATTTAATTATTTAATGTTTTGTAATATGTGTGGAAAGGATAGTGTAAAGTTGGGACAAATTTTACTGTTTTTTTTAATTTAAAATTTATTACATTTGAAAACTGCCCAATCGCATTTTGTATTTCACTTTCATTTATATAGTATTCAAATATCTGTGGAAAACAATTTTAGACATGCTTAAAAACCATTTTAATAGTTTCAAATTGTAATTCTATTGAAATATTAAAACTTGGTGTCCATTTTTTATTCGTTTTTATTTTACTCTCATTTCAATACTTAATTTTATGTGCCTGCTAAACGTTAAAAACAAGAACAAACTACGTCAAATTTGATTAGATGTGGGTACTCAGGAATGTAACCATTTTTAATACGAACCCTTAACCTTTCCTAGATTGTGGATCCTCCTTTAGATCTGCTAGCTCAGCAACGTCGGGCAAACACCAAGTGTGTTTTCTTTTTCGGTTCGCGGAATTTGTAAGTATTAAGTATTATTTGTATTATTAAGTATTAAGTATTATTATTTTAATTCTTTTTTAGTGCCTGGATTGAGGAGAGCAACATTAAGCCCTTTGAGGGGCCCTGGAAGGATGAATTGGCCAAAGTTAGCAAGCCGGCAGCTTTCCGGCACGCCATGACCGATATTGAAAAGTACATTGACAATCCTACGGAGGTAGACGAGCAGATTAACGACAGCTGTGGAGTGCCAAACCATGCCACCGAGGCGGACTTCGACAAGATTCGCGACGGCCTGGACTCCGAAGACAATGCAAGAGACGAGGCACCCGCTCCTGATGCCAACAACGGAGTAGTTGCCCATGTAGTCGGTAGTCCGGACGAGGGAGAAGCCGTGGAAAATAATGCGGACTCATCAGCTTCACCTTCCGCCGCCGTGACAACGACGCCGGCGACCGCAGGAAAGTCGGGTGGCAAGCGGACGCCCAAGGCCAAATCCCTGGCGGCCGTATCGATTAGCAAATCGGCGAAGGCTTCCGCCTCAAAAACTGCACAGAAAAGGCGTGTCTCCGCCCATCATACGCCTAGTGGTGCGCCAAGCGCCAAACGGGGCCGAAGGGTAAACTCCGGGGAGGCAGCTGGTGACGCCGCCGGATCCTCGCCTAATGCCAGGCGTCGCATTCAAACAGACCTGCTTGCATCGCTGGCGGCCAAGCGGGGACCGAACGCGATCGCCCTGCTCGACCGCCCAGTAGTCACACGGCCCGAGACGCAGGCCATTGACATGAACTCTCGCTCCATCACGCTCGCCGACCGCGATATAGTGCCCTCGGAGCAGACCTTCGGCTTCCTGGGCCTCGGCATGATGGGCTCGACCATTGTCAAGGATTTGATCTATACGGGGCACAAGGTTGTGGTATGGAACCGCACCATTGACAAGGTAAGTGACTCGATTTTAAATCGATAAGTCAACGACTTATGTCATTTGTTTTAGTGTCAGCCTTTTGTGGAAGCCGGTGCCGAAGTTAAAGACACTCCAATGGATGTTGTGGAGGCGGCTGATGTTATATTTTGCTGTGTCTCGGATCCCAAGGGCGCCAAGGATGTAAGTTTATATCATACTACTACTATATGTAAATAAACCTCTTGGTTTAAATTAATATCTAGTATATTTTAAGTTATATATATGGGTACTTAATTAAAGAAAACCAGCAAAAGAGATTGACAAAATTGTTTGACATTTATTTTCTATGGAAATTAGTCTACCCATATTTCTATGAATGTATTGTATAAAAGCCAGCCTGAATAAATTAAAATTAAATTAGACTAAGAAATTGCCAAATAAGCATTCGAAATACCAACAACACCAAATTCATATACAATTTTTTATGTACAGCTCGTTTTTGGCAACTGCGGCGTCCTGCAGCTGAAAGACCTGAATAACAAGGCCTATGTAGAGATGTCCACCATTGATCCCGAAACCTCCTTGGACATTGGCGAGGGCATTAAACAGTGCAACGGCCGCTATCTCGAAGCGCAAATCCATGGCTCACGCCAGGAGGCGGCCGATGGCATGCTCATTATCCTGGCCGGTGGCGATCGTTCCGTGTTCGAGGATTGCCACTCGTGCTTCAAGACCATTGCAAAGAACACGTTCTTTTTGGGAAGTAAGTACAGCTTAACCATTAATTTTTAGTGGCCTCTCTTGCCTCGGAGCATTTTATTAAATTTGATAATGCTTATATCTAGCAGATGTCGGCAACGCCTGTAAAGTGAACCTCATTTTGCAAACCATTCAAGGAGTGAGTCTGGTCGGGTTGGCCGAGGCTTTAGCACTGGGTATGTTCCTTTTGCTTTAATTCGTTACTGGAAAATAGTAATTGTAATATATGTATTTGTGTTATAGCTGATCGCTTTTCCATTTCGCTGAACGACATTATTGACATTTTTGATTTGACTTCAATGAAATCGCCGATGCTGCTGGCGAAGGGAAAAGGTATGATTAAAACGGAAAATGAAAACAATTTAAATTAAAATAGCTTTTCTAAAAATTGAAGATTAAGATATTTCAAAACCATCTGTCTAATCTTTTATATTTTTCGGGGTATGCTAAATATAAAGAATACATTAGTTTATGAATATTATTTTCTTGTCTTTTCAATGTAGAAATGGCCAAGGGCGATTTCAACCCGCAGCAGCCTTTGAGCCACATGCAACGCGACTTGCGTCTGGTGCTGAATATGGCCGAGAACCTGGATCAGTCAATGCCCGTCACCAGCATCACAAACGAGGTGTTTAAACACACTAAGCGCTTGGGTTACAGTGAACATGATTCGAGCGCCGTATTCGTAAGATCCAGATTTTAACAATTAGTTAACACGACTAACGTTTAAACTATATCTTATCATTTAGTTTTAAACGTACGCAACACGACTACCGTTTAAACTATATTGTATCATTTAGTTTTTAAACGTACACCGAACAGAACCGACACTGACATGCAACAGTAACAATAACAATATCCGTAACGCACCAAACCCACCCGCCTACCCATTGACAAAGGCGTTTAATCGAAATTAATATATAGCCCCGTTTGTAGTCCCTTGCGATTGGCCTCGTTCTCCGGACCATTTTAACATTTACCATCTCTAACCTTCCACCCATAGTGGGCTGCAAGTTACCGGGAACCAGACTCAGACCCCACTATCTGGCCGCCTCGTTGACTTACTTGAGTTACGTCAAAGCCATGCGAGCTACTAAAGCGGTTGTGAGGGATTATGTTCATTGTTTAAGAAAAGACGAGCTCATGTGGACTGACGAATTTGACCCTTATCTGGTTCTCCAGTTCAGGAAGTTCGCATTGAACGAAATATTGTTCTTAGTTTTTGTATTTTTTTGATGACTGAAAGGACGTTCCCAGACGGCAAAGAGGGGCAGGGACCTAGCAGAGGGCAGCTTGTTTTTGTGATTTTTTGTAAAATGTTGCTTTCCAAATATCAAATAACGTATGTATATTATTTCATACATATATTGTAAATCAAACAATTCCCGTTGCGAATAAATTTAAAAAACCTACAGATTATATACAATCCACGAATGCACAATATCAAACGATACCCAGACTCCTTGAATGTACTGGCCCCCGACCTATCCATTTAATTTTTATTTATGCATTTACACAAATATTTTATGTTGTCTTTGGCGAAACCCACCCTTTGTTCAAACGCACGTGGTACCCGAAATACATTTTGTTTAAGAATAAAAAGTAAGCAGAAGTTCTTTACAAACACATTTGACATGGCGGTTAACAAATGTTTGATTTATGTTTTTAAACTCAACGAAGAAATGGGACAAAAACGGAAACCGAACTCACAGAACACTACAAACCGACACAAATACGGAATAACATCGACCGGAATCAAACAAATAGCGTAAACTTTGAGCGCCGAACCTGGCGAGGGTCATTATTAATAATAATAAGAATATATATTAAATAATATATTTTACTTATTATTTAGTCTGTATTTTGTTGTAAAACAAAGATTAATAAAATATTATTTTATAGAGGATATAAGGAAATTCAACATTTTAAGTTTTTTATTCAGTTCAAGGCATTTTTCCAACATTGTACAAATTGTAGGATGGGTTTTTTGATCCATCACTAAAATGTTCACAAAATTGTAGAAAATAAGTGCAATGAATGTTTAAATGTGGAAAATACAAATTCAGCAAAAATATTGTACAATTCTGTTGAGTTTCCCTGGTGATACTGGAACATTATCGTCTATTGGAGCCTTAAAATGTGGAAAGAAAATTTTTGGCTACAAATACAGAACAAAATGTAAAGGGAACCCGCTTATTTCATGGTATGAAAGAACCGGTATGTTAGTATGTTACAATGTAGTAGCTCGAATCGAAATGTTTCTTTCCTCTTTTAAATTCTAATCTGATTTATTGTAAATCAAAAGATAAGGATTGAAAAACTTTCTTTTTTAAAAAGATTAATATCTATTAATATAATTTCAGCACCCTAATATGTGGTATTAAAAACATACTAACAAAATATGTTAATGAGAGTGTTTTTGTTTTTCTAATACATAACAAAAAATATGATTTAATGGATTTCTAAAGAAAATACTCTATTGTAAATAAAAATGTAAGACCTTTACGAAAAAAAAGTTTTACGATGTTTCAATATTATTTCTGCCAAACATTTTGTGATATTAAAAAAATACCAAAATATGCATCGTTTTCCTCAGACGAGTGGTATCTTGTCCTAACCCAGCTGCGGTTACATTGTTTATGTGGTTGTCGTGCGTGTGTGGCAGAATTAATATCATAATTGTTAAAACAATCTGTTCGGAGCTTGCCTTTCGTCACCCCTGAACGATAATGTCGGAAAAGAAGCGTACACGTCGTCGCAAGGATGTAAGTGCCGCGTGGACCCCAAGATCAAAGGATCGAATATCGTGTTCATACTTGTGTGTATTGGTGCCCCAGTCCAATTGGCATGCCGAAAGTGTTTGTTTTTTGTTTTGATATCGCAGGCAAGGCATGAAGACAACGTGAGTGGCGAAAGCCGTAACAAATCGAATGGCTGATATGAAAATCTCCCTGGGTCGTGATCCGTGTGTCATTACCGAATATGTGTGGGGGGCAAGTTCAGAGCGCTAATGTGACTGTGTGTGTGTCCAAAACCATTGCGTGTTGCTTTTCAGATTCTCTGATTCTCTGGGTCTGTTCTTCTGCAATTCGGCCCCCCACATGGTTTCGTCTATAATTAACGTGCCTTGCAGGACGGAAGGCGTTGGTGAAGAATGTGGGCGCATTTGGTGCATGATTTTTCGGGCTTACTTATCACTGCGACTCCGACCCCCTTTCCGCACAATTAATTTTGTGTTACAACTTAAACAGCTGTGAGCTTGTAACTAAACATCAGTGTGGCAACTCTGCAGTGTAAGCTCATCTTGTAAGATTTAATCTGGATTCGGTTGACAACTTTTCGGCAATCCGAGTAATTTGCCTTGTGTTACAGCTTAAACAGCTGTGGCCTTGTTGGAGGACGACAGTCTGGCAACGCCGCTCCTTAAGCTGTTCTTGTATATTGAACTTCCTCTCTGAGAGCGATCGGACAAGAGAGCGAAATCGCTCTCTTATTAGCCACACTTGTCAGGTGCACCCCACTTATCAGCTGCTGCGTTGTTGTTGTTGGGGAAAGTTTCAGTACGCTGTTGAGCTTGTATGTGTTTTTTTGTGAAGATCGCCACTCGTTTGACCAGAGCCAAGATTCAATACTTTCTAGACTCTTGGAGCGAATGCAACACGTCACATCTAAGAAAATTCGTTCTGGCTGGCTCAGACGAGTTTCTGTATTTACCAAGTTCGCAGTTTGTGTTTTACGCACTATTTAATAAGCAAATAATATGAGTGAAGAGGAGTACTATGAGGAGGAGGCAGAGGAGCAGGAGATCTTCGACGATGGCTCGGTACTTGAGGGGAAAAACGTATTGAATTACAAAGCCCTCTCAACGGCTTGAGTGTAACGAAATCGAAATTGGTGTCGTGGCCTATATTAGCCCACATAGCTCCTATCGATCGTTGTGTGAAAGTAAGTGCATGATTTACAGTTTTAGTTTTTTTTTTTTTTGTTTACAGGAGTACACAGAGCCCGGTGCGCAAAAGTTGGAAAAGCCCTCGAAAGACGAGAAGAACGTGGCAAAATGGCTGAAGAAGAACGTTAAGACGAAGAAGACCAAGTTCCTGAGCCACATCGTCGAGTACTTCACCTCCAGCAAAGCCATCGACGCTTTAATGAAGTCAAAATTCGCCGAAGGCAGTAGTCCGCTCTTCAGTACCCGAGAGCAGGCGGTCGAGTTTATGGATGTGATGCTGGAACACAAGTTCTTCCATCGAGCCAAGAAGGTGCCCGTCTCGCTGGAAGAGATCAGGGGCAATAAAAAGAGTGACAAGGAGAAGGGACAAGACAAGGAGAAAGATAAAGAGAAGGACAAGGACAAACCAAAGGACGACAAAAAGGACACCGATCCAGAGGCGGAGAACGGGCAGGGCGATGGAGGTGCTTCTGGAAACGAAAAGGACAAAAAGGAGAAGAAGAAACGCAAAATCCGTCTAGACATGCATCCTGAGCAGATCTTTGTGGACGGATCAGAGGCGTACGTGTGGATTTACGACCCCATTCCCCTCCACTACTGGATATTTGGATTCATACTGCTGCTGGGTGCCGTTGGTATTTGCCTCTTCCCGCTGTGGCCGCCGCTGCTGCGTAAGGGCGTCTACTATCTGTCTATCGCTGCGGCCGGCTTCTTGGTCTTCATTCTGGCCCTGACAGTGGTGCGTCTCATCGTGTTCACTATTGTTTGGGCTCTGTCCGGTGGTAAACTGCATTTCTGGATCTTCCCCAATCTCACAGAGGATGTTGGCTTCTTTGCTTCCTTCTGGCCGCTTTACGAGGTTTGTCTGACATCGAATAATAATTTAATTTTATTAAAGCTTAACACTTAAATTTTAATAGAGTAACTACAATAGCGACGATAACTCTGCTACCACTAAGTCCGACAAGAAGTCCAAGTTGAAGGAGAAGAAAAAGGAAAAGGACAGTGACGCTGAGGACACCGCTGTGGATGGGGATGGAGATGCCGATGGCGATGTGGATGCGGATGCTGAGCTGTCTACCCTTGAGCCCGAGAAAATCGAGCTCATCAAGGAGCACGACACCGACATGGAGATTCGCAAACGTCGCAAAGTTGGCGCTGATGAATACGAAGACGACGATATAGAGGAGGAGCCTCAGGCACAGGCCAAGGATTCAAAAGCTGGGTAAGAAGGCTCCGCTTTGAATTGACATGGACTCCTGATTTTTTTTTGGTCGAATTTGTATGAATAATTTGTTTTGTTTTTCCTGGCGTTTTTATTTGTTTTATCATTAAAAATCAAAAACAAAAGCACAATATACATATTAACTCTAGCTTTTAATTGTACCCACACTTTGTTCCTTAATAAATAATATTGTAAGATTAAAATGCATTAATCTTTTTGTTTGCATTTACAAAAATTATATTTTTTTGCTGGAGCATGCCACTTGTAAATACACTTGTTCCGTGATCAGTTGGATTCATAGTTTTTGTAAATGGTTTTTGAAATACTCATATTTATGGCTCATGGTTAACACGCTTCTGGTGAAATGAAAGTTGAGGCTTCTGTGACTTAAAAGGTGATGTGTACTTGATTACGATGTAAATAAAATATTTAATTTCAAGTTTCATATTCAAAGTAAGTTTACCATTCTATAATTTTGGTACATACGTCCGAACATTTCAAAATACTTATTTATGTAATTTAATGGTAATTTTATGATTTTTTGTATTTACAGAACACCACGCAACTCGGGATCCGATTCGGAAAGCTCTAGCAAAGATTACGAGATAATCAGTTCTAGTGAAGTGCAAAATGTTGCTGGCAACTAAGATGGAGAAACCACAATATATATTAATATTTAATGATCCACATCTAGCTAATTAATAAGACATAGAACAAGAATCACACATTACGTACATCAGCACATACACAAAAGATTCCAATTACAAAAAATCCCCAGCGAGTTCACTTTAGTTCGCGACGTTCTCTTTAACAGTTCCCAAATATTGTTCGGATTGAGCTTTAGTTGAAATTTTGCTTTCGATATCAATCTGTATCTCGGACACAGACATGCAGACATGATACACATATTCCGACGACATATATATTGAAATCACCACAGCATTTTGTTGCGCATCATTAGTTTTGGGATTGGATGGCCGTGGCCACAATAGTTAATGAACTAAATATTATTTTATTTTACTTCCAATGTTTGTAAATGTATACAATGAAGCACTGGGTGAGTGCAAGAACGATTGCAATTGATAATAAGCGTAGAGAATACTTAGTTGCGAGTGCATACGTTTTATATGCATTAATATTTACTCTAAATGTAATTAAAGCGAACTAACAACATAATGAAATTAGTAGTGTAACACGCAATTAACTATTATATAAATACAGTTAGGTAATTCTGATATGATGTGAAAGATATTTGAGCGTTTTGTAGTTCTTGCTCGAACGTTTTATTAAAAAATATACAACTTAGAATTCGTCTTTGATTTGTCGATTGAGTGGGGTGGCTGGCCGCATATAAAATTCGCAGTCTTAACTTAATTTCAATCAACTTTAATTTCTATAACTCAGAACTCTCTTTCACCACCAAACTAATTTGAAATCTGTATTTCTTGTGTGAAACTTTCAAGAGCAAGTGATCTTTAGAAGTTGGGTGAAATCTTTGTGGGTCTTGGTGTTCTAATATATCTCGAGGCATTATCACCCTGCTTCGACCGACTTTTTCTGATGGATCACATACAGTAAGCTCGACGAGAAAATTGCTGCTGCTCAAAGAATAACCCACCAGCCAGAAAAAATATCCAATTGGCAACTCAGCAGCCAGTAATACCATCGGGTAATCACGGATTGGCTGGGATCTGCGAGAGTTGTTTTGGAAAATATAGATACAAATTCAGTAATAAATTATTTGGTATAACTTACGATTCCTGCGACACACTGCTATATAGAAGAATCGTTACAAAACAATTTCCCTTGCCAAAGAGGTCACTATTGAAGAAGACTTGCTTAGGTAAGCCTTCCACCAACCGATGGCAATCCTCTAGAGACAAGTAGTTTAGAGAAGCTCTACGTTTATGGACTCGAACAAAGTGGTCATAAAACGATTGCGATGTTAAACTATCTTTGCACTTGTAAATAGGACATCTAAATTTTTGACCACTATATTTTTTTTGATAATTTTTAACATAATTTTTCGACCCAGGTGTTCCGAGGGAAATTACTTGCCAGTCCACAGGGGGCAATCCATTATATAAAGTTTTTCTTTGGGTGAATATCGGTTCGGAGTGGGGTTCAGAGTCGGTTTCAAGCATCAAAAGGTAATTCAATTCTGATCCTCTAGAGGAGACTAGGTTGTCAATTAGGCGCAGCGGTTTTGATTGTTGGCTTCTGGGTTTGGTATTCGGTTTTAAGTTGCATGGTGCGAAATGCATTTTGTGTGACATCTTGTTTGGGGCACCTGCCACAGATTCTTCTTTCTTGTTATCAGTTTTTCTCGAATATTCTCTAAGGGCATACTTGTCTGTAGAGGGATTAGTTTCTGCCACAGAGCCGTGTCTGGAGGTGCTTTTTTCATCCGTTGATATGGAAAACTTGTTTGTAAGCGGTTCGAGAAATTCTGAAACTGAATTTTCTTTTCTTGAGTTAAGTAGCTTTAGGGGTTTGGTCATCATTTTCTTAAGCTTGCGTTCTAGACAAATGTCGATTCTTTTTCTAATGTCATGGCTTAGCTCAGGAGTATATTCTTTAAGAGATTTATTTGGATTACCTTCCAGCAGTTTAACTTCAATCTGTGCCTCATAAGGATTACTTTCCATTGAATTAATTTCCGAATTCTCTGTACTCGGGATTAATTTTAGATGTTTATCGTTTACTACCTCTTCCCTCTTAGCATAATCACAATTTATTATTTTAATTGGTAGGGGTGTTTTAGCTTCCACTGAGGTCAGGCTTTCCCTTTCCTCCGTTCCTATTCCCAGCATGTTCGATTGGGTTGAATTATTATCTTTGAACAAATTAGTAATTATTTCCTCAGCTTGAATCAAACTGGCTTCATTGAAAGATAGTTCCAGTTCTTCGAATTGGATATTGCGTCTCCGGTATTTTAGTGGACGTACTGCCCAGACGGGTTGACAAGGACTCCCATTATTTTTGAATTGCTTATTGGGCCGGCCAAATCCCTTTGGAGTTGTATCATGCGCAATGGGTGTTTCGTTGCTGCTCTCGTCTCCAGAGCCTTTTGTTTGGAGTTTGTAATGATCTGATGGATCTATGTGTGCCAATTCGCTGGGTGCTATGTCAGGCATTCGAAATTCATATAAAAGGGCTGGATCGTATTCAAAAATTTCCGTGATGTGTGTATTGAAAACTTCTTTCTCCATGACAAAGGCAACCATTTCTAGCTTGGGTAATTCACCACATATATGGAATACAGTTTCACAAGCCTTGACCACAAGCTGCGTGTATGCAACAATTGCATTTCTTTGCATGAGTATGGGGATCCCATCCCTTGGTGCAACTTTCGCTTCTTTTTTAGGGGACTCCTCTAGAGTTGATTTTGATTTTGTCTCAGGCTGATAATTTATTTTTCTTTTCACTTCATTTTCTCGAATTCTACAAAAATGTTGAATATATTGATGTGGGGTTGTTTTAGAAATTCTGGGATTAGTTCTTAGATTGGTACATTTATTTGCATTACAACTTGCATTGGGAAATATTTTACATAATTGTTTGTCGTTTAATGCTTCAATTTTTGGCTCGTGTTCATTACACAAAACTTTTGGAGGATTTTGATCCTTTTGCCTAAGGTATTCTTGTTTCGGCAGATTAATTTCTTTAATGTTTGGCTTCAGGGATTTCGTTAACTTATCACAACTTTCCTTTCGTGGTTCTGGATTAATATTACATTTTTTTTTATTATAAATATTTTCTGATTTTCCGGAGGACATTTTATGTTCCCTACAAGTAATCTCTGGTGACTTAGGATGCATAATACACTCTTGCCTTCTTGGATTTTGAATTCTAGGCTTAAGCGATTCTTTATTCTTACAACCAAATATATCTGAAGGATCAGAAGTACCCAGTGCATGACTCTTAAATGGAGATTTAGCCTTGGTCGATTCCTTTTCTTTAATGCAACTTACCTGAGATGAACACTTCCGATCAATATTAGAAATACTTTTCTTGTTAGAGTTTTCAAGTTGAGATATTGGCTTCGAAGATATTTTTTTCTCAAGATTTTCTTTTGGGCTTTCTTTTTGTAATTTTTGCTTTGTGGACTTATCAATATTTTCTGAAACGTTTTCTTGATATTTTTCACCGGAATTCCTACCTTTTAGTTGCTTTTCTGAGAGTTCTCTTCTAACGCTATTCAGTTTTAGCCTTAATGCGCTTCCTGATTTCTTATTTAACAACAATTCAGTCAATAGTTTTTCGGGAAAGTCTTTGGGATATCCGTGGAGTTTACAACCACTTTTTCCAGGACGATTTTGTAATGGGTTTGGGGATTTCATATTTTGGCTGCGATTGCCCTTGCCACACGTTAAATGTGATTTAGATATCGTTTCCTTAATCAGTTCCCTTGCTGAATATTTATTGTTTATTGTAACCCTTGGCGAACATCCGACTTTTCTATTTAAATCCCATTCCCTGCACTGTTGCGTTGAGAAAACTTTGGAATACTCTTTATCGATCTCCAATTTATTGACGGAAATTACAGGAAGATTATTTCTCACTTCATTTACTGAGGAACTGGTCCCGTGATTTTCAATGGACAGTTTGCTCATCTTCAGTTCGCTCAATTCCAGGTTCTCGATTATGTGCTCGTCATGGGAGTTATCGGTGGTACTTTTGGGGGTCCAAAAAACTGTATTCATGATAGACGCAGGTGACTGCTCGTTGGAGTTCGATTTTACCTCATCTTCTGGCGCATCGCTAAACGTAAAATTTTTCTGGAGAATCGAGGGAGTGGAGCAGTCGCTGCTTAAGGATCTGTTCTTGCTTGAATCGCTGCGTTCGGATGCTGTTTGGTTGGGCGTCTTCCATACACCCCCTGGATGTCGATTAAGCGCGCTTTCATCTTGGCTCGCTGAAAAAGTATTTATGGTCGATGCCAACTGTTCTTCACGCGGTGAAGGTGAAGTTGAACCATTCACACTCCTCGGCTGAAAGCCGTTGGTTCCGATTCGAGTATTTGGCAAATCAAGACGTGGCTCAATATGCAGTGACCTGCGACGATGGAGCATATAGCGAGCATTGTCCACGACGAGGGCATCCTCTGACGGACCATCGTAGTGCTCAAATGGGCAGAACTGAGTGGCTAGCTCGGTTTCGGCATCCAGTGAATCCCTCGTTTGTGGTGGTTCAAGACCACCGCCCTTCTCCCTCGTGTTAACCGATATTTTTGTGTCTACACATGGAGGAGTAGACGTGCAGCTGCTCCTCTTGGAGATGGCTCCACCAGAGCGATCCGTAATGGGACTACTCAATGGAATAAAGTCGCTGACCAGGACCGTCGCTGACCGTCGCAGGTGGTTGGGCTTGCTAAACATCTCGTGGGCCATGGCCACAAGATAGGGCACCTCTTCGCGGGGTGGCTCTGACGAAGAAGGTGATGGCGGTGGAGGGGTTGGCGACGCTGAGGGGACAGAGGAAGAGGGTACCTGCTGGCGATCCGTGCAGCGACTTGACATTCTTTTGGGCGTCGGATACAGCCTGCAACGGCAAGACAATACTTTGTTTTTTGCCTGTTCTTGACCACCAGCACTTGTTCCTTCTCCTCCAGATCCACCATTTACTGTTTTAGGACGCCTATCACATTTTACGCAGGTGGCCTTGCAGCTCGTCCTGAGGTTGGGCTTTTTAGCCCTTACGGCCACCTTCACACGCACATCCTTGCATTTTTTTTGCTCTTCGGCGCAGCGTCGCTCCAGGAGAGTTTTTTGGCGCTTGGAGGACAGCATCGCATCTTTTTCGCTGCAGGAGCCGACTCCAGAGGCTCGGGGCCGTCTAGCCAGACCGCACATCTCGCACCGCTGGCTGCGATTCATTGGGATGTGGAGAACCGCTCGAGGCAGCTTCCCGCACAGGCACCACTCCCGGGGCTTTGTGAGCCCGCTTGCCATGTTATTCACGTACAACGAGTAGAGCTTGTACAGGCGAAACATCAAAGGTGGCAATCGTTCGCGGAACGGACAAAATTCTAGGATGGCAATATTGACAAGAAATTCTTGTTTGTGCTGGGCAGAGGAGAGATATATTGAAGCAATGAAAACTAAAGCAGAAAGTCCTGCGATGCCTCAGAGTTTCCTAAAACGACCGTTTTTCTCCATTGCAGGTACATATGTACTAGCATGTTTTTATGCACATAGGCTTGCGTAATATGTTAATCAATATTTAAAGTAACAAGCCGTTTAAATCCTTTTATTGGCAAAGAAAAATAGTATATGTATATATACTATTTTTGTAGGTTTTGTACCGTTAAAATAACAAGAAAGGAAGGGTGGACATAGTGTTCGATTTTTGTTGTACATTTTATGAAACGCCTTTAATGTATATGAAAACTATATTTTACAAGAATGTATTTATTTTCTTGAAAAAAACACCAAAGTTATACTCAATGATCCATTTTCTCACATCGTTCTTTTGACAGCTATTGGTCTGATTTTGATAAGACTTTTACGATAGGTTAAAATAGTTTTAACTAATTACATATCTAAAGAATGAATTAATTATTCCAACAAAATGGCGAATTTATAGCTGTGATTTGTGTTCCGATTCCAGCCGTTCTGACTTATATACTACTACTAGTATATATATGAGAGACTATTTTACATAGCAACGACAGACGAACGTGGTTGGTGATGCTGATCAATAATATATATACTTTATAGGGTTGGCGATGTCTCATTCACTGCGTTAGAAACTTCTGCTAAAAATTATAATACCCGGTGCAAGGGTATACAAACTACACAGCTTATAATTCCTCTTTAAATTGTCCTTTGGTGTGATATCGATTGATCATTGAGTACAAAATGCTCCATGCACTTCTCGGCAGGATCAGTCCCAGGATTATAGCACAACCCGATAGCTGGAAAGCAATTCGGATTATTTTAAGCTTTAGTACATATCTTAATTGTTACTCGTGCCCTTACACAAATTATTATGTAGGATAACCAGTATAAAATCCAATATACCAGACTTGCTAAAACTACCATTAAAGCAGCTATGGAATTGCGATATCGGACTTTTATGGCTTTTGCTAATGAATCCATTATCCAGTGGTGGTCCAGTTAGTCCAGTTAGCTGTGGTTTAAATATTGAGCGAGTTATAATATTAATTATTGCAGGATGGCTTAAATCCTCACCCTTCTTTTCCCACATTCTTATGTGAATATTAAATATTTGTATATAAAAAGTCATTTCCCAATTTATTTAAAACTATAAATGAATTGAATATTTCATATAAATTAAGATTCATGAGAATGGAAATGCCATTGTTTCATCTATTTCGTATTGAATTTTAAGTGTAATTAATTATTCAGCTAACACCTTGTTTGAAAAATTTACCGACCTGTTCAAACACACTTTTTTCAGTTTTTATTTTAGTAAAAATAAATTGCTTTAAAAATATTTGTATTCTAAACAATATTGATGCTAAAATTTGGTAGCTTGCATATATAATGAAACATTTTAAGATTTTTTGTTTGCATCGAAAAAATTCATTTTGTATTTTGACGTTGAAAGTCATTTTTAAGATTTTACCCACTATTGTCGATAAATATGATTATTCACGTGGCATTGTTTGCTCGTTTTTTTGTAATTTGTAATTGAACTTTCTATGGCCGGATGGCCAGGATTCTACGTGTTCTAGCCACTCACTGAGTTGGGTAATTTAATTAAATTTCTCTTGCATTTTTAATGACGGTACATATTTAATTGAAGATTGCGTTTTTCTTTTATACTCACTGCTAGACTCAACCTATTCTGTTCAACGGACTGCTGCTTTCTTTGAAAACAACACACATAGTACTATTCATATAGTATACTTCCACTATGCAAGCTCGACCATTTGCTGCAAAGGCAGATTAGTTGCATGCCAATCTAAGTGAAATTTCATGTTTCATATGCAATTACTGTTCTGGTGTGGATTGTATGCACAGTGCCGATAACTCGGTATATATGTTTCTGTGTGTTTAAACTTATAATTGACAAACACACTTCACCTCGGCACTTGAACATATAGTATAGTTGGAATTTATTTTCGTTTTCCTGCAATAAATATGCACAATATGCAATGAGCAGCTGCACATACAAAGTGCGTTCAGTTGACTCGAATACCCAGCTCCTTTGGCACAATCTGCTTTAATTAACTCAATAGCAGTTGATTGATTGGCCTAATCCTACAACTTAGCACAACCCAACCCTCCACTCCAAAAAATGGGCGATGCTTCACCAACCAAGTCAAAAAACGCATTAAGAGCGCATCGTCTTATAAAATGTTCTGCATCTTCGGCTCATTGAACAGATTTTGGGCAGTAGATCCGAGGCAAAAGGCGTTTGGCTGGGAATTTATGCACTGAAATCAAGCGGGACAATAAATTTTAAGACCTCCAGCTATCCAGCGGGGAGCAACTTAGTTTGGGCCGCACGTTCCTCTGTTCATTTTGAATTGCAGGCCGGCTGTCCGGGATTTATGCGCGCCAGTGGCCATAAAAATATTATTCGCCCAGACTACAGACTATAGTATAACCCCTCCGAATAAGCGAATATTCGTTCGCATCGGCGCCTTATTGTTCACCATCGATTGTATTTCAATAGATTCGAGTCGGGAAACTGCGACGACGTCTGCGATTGGAGCAACAGAATTATTTACTCCCTGGACGAGGCATTTTTATGCGTTTTTATTACGATACTTTTAGCGTCGTTTCATTTTCGCCATTTTCCTTTGCCATGGAATTTCCCTGCCCTCCACTCCCTTGCAGTAATTTTTTGCCGTGGCTTTTAGTTGGCGTTTATTGCATTTCCATGTGCATTTAAAGAACGGACGCCCGTCCGGAAATATAATGTGTGGGAACTATTTACGGTATGCACCATATGCATGCAAACGCCTTCCCAGGGCTTCTTCGAAGGGTGAAATGTCTGGTTTTGTAGGGAATATTTTTGCGTGCAACTCGATTCGTTGGGTGAATTTTATGCATAGTTTTAGGCAGACGTTGAATTTGCCCCCAGGTCTCGGCCAAAATCAAGAGTTGCGAGGCTCCTTCCCCAGATCGAAGGTAATGAAATATATAATTGCATTCAACCGCCCCAGCTTTAATTACGCCGGGCATAAGCCAGCTGGCCTGGCAACCTTGGCTCGGAATGCTTCCTGGGCAGCGGCGAAGCAGCGTTTATCGATTCGCTCGCCGACACGTAAAATTCCAATTGTATATTAAATACTTTCCATTAAGTTTTAAGCAAATTTTAATTACAATACCGCTGCTTCCGCCATTTAACACAAAAACAATTTCCGCCCGGGCATACATATTTTAGATCAAATATTGCAACTGCTGCCCAGCGGTGCGAGATTGGGGGATAGGGAAAGGGCTGTTACAGCTGAGAGGGATGCGGGTGCTATCGTAGCCGAAATTATTTTGTTTTTTTTTCTTACCTGTTTGGTTGGGAGGAGAGCTGCGATGAAATATGAAAACCAGTTCGGGACTACGTGAGTTGAGAGGGTATATTTCCAGAGAGCGGGGTAAGCACAAACGCATCCACTGTTTACTTATTTAACACAATGTTCACATTTTATAATTCAACTTGGGAGTTAGAAGTGGCAGGAATATTGGCTGTACTTTATATATGTACATGAATGTAGTTGGATAGCTGACTTGTGATGGGCGGTGCAGTGGGGGCGTGGCTGTTAAGATATACATGCGTAACCCTGCCTTCGGTACTGATATCGGTCCCATTAAAATGCGTTTTTCGCTTAATGCATTTCCCCCCATTTAGCAACTAGTTATTGCCGGCAACTCTGCAGTTCTGTGAGTTGCCTTGTCCGCATTTTTTTCGGGGGGCCATAAGTAAAAAGCGCTGTCTGGGTGGTATGTATGACAATTTCTAGAGAGGCAACAACCTTGAAAAGCACTCAACAAATAAATGCGACCACATCCTGCTCGGCTCAGTTTGCCCTGCGGTCACAATTATAGTTCCAGATCACGTATCCGCCGTGGTGGTTCACTCACAACTCAACTTATGATGCGGTCTGATGCGGCGAAGTCTGCATTTGAACACTTTGGGTCTTGCACAGAACTTAAACAGAAAAGAACATTCCAAAATATTTACAAGTTTAGCTAGTCTTAAGGAATAATGTACGCACTTATATGTATTTCAATTTTTAGACCCTGTACCCAAAGGGTAAAGGGTATATTAAGTTTGTGCAAATGTATGTAACAGGCAGAAGGAGGCGTGGCAGACCCCACAAAGTATATATATTCTTGATCAGCATGACGAGCTGAGTCGATATAGCCATGTCCGTCTGTCCGTCTGTCCGTCCGTCCGTCTGTCCGTCTGTCCGTCTGTCCGTCCGGATGAACACACGGATCTCAGCAACTGTAAGAGCTAGAAGAACCGCATTACCAGTGTAGATTCTTCTAATACTGAGTAAATTAGAGTTTATTTTTTTAAGTCGGTGCCACGCCCACCGCCCCCGCAATTTGTATTTGAATTTTTGCACTGCCCTGCACTGCACAATTTTCAAGTTAAAATTTTTTTAAAAATACACATGCAATTGGAGCATAGATTTCTACCGATCCTGAAAATTTCATCAAGATTGGTTAATTAGAAAGCGCACAATAAATACCTAAAGTTTACAGGCGCTAAACACAAAAAATCTGTTTATTTGCGCAAAGAAACGGTAAATCGCTTGCGTTCGGTGGTTGATTTTTCTCGGAAGTGCCGCTGCAGCTGCGCTGCCACTACCTTCATATACATATGTATGAATGTGCGTCTTCAATATATTTATACTGTATTAGCTGCCGGTTCAAAAAGTTTGGGTTTGTCCAATGGTTACGACGTTCGACTTAATACGCTGAGATCTTGGGTTCGAATCCCAGACCGGACTCGGTGTGAATATATACGTGTATATATATATATAATTTTTTTTTTTTTTGCTTATAACCAAATTTGTACAGGGTCTGTAACAGTCGGGAAACTCGACTGTAACGTTCTTACTTGTTTTTAAGCCGTAGATAGGTAAGAAAACCAATATATATTATGTCTATTCATTGTTTAAAGGTATTTATTATACTTCATAATACCGAGTTTAACCATTGTACTTTTACTTCTTTTTATACCCTTGCAGATCGTATTATAATTTTGACCAGAAGTTTGTAACGCAGTGAAGGAGACGTCTCCGACCCTATAAAGTATATATATTCTTGATCTGCATCGCCAGCCGAGTCGATCTAGCCATGTCCGTCTGTCTGTCCGTCTGTCCGTCTTTCGGTTGCTATGTAAACTAGTCTCTCAGTTTTAAAGCTATCAGGCTGAAACTTCGCACCGACCCTTCAATCTGTTGCAGGTAGTATATCAGTCGGAACGGCCGGAATCGGAACACTACATCACATAGGTGCATAAGGAACGATTAGGAAAAAATGCCAAAATTTCGCCATTTTTAAAGATATTTTATTTCTTAGGAAACTCCTATTAACGACTATTTTGACATATCATGAAAGTGAATCATGAAAGTGGGGATGAAAAATGGGTCATTGAGCATAACTTGAGTGTTTTTCAAGACAATTAATTCTTTTTTGAGAATTCATAGACATTAAATCCCTTTTAGAAAATCAAAAACCAAAAGTCGGATCACTATATCCTTTAGCTGCCATACAAACGATCGAACAGTTTAAGGCAACTGGTCTGCAAGGGTACCTAAGCTTCAGGTACCGAAGCTAGCCTTCCTTTCTTGTTAGACCCTGTACCCAAAATGGTAAAGGGTATGTTAAGTTTGTGCAAATGTATGTAACAGGCAAAAGGAGGCGTGGCAGACCCCACAAAGTATATATATTCTTGATCAGCATGACGAGCTGAATCGATATAGCCGTGTCCGTCTGTCCGTCTGTCCGTCCGGATGAACACACGGATCTCAGCAACTGTAAGAGCTAGAAGAACCGTATTACCAGTGTAGATTCTACTAATACTGAGTAAATTAGAGTTTATTTTTTTAAGTCCGTGCCACGCCCACCGCCCCCGCAATTTGTATTTGAATTTTTGCACTGCCCTGCACTGCACAATTTTCAAGCTAACATTTTTTTAAATACCCATGCAATTGGAGCATAGATTTCTACCGATCCTGAAAATTTCATCAAGATTGGTTAATTAGAAAGCGCACAATAAATACCTAAAGTTTACAGGCGCTAAACACAAAAAATCTGTTTATTTGCGCAAACAAACGGTAAATCGCTTCGTTCGGTGGTTGATTTTCCTCGAAAGTGCCGCTGTAGCTGCGCTGCCACTACCTTCATATACATACATACGAATGTGTATATATGTATGAATGTGCGTCTTCAATATATTTATACTGTATTAGCTGTCGATTCAAAAAGCTTGGGTTTGTCGAATGGTTACGACGTTCGACTTAAAACGCGAAGATCTTGGGTTCGAATCCCAAACCGGACTCGGTGGAATATACATATATTTTTTTTGGTTTTTTTTTATTTTGCCTAAAACCAAATTTGTACAGGGTCTGTAACAGTCGGGAAACTCGACTGTAACGTTCTTACTTGTTTTTTTTTGCTTACAACCAAATTTGTACAGGGTCTGTAACAGTCGGGAAACTCGACTGTAACTGCGTTACTGTGGGGTCTGCCACGCCTCCTTCTGCCTGTTACATACATTTGCACAAACTTAATATACCCTTTACCCTTTGGGTACAGGGTCTAAAAATATAAACTCATGGGTAAAAAAATTGACAAATATTTAAATTGTCAAACTGTTGAACACAATTGTTTTATCGGTGAACATGAAAATAAATATTTTATTTCTGTTTTTGTAACCAACATACAAATATGAGTTAACCGTCAATGCCCAACTAATATTAATTGCAAGTATGTTACTTTTTGATATTGTTAAAACAAGTCATATTGGCATTAATTAGGCAGATATTTTAATTTTTTTCAGTGCATTGGGTGAGTACCAGAGGGTAGAAAAAAGATTTGCTCCTGATTTTATGTGTATGTGATGGAATTCTGGCGTTGATTGGTTTTGATTGATTGCCGACAAGCTCAGAGCTTCAATTTAGCAGCTATTTACTCTAATTCAGATCATTGCCAGACGGCTTTAATCGGTGTTAATTAAAAACATGCTTCTTGGGGAACTAAATAATTTTTTTCTTGTTTTGAGATCCTTTCGACTTGCTGGCCATTTGGCCGGCCACTTCCGCTGACGTAAAAGCACTTCTAAAGGTAATTGTTTAAAAATTGATTTTATTCAGTTATGGCGCAAAGCACCCAGGATGGCACAGCACCCATTCGCATCCGCATGCATACGAGTATGTATGGTGCTCCGGCGAATAGCCCATAGATCGCCTGTCTAGTCATGTGTGCGCGCTGTCCATGTACATTTTAAGCAACTCTCCAAACTAACAACCGACGCAAATTGCTGCTGTTGCGGTTTATTTTGTGTTGCAAAAATATGCAGTGCCCTGGCCCCTTCCTCCGTCCGTCTGTCTATTTTCCTGCTCCTGTCCCCCTCATCTGCATCTCCCCCTTTTGCTCAGGGGGCAAGGGCAGGGACTGAACAGGAAAATACTTTTAGGAGGGGTCAAGTGCTTTGAATAATTTTTTATGAAATATATCTACCATTAAACACAATTTTCCTCTCAATTTTAAACATAAAAGCTAAAGGATTTTTTTGGTTAGTTTATTTATTAACAATGTAAAAATAAATTCAATAACATAATTTCATTAAGGGAAATGCACAAGCATGGAATACAATGATTTTATTAAAGTCCTAGTTATCTAATAATTTAAATAATAAAGGCACTAGAGAATAATTTTTTTCTAAATAAACGAGCAACATCCCATAGTTTCGACATCAAGCCGATCATATTTGGAAAATTGGATCAAAGTTTTTTTGGTTAAAATAAGTTTTGGATATAAAATACAAGCAATTGACAAACTAATTTGTTCACTGCTTAAGGGCCAAATAATAAAACTCTCTGCAATAGCATAAAAAGCTCGTTTGCGAAGAAATTGACGCAGCTAGGTGGTTCAGGGTTACTAACTCACATTAGTATATAAGAATAATGAAAATCTTGTCCATACCTGTCCATACCTGACAGATAAATTATCTGTGAATTATGATGAAAATAAAAATCATGTAAGAATAATCCTAAATACTCTCTTGAATAATGTTAGAAAAACGTGGATTTGGATAAATGTATATGAAATGTTATAGGATCTTTTATATTCTATGTTTTGTAAATATGATTTGCATTCATTGCACTCATTTGCTATTGACGGGAACTTATCCCCCTCTTGGACCCGCCACTGGTCTCTGTATAAGGAAAGGGAAATGGGGGCTTTTTTAGTGGCGCATTGTTTGGCCTGACTTTTTGCTGCCCGCTCCCGGAATATGTGGCGTTCGTTTGTTGTGATGGGTGTGTTGGTTGGCAGGCTTGTTATTTTACCCAAAAGCTGTTAAATTGCTTGAAACAAAACAGTGGAGGGCAGTGGGAGCCCCTGAGAAGAAATGGCGCTGTGGTTACAGGCGGAAGAAAGGGGTTCGGACCGCGTTCATTGCTGTTGTTGCTGCTATTGCTGCTTCTGCTGCTTTTGGGTCATAAATATTAAAGCGGGTGTCAAAAGGAGTATGTAGTGCGAAATGCTTTGAATGCTGCTTACGGCCACTGGCTGCCAGCACCCAATGAACGCGCGATTCGACAATGAATTAAACGTTACTTCTCCTCCTCCCTCCATAATCCGAAACAAAGATAACTTCACGAACGTGCTCGTTACCGATCCCTTCCGAGATAGTCGCCGCGATAGTGAACCCCATCAAATCGAGGGTTCCAACCCCTGCACATAAATCAAGGCAAGTGAATGCGTGGACATGTACAAGACTCACCATTCTCCGGTCAACCCTAACTCGCAATGCCTACAATGCCCAGAAAGTTTGCACTTATTTGGGGATTAATTAAAATTAAAAACTTTCCAGTGCACCTTAAGTGCAGGGCAGGAAGAGGGCACTGGATGGCCTTGCTGATTTTGCGTGGATGAATATTTTAATCAAAAATCTTGGGCAAAACATAATGAAAAGAGCAGTTTTCGGTGCTGGTCTTTGTGAGCTGAGAAAGTTTGCGTAAAAAATTACGCAAAGCCAAGTTTTCGATCAAAGGCAACAAAAAAAGAAGGAAAATGGCTCCCTATTATTTATTGTGTGCTGAGCCCTTTCTGGCGATGTGTTAAGAAATTATGTGGCCTCCGCCCCACCAAGTCTGACATTGAACTGCCAAAGTGAACGAATACCGCGAAAGTCGAAGGAATAGCATCGCTGAGGATTTTTTTTATTAAGTTTCAAGCGCTCAAGAGCTTTGCATTTTATCTGGCTGGCAGCCTTTGAGCACGCCGGTCTTAACTTTTGGACTACTCAAAGTATCGAGCCCTTCTTATTTGTTATGAAAACTTCAGCGAAGAAGTCGAGAGCGGGGCCACGACAAGTGCAGCTCCAGCTTAGCGTCTATGAAAAGGTCCTCGAGGACGAGGCACAGACCATGGAAGATTGGACTAGGGAACGAGTATGAGAACGTGAACGGCAAAAAAGCCGTGCGTACAAGTTTACTCCTTGTCGTGCGCTACTTGTATCCTGCGTGTGTGTACTACTTATGTAGAGGAAGTTCTGGGCTTCCTAAACGGATATTCTGACTCGAAATAGTTTTTTGCTGAGTGAGCCTCATTCCTTTATGCTTTTTTACGAGAACTCTGCTTCTTGCAGTTGCTGTGTTGTGGTTGCACTTTTGCCGGATCCGGCAAGATATTGCGGGCGGAATCGGGATGCGGCGGCACGTGCCAGAGGTGTGCTGCATGCGGAGCTTCCCTGTGCTCCGTAACTCGTGCCCTGGCGATGATGAGTTGTGGAATATTCTCGGGGAGTCGGACTGCTCCAGGCAACAGCAAAGCTTCTCGACTTTGCGACCAAGTCTGCTGATACGAGTATGTTTCGTGTGAAGTAGTGGGACACTAACAATAAATCTTCTGAGTCACAGAGCACTTTTTGTTACTACAATTACTATAATTTATTATTATTATTTTAAACTTTATTAAATTACAAAGTCACTTAAAATATTTAATAATTTAATAAATTAAATATTTCGAGAACAAACAACAATATTTGGTTGATTTAAAAATAAACAAAACTATGCATTTATAAATGCGTTTAATTGGTTTTGCTGTTACCTATATTTTATTATGATATATTTACGAAATCAATTTTTTTCTTTGCCTACAATTTTTAAACAATTTCAATTGCATAAGGGATTCTTTAAAGAATTAAAATATATCTAGATAATACAATTTACATTATCTATTCATTAAACAAAAAAACATGCAAGATTCAAATAATTAAGATTGTATCTACCGCCCTGAATATATACTTTAGATTAATTTCTACTAACGTACAAATACCTCAAGTTTCATTAACAGAGTTTTAAATCAAGCAAAAATTAAATCTGCAATCAAATGTGCTTTAAAATAATGGCAAAGTAAACATATATTTTTGGTTTTGCTATAATATTTGTGCTCGAAAAACTAATGTGTGATAACTATAAATTCTAAACTTTTTTCCCTCAGTGCATGCTTTGGTGTTATCTGGACCACTGTTCTGCACTCTACAGTTTCGATATCCTTACAGACTTCGGTGCCACCCAGAAGCCAGTCGAAGATGCTCAGATTCCCAGGACTCTGGGTGTTGTGCTTCGGTGTTCAGTTCACTTGCCGCTTTATATTTACTAACAGCCACTTGAAGTTCATCGTTTACAAACATATTTTCACTTGGGCGCTCTCTCTCTCTCTCTCCTCTGGCCAAAGTGCTTATCGCTTTATGATGGGTTCTGTTCGGTTGTGTTCTGCTCACTTCGGTTTAAGCCTTTTTATCCTCAGCTATTGGGCGAGTTTAAAACTGGGCTGTTGGCCAGGTAAAATGGGGTAATTATGAACTCATGTTTGGGTGTTCATTGTTCAACTCTTCGACAGCCAATAGGCCAGGCTATCTGGGTTAATTGTTTAATTCCGGGTATCGGCATTAGTCAGACCCAAGTCGGCCTCAAATAAGCCAGTAACTTTTGCTGATCATTTTAAATAACCAGCTCGGGGTTTTTCTGCTTAATTACAGGGCCAGGCCAGGAAAAAGTACTGGGGGGAAAAAGCGGTAGGAAAATTTGTGAGCTGCATAAATTCATTGCGCTTATTAAGCCACCGCCAACACGCAAGACAAAGCCTCGGAAGCAGGACGACAGAAGCGGGAGTGTCGGGAATGGGTGCGGGATGTTACAGCATAATCACACCTTGACCACCTGTCCCTCCTGCATTTTGCCCCATGGTCGTTGCAGTACATTTAATCTCGGCAACATTTCCTTTGCCGTCGAGGACGCAGCCCATGACATTTCCTACCCGCAGCCCCTTGCCCGCTTCCTTCCTGCTCCTATTTTTTTCCATTGTGTTTTTTTTGTGCCCCCTCTGTGCGGCAACCCTTTACTGCTAGCTAGGTTGTCGAAAACAAAAATTAGTCCTGCCGTAAAATGGCCAAAGGAAGTGGTAAGTACCTTCCCACCGGGCCAACTTTGCACTCCTCGAACGACTGCAGTAACCGACTCTGGCAGTAAAAATTCGTAATGTGCAGCTAATTAAGTTCAAAGCATGGTTCCAGGCACTGGGCCCAATCCGTCTGGTCCACAGCGTCCGACGGTGGATCGCCAGATAGTTGGAATACGGAATGGCTGCCTAGGAACCTGGGATGCTGGGAGGCTGAATGCGATGCTGTGGTGCGGTGTGGGCAATGTTGACAGTTACAATCCTCTGTGAAGTTTCATATGATTGGTTTGACAATCCTCAGCGCCTTCGGTCGGAGCTGGCCACTTTGTGGCCGGTACATCCTTTATTTCACGTAAATAAAATGACAAATATTGATTCCTCCCTCAAAAGGAGAGCAGGCCTTCATCGACAAAAATTTTCCTTCTTTTAAGCCGACTTCGAATCCAAAGCCTTTGCCGGACCGGTTAGGTGAACACTTAAACAAAAATTAAAAAAATTCGAATTGATTTAATTAAAACTGAAATGGCTTTTGCCGTTTCCTTATTAAATTGTTCCCCGCGATAATATTTAACAAACTTTGATAACCCTTTTTGTGGATTAAAAGAATATCGCAGAGATTTATAATAAAAAAGATTAAAACATAGATCAGATAAAATATGTTTGGTGCTATTAAGTTTTTCAGATCGGACTTTAATTTCAAATTAATAACTTTAGATTGAGTAGTTACAAATTAATCAGATAATGCTTGTCTGCCAAGGGAACCCCTTAAAATATGCATTGAAAAAGTTTGAGTTTTCTGGTGGTACTCACAACTATTTCTGATTTTTAAGTTAAATTATTATTGCAGTGTACGACTGTTAACCCTGCTGGTAATCTGAAAATTGGTTAGTGGGGAGACCGCTCGGAAGGACATAGTCGTGTAAATATTTTGCTTGAGATATTCCTCGGTTACCGTACAAATTAAGAATATTTCGTTGCGGACAGTTTGACAGGCAACCCCAGGGCGTGGCACTTAATTTTGTGCCACTTAAAAGCAAATTCACTTCAACATGCACATTAAATTCATAATTGCATAGAGTTAGAAGACATTAAAATGCAAAATGCGTCTCGTGTCGCAGATGCACCAGATGGATACGGGAACGGGTGGCTAACTTCATCGGGGAAAGCATTAGTAAAGTTTTGTCGCCTTATTTATATGCAAGCTGTACTATATCTAGACTTCCCATTACCACAATGGAACTAATTGCCATGGAGCTGGCCATCCTGTGCGGACCGTTTTTTAAACTGGGTTTTAATGCGGACAGCTTCGGTGCCGAGTGTTGATTAAATACTCGACAACTATGCCGTCAAGGACGGCTTAATATAGGGGCTCGTGGCTCGTGGACAGCGATACTGGCTCGTATCGCTTCTGTCATTTTTCCCACTTTAGCCCACTTGTTGTCGCACAACTAGACAAACATGGAGCAGCATTTTGCATAAAGTGCCCGCAAAACTAAACAACAGCACGCAACTGTTTCGAGTTTGGTACGCCTTATTGTGCCTGGGGGCATGCAACAATATTTGTCGTGCAGTTGATAAAACTGTCCTTAACTGTCCTGCCGCTCCAGTCCCGGCAGCTTGTCTGGTTAGTTGGCTGATGGTGGCTCAGATTCCATTCTGGGACGGCAGGGTCCAGACCAGGCCAGAGCCAGAGCCGACCGTTGTCGCATTGTCGTTTTGTCTGATGAGTTTTTAAGTACAGACAATTACAAACGACAACCAAAGAGCTACAAATGCAACAAATGCAATCAGCCAGCCACATGCCATGGGAGGAAACTCCTGCTCCCGCCCACTTCTCTCCTCCACAATTCTCTTCTTGGAGACCATCTCAAGACCATCTCTGTGTTTGTGGTTATCACATTCTGCTGGGCAGTTTAGCTGCGTAATTGAATTAAATTTCGTTTTAAAACGTAAAAGGCTTTTGATTTGGTTTGCAGTCCTTGATGGCGTTTGTATTCCATGTAGTAATTAACATTTGTTTCAATGAACACCAAGCGCCAGAGGAGGGTCCAAGAAAATGTGAATAAATTGACCAAAGTGAGTTGATAGAGATAAAATAAAAAGTGGTACTTTACATTTTATTTATTAAGAGGTACAATGCAATTTGAAACAGTAAGCTGTCCCATCAGGTAAATGCTTGAAATATATGTACATACTTGTATAATACAAAACTAGTAAGCACATTAAAGTCAAGTTTCCCGACTGTTACCAAATTAGTTATAAGAATGGCAGTTATAGGATATAGTAATCTGATTTTTTGTTTTTAATTTTCTAAAACGGCTGTAATGTCTATGAAAACAGTGTTTCTCAAGAATAAATTAATTGTCTTTAAAAACACCAGAGTTATGCTCAATGACACATTTTCTCACATCGTTCCGCAGCTATTGGATATAGTGGTCCGATTTGATGAAACTTTCAGGATATGTTAAAATAGTCATTAGTAAGAGTCTCCTAAGAAGTAAATAAAATATCTTTAAAAATGGCGAAAAATTGTAATTTTTTCCCAATCGTGAGGGACTAGTTTACGTAGCAACCGACAGACGGACATGGCTATATCGACTCGGCTGGTGATGCTGATGATATATATATATATATATATATACTTTATAGGGTCGGAAATGTCTCGTTCTCTGCGTAACAAACTTCTGGTAAAAATTATAATACCCTCTGCAAGGGTATAAAAATAACGGGGCGGTCAAGTTGAACATCTAGCATCCGGCAATCCTCTGGTGGAAGATGAAGTCAATCGCATTGCCTTAATAAAGGAACCCCCGCATCCGTCAGCATCATAATTTGAGAACATCTCCGATTTCTTATCGGCCTGCAGCCAAACTGTGAAGAGCTTAAGAAACAAGTACGGGAGACATTCAACAATATAACTATCAGTGGTATTGTTCTAAGCAACAGTACGATTAAATGATCATTCTGACTGACATTCCTGATAAGCACCAACCATCGAAGGACCATATGTTGAAAGGCTTGAAATAAGCGCAATACGCTGGCCCTGGAGCAGTTGCGTTTCGACTGGATGGCTCCGCGCGGCTACTTCCACCTGGTCGGCCACTTCAAGGATACCTGATTTCCATACATGCCTGCCAAAGAGTAGAATCTCAAAAGGCAGATCCGGAAAAGATTAGAGAAGTGGCTAGTATAAAAGGTGATCCACTTGAGATCCAGATTCCGGACGACAAGGTGTTCCTTTTTGATATTTGGAGTTCCCATCGTAATGGGTCGGACCTTGGATTTATCCGATCTGATCTGCTTAGTGGCGGTCACCGCGAAAAACATTCAATGCAAATTTGTCATTTGCCATTTCGGGCGACTACTTATGTAAACCAAACTATGTATAATCCCAATTAAAAATGCTGATGCCCAACTAAAACGCCCGGACAGCAAATGAATAGCAAACACAACCGAACAGAGAGGCTTAGTTTCAAAATTCGGCTATCGCAGGAACGCCAGATTGAAGTGGGCCGAACTCCATTGCCATCGCCACTCCGCCCGTCCGCCGTTGTTGCTCATTAATTAAAAACGGGGCGGGACAAGCAGGACGGTAAAGTGGAAATGGGGGAAAACAACAGGCATGACCCGAGCGGTGACAAACCCCTGGAGGCAGGGGCGTGGGGCAGGCTGCTGCCCGGTTGGAATGGCGACCCAATGACGCACGTGACACGTGTGGCCTGGCACTGACAATTCAAAATCGACAAAATGACTCGCTGACAGGCAGATGGCGCCGACGGCCGGCAGGAGGCACTGGCACTGGCAGGATTTCAGAGCTCTGGTCGCGGTTTGGCCCTCAGCACATTGTGAATTGAATCGGTAAAACCTGTGACAGGATTATGATATAAATCAATGCACGAATTCCAAGTTCGGTAGTTTTATTTTCAGTCAAACACTTCCACGTGCTAATAAAATTCTCAAATTATGTTGATAATCAGATTTTTATACCCTTGCAGAGGGTATTATAATTTTGACCAGAAGTTTGCAACGCAGTGAAGGAGACATTTCCGACCCTATAAAGTATATATATTCTTGATCAGCATCACCAGCCGAGTCGATCTAGCCATGTCCGTCTGTCTGTCCGTCTGTCCGTCTGTCCGTCTGTCCGTCTGTCCGTCTGTCTGTCTGTCGGTTGCTATGTAAACTAGTCCCTCAGTTTTAAAGCTATCAGGCTGAAACTTGGCACCGACCCTTCAATCTGTTGCAGTTAGTATATAAGTCGGAACGGCCGGAATCGGAACACTACATCACATAGCTGCCATAGGAACAATTGGGAAAAAGTGCCAAAATTTCCCCATTTTTTAAGATAATTTATTTATTTCTTGGAAAACTCTATTTAATAGCAATTTTAACATATCCTAAAAGTTTCATTAAAATCGGACTACTATATCCTATAGCTGCCATAGGAACTATGGGAAAAAATGGGTCATTAAGCATAACTCTGGTGTTTTTCAAGACAATTAATTCATTCTTGATAAAAACAGTTTTCATAGACAGTAAAGCCTTTTTAGAAATTTAAAAATCGGATTACTATATCCTAAAGCTGCCATACAAACGATTGAACGGTTTAAAAGCAACTAGCCTGCAAGGGTATTCTAAGCTTCGGGTACCGAAGCTAGCCTTCCTTTCTTGTTAATTGATTCAATTGAGCAAATATATTACCAGCAAAGACATTTTATTAAATCAATCGAAAAACTTTCTTAGGCTGAGAAAATAAATTTATTTACTTAACATATTAATTAAATGTTAAAAATGAGCTGAAGAACTCCATGTTACAAACGTTTTCTTACCACTCAACTATTATTTTCTTATTCTTCTTTTGTGAGGGCTTAAGTATACAATAATTTGCATTGTATTTTGTAAATACATAAACTTTTCTTAACATCAAGCAAGGATAAAACAAGTAAGAACGTTGCAGTCGAGTTTCCCGACTGTTACAGACCCTGTACAAATTTGGTTATAGGCAAAATAAATCAAAACCAAAAAAAATATATAGTTACACCGAGTCCGGTCTGGGATTCGACCCAAGATCTTCGCGTTTTAAGTCGAACGTCGAACCAACCCAAACTTTTTGAACCGGCAGCTAATACAGTAAAAATATATTGAAGGCACACATTCATACATATGTATATGAAGGTAGTGGCAGCGCAGCTGCAGCGGCACTTCCGAGAAAAATCAACCACCGAACGCAAGCGATTTACCGTTTGTTTGAGCAAATAAGCAGATTTTTTGTGTTTAGCGCCTCTAAACTTTGGGTATTTATTGTGCGCTTTCTAATTAACCAATCTTGGTAGAAATCTATGCTCCAATTGTATGTGTATTTATTAAAAAATTGTAGCTTGAAAATTGTGCATTGCAGGGCAGTGCAAACATTAAAATACAAATTGCGGGGGCGGTGGGCGTGGCACCTGAAAAAAAAAAAACTTCATCTGCGTAATAACTACGAAAATCTACACTCTTAATAAGGTTCTTCAATCTCTTACAGTTTCTAGGATCCGTTCGTTTATCGAGACAGACGATGGCTATATCGACTCAGCTCGTCATGCTGATCAAAAATATATATACTTTGTGGTGTCTGCGACGCCTCCTTCTGCCTGTTACATACATTTGCACAAACTTAATATACCCTTTACCCTTTGGGTATAGGGTCTAAAAATAAAAAATAATTGTTGAATATGCATATACAAACATATTTACTAAGAAGATTGTCTTGTTACTTTGGTCCACCAAACAATGACCAGAGAGGTGCTAGTAAGTGAGAACCCAATCACATGCAGATCCCCTAGGGCCGAGGTTTTGTTGCAGGGATAATCGCGGGCTAACACAATGAGTTTGCGTAGGAGCGCCCCCATTCGAACGCGAACAATGCCCCCCGGAGACGGATCCCCCATTGGCATCGTCATTTCCATGGCCATTATATTCAATTATACGACAATAACGTGGTGCTTAGGGCGCTGCGGTTCACAGGAATTGAAAATAATAATAAAACGGGCTGTGTGTTGGCTACAGATAGATAGATAGATAAAAAGTGCAAGCTGCTTTTCGGGTAGATGGGAGATGGTTCGTGCACAAGGACTTGGGCAAACTATCAGCAAGAAATTATGATTAGCTTTTGGTAAAGTTTTCTACCGCAGTCAGCAGTCAGCCCGGGTACTTTGGAACTGCCATCGCATAATTTGTGCCACTAAGCCGCCGGACGGACAACCAACATCGGACAAAAGACAACAGACGATCTGGGGGTGTCAGTGGAGCGTGAGGACCGCAACGGCCTTTCCTTTCCACTGGAACCTGAGAACAAAAACCGAGTATCTGCAAGCGCAACGTTTTAATTTGACTCTTGATTGTTATGCCATTGTTGCCTTGCATTGTGCATTCGGCATTTTGCATTCACCAATCTTCATTCTGTGTGGGTGCTTGTGTAATCGCTGCTAATGCGCCCGAAATTGTGCTAAGCGATTTCCATTTCGACCCATTTTGCAACCCACTTTGGGGCCGCATTTTCACTACCCAGTGCCAGTCCCCAGTCTTTAGTCCGCGGGCTATCCAGCAACCAAGGCTCCCTCCGGGTTGAAACAATATTTTAAAGCTTAAATGGATAGGCAATCGCAAATAGATGCTATATTTCCGACTTATCGCAGATTATGAATTGGGGACCATTTGTCCAGCTCCACGAGATTTGCATTTGCACGCAACATTTGTTAAATATATCGTCATGTATGTAATTTCACTTAATTATGCCATTTACTTTGCATACAAAGCTTCCTTCGCTCGAAATGTTGCTGGAATTTCACAACTTTTGACGGGGCTAGGGGCGTGGCTGGCAAGTTTAGGAGAAAAGAACAATTTGTCATAATTATTGCACACAAAATGACAGGCAAATGAAAACCAAGGAGGTGGAAAACAAGCTCCTGCCACCGGAAAAGTCGACTCTAAGGATGCGGGCCCTGCTAGTCCTGACATGTTAAATTGTTTTTGTGCCTGCACAATGATGCAGCAAATGAGGGTTGGAATATTTCGGGGCCGAAACCTGAACCTGAACCACCTGCAGGCAAAAGGCAAACTTGTGCCCGACATTTGTCATATTTTTTGGTTAATTTCAAAAATGCAAATCTTCGATGCTCGGAGCCGGAACGAAGCACGTCCTGTCGTCTTTTTGACAAATTTGTCATCAGTGCTCATGCGGCCATGTTCTCGTTACAAATTTGTACGGCTAAAATATCATGGCTAGCTCCTGGTTCCTGTGGCTTTCATTTTTTACCTGGTTGCATAGTAGTTAGTGTACAGAACACACGAGCTTCTGTCGATCTTGGTGTTTTCAGCGACTTGGCCCCCATTTGTTTGAAGCTTATACGAATAGTTGATGTTGCTATTCCATATGATTCCGTGCTTCAATGGCTACATAGTGCTAAGTTTAAATTACCCTTTCCTGCATTTGTTTGGCACATCGCTTTCTTCTAACATTTTTATTTTTATTTTAGGCAAAAGGAGGCGTGGCAGACCCCAAAAAGTATATATATTGGATCAGCATTACGAGCTGAGTCGATATAGCCATGTCCGTCCGTCTCGATGAACGAACGCATCTCCGGAACTTTAAGAACTATGTTAGAGGAACCATATTACCAGAGTACTGACACAGCTGGTGTTTATTTTTTTCAGGTGCCACGCCCCTCGCCCCTGCAATTTGTATATCAATGTTTGCTTTGCACAATTTTCAAGCTAGAGAAATCCGACATTTTTTTACGCATTTGGAGCATACATTTCTACCGAACCTGAAAATTTCATTTTGTTTGGTTAATTAAAAAGCGCACAAAAAATATACAGAGTTTAGAGCAGCTAGCAACAAGCAATAAATCGCTTGCGGTCGGGGGTTGATTTTTCTAGGCAGTGCGTTAAGAACGCATTACCTTCATATACATAGGTATGAATGAATGTGCGCCTTTAATATATTTATAATGTATAAGCTACTTGACTCGAAATGTATTTAATGGTGCAACGGTTAGGACGCCTGGTTAAGAACACGGTCTCGGTAGTTTTTTTCGTTCCTAATTTATTTGGCTTATAACCAAATTGGTACAGGGTTTAACAGTCGGAAAACTCGACTGTAATGTTCTGACTTGTTTTTACATAATCCAATTTGGTTTGAAGCTTAAAGGTTAAAAAGCGAATTTACGAAATAAACACTCTAAAAAAATAATATATATAAATCTTTTGACTGCTTTCGGGTTAACACTGGTCTTGAGGTGAGTTTCATGATCATGAAAAGCTTTCGATTGGGCTCAGACCGGTTCTCTTCCAGCTGCGCATGTGCCATCGTCTTAATGCAGTTTTCTCGAAGCTTTATCGTCTCTTTTCGACGTTAAAACTCAATCACGATCTGGCTTAAACGCGCAGTTAAGTCCGAAACCGAGACGCGTGCGCATTGAAAACTGGTGAGTGTGGGTTTCTCACAGTGTAAAACCGTTGAAGTGAAATAATAAAATTGACTGCCAAATGAAATTTCCAGTGCGCTTTAAGTGCCGGATAGCATAATAATTTTCAATATTAAAATAATAAATCTGTCTGTGCAGGTTTATGACGGCTAACAAAATGGCGTTTGGGAAAATTTGCATATTTGCTTTGGCTTTGGCCGTGGGTAAGTGTGGAAAAAGCTTCAAATTGCATTTGCCAATTAATGATACGTCAATACCACGGAATGCTGTTCATAAACAAACTCGATTTAAATAATGTGCCCTGACTTAAATGCTCTGCGTCGGCAAACAATCGACATCTAATTGTTCGCCAGATTTAAGCAAATAAACAAACCAAAAAAAAAAACAAGCAAATAAACAAACCCACCAACATACCAACAAACCAGCAGCAAACAAATGGCAAACCATATGCAAATGCTGAAACTTTTGCGAGCAGCAACTAACATAAGCTGAACAATATTGTTGTTAACATTATTTGCGCCCATGTTTATGCATATCTGCAGAGCTGGGACTTGCATCATGTCAACTTTTGTCCGATTTCGATGGCACAATACACGTGTAAATGCCATATATACTTTATGGCACATATGCGCTGGCATTCATCGTCGGCATTGTAGGATTTGGTTGCCATTGCAATTGCAATTGAAAATTCGGCAATTTAATTTGCTCGCAAATTTTCAGCTCATTTATTGTGTGAAAGCTCATTAAAAATTTGTTTGTCTCCAATGCCCAAATATGCAAAACATTAAAATTTCATATTGTTAACTCGCCGGAATATAGTACAACACAAATTGATATGCAAGCAACTGTTGCACATGGGGGCGTAAGCTAAATTTTGTAATTATATTAAATTGGCCATGGAAAATACAGTAAATTGAGACAGAGGCTCATAATTAAATGCATTGGCATTCAGGCCGCAATGCGTAAGATACACAAACCCACATAAATGCCAGAAATTAAACTCCGAGTTAATTATTGTTAAAAAGTCTCTGACTGCCTCTGCCTCATCCAGACAATGGCAAAAGTTTTAATTTGATTGCCAGCATGCGTGTGCAAAGAGTTTATAATGTATTTGGGTTTCGCGCCGTGTTGACTCTTTCTAGCATAGCAAACACCTTTAGAAAGAACTTCACATCCAATTTCACAATTCATCGACCCTTTCGTCGATTCGGGTCCATTATCAATCTCGGCTCAGTTCAATGAATGACATGAAAAAAGTACTTCAAATTGTTTATTTTTAATCTATTTAATGTTCATTGAACTCGGCACGCATGCTGCACGCTCTCTCTCCCAAGATGACAGCCCAACACCCACGACGTGTGTGACTCGCATCCAAAACTGAAAAACCGAAAATCCGAACACCGAAAGGGGGCTCAAAAAGTTTAGTATCACTTCAAGGGGCACCCCCTTCATAGGCAGTCAATTAATCTAGTTTAACCGGACTGGGAACCGAGTCAAACGGTCCGGGAACGGGGATGGGATTGGGACAGAGACCGGGTCGAACCGGGTCTGTATTCAACGGCCGACTCTATGACAAACTTGTTGACAAACTGTCAGAACGACAGCACGGTTCAAGTCAGCAACTCAGCCCAAACCCAAGCCCCAACCGCAGAGACCACGCTCAGCGACGTTCGGCTTGTCACACTCGGGCGGCTTCCAAAAAAAAAGGAGCCCCATGAAAATGAAAGGACAAGGCTTTAGCAACTTATCTGCCGCAGATCGAACGGGGAATCCCCTAGATAAAAATTAAGTATTGGACCTATCCGACAGCATTTTATTGTTATAATGGAAGAAAGGGAACTATTTTAATTTTAATTAAATTCACGCAGTGATTTTACTTTTAATTCATTTTAATGTGAGAGCAGTAAGAGATTATTTTAAGATAATCTGTTTGTTTTTTATAATGCTAAAATAAATAAATGTTGCTATTCATTGATGTCTTTTTAATACTAGAAATAGGTGTTTATTTATTGAAGCTATAAATACATCAGTCATTTGTGTTTAATACCAATTCATTTTTTCTGAAACTCCGAAAATAGTGAAATTGCACATAATTTAAACCGACTATTATATGTTTTGTTTTTGGATCCATAAATTTTAAAAAATTGTGGTAGGAGTATTAATGAAACCAATTTTCTCGTATATGGAAAAAAAGCTTTTGATTCAAATTTTTATAATTTGATGAGAGGATGGAGAGGAAAATTTTAAACACTACTTTGACCTCATTTAGAGGATATTTCAATGCTATCCTGCCATAGGGTATTTGCCAACTGAACTATGAAGCTTTAGCAACTTTTTATTTTCGTGCTTCTTGGTGGAGTAGCTTTTTTTCACCAGGTCCCGGTCCATGTACGAAACATGTTTCAATGACAAGCGACAGCTGCAACACCAACACCAAAAGCAACACCAACAACAACGACAACAGGTTGTTTCTTTTGGTGTTGTTGTTATTGTAGTTGTTGGCTTAAATGTTCCCTGGCACTTCACGCACTAATTGCTCTGTGGAATTGTTTCTTTATTAACGTTTAATCGAATGTCAGCCAGTCGACGTCAGCATCAGCATCAGCAGCTGGCTGGCATTTTGATGTTCATGCGGCTTGAAAATTGAAATCGTCTTTTCTCGTTTCTTCGCTCGATTGCTTTTGACTGTAGTTTTTATATTTAAAAATATTTTTTTTGCAATGCCTGATTGGAGCGGTTAACCTTGAAGGGTGTTTCTCACTTTGTGCTGTTGGATGCAATTTTGTAAATCCAGTCTGCAAGTTGTTGCAATTTGGCGGAAGATAGTGGTTGCATTTTTGTTTACCTTTGATTGGAACTCAAATGACCGGCGGACTTTGGCCCAGTTCAAGGCTGAGGGTTAGCAATAGCTGATACCCTTGTTTATTAGCTTATACATACATATCGGTTTAATCTTTGGGATACTTTCCCTTTTAAGGTCGTTCGTTCGACTGGCCTGTGTCGCAATCAAGCGACAGAGCAAAGAGTTAACTCATACATATCGGTACAATTTTGTTAAGCCCATTCAAACGGGTTTCTCGAAAACAAAGTAAAAAAGTTGGGTTTAAATAAAATATAATAACGTGACGTTTACACGTTGAAAAATTAGGTAATCTAATTAAATCTAATTGAAAAATTAGGTAATCTAATTAAATACTAAATAAATATTTCCAAATCCAAAAAAATTAATGATTTTTTACCTTTAATCTAGTTATAAATTTGCTGGGAAAATAATTATTATAATAATTAATTCTCTAAAGAAATTAACATTTAATATTGATCTGCAAAAAAAATTGCAGTAAAGGGCTAACCCAAAAATAAAGCTGATTAATAGAAATTTTCCCATAAGGGCAATTCGACCCAATAAAGTATAGATATATGTACGAATAATCTTTATCACTATCATCAGCCGTCTCTCTATATTTTCTTATTTCGCAAACTATTCTCTTAGTTATTAAGTTATCGGAATGTAACTTTGCTCAAAACCTGTTTCCTGTGGTAGGTTTTAGAGAAATTGTGCAATGGTATTTTCAGATAGAGCTCCGAAGCCCTTCTTGTTATGTTATTAATTGTTTAAGTATGATCAAAGAAAAATCTATTTAAAATTTAGGACCATTATCTAATTTTTAATTTTGGATTCATTGTATGCAATAATACTTTTGTATGTTCTCATTTATTTACTAAGATATCAATTAGGATTTTGATGATTTTGTATAGGTATCTTATTAACTAATTTGTTTCCAATAGGAGTCTCCGCCGCCTTGGCTGAGGAGCAGCGGGAGCGCGGCAAGTTTCGCGGACCCGGCATGTTCCGCGTGGGAGCCGGCCATCCCCCCTCCCAGCGTCATCTGCCTCCGCGGACCCGCGATCCCGTCCAGGAGGCTTCTGTTGTGCCCAAGCGCAAGCAGGAACAGGAGTACGAACCCACCGAGGAGTGCCCGGAGGCCAACGGCTTTTATCCGGACAACAAACAGTGCGACAAGTACTACGCTTGTCTGTAAGTATTTGCAGAGCATATGATTATTGATGCATAAGGTATTAACCTTTTGGACGCACTTACAGAGATGGCGTGCCCACGGAGCGTCTGTGTGCCGATGGCATGGTCTTCAACGACTACACCCCCATCGAGGAGAAGTGTGATCTGCCATACAACATCGACTGCAGCAAGCGCTCCAAGCTACGTGAGTATCTGGAATTATCTGCATAATTTGTGAGTCCAGCGTTACATGTGGCCGGGAAATCTCACGCTCCGTTCTATATTTAAAGCTGCTCCCGCTCCTCATTCTTCCCGCACCTCAATCCTTGTGGCCAAAATCAGCCCATAAACGCGTTGCGTGCCCGCACTTATTTGCTCGTTACTTCTTGGCTACGTTTTTTGTTAACTTATTTATTATGCATACGGCATGCGAGGCGGTTAACCCAAATTGTTGTCGTCAATAGGTCTCTGGTCTTGCGGCTCTGCTGCGGTGCTTTGTTTTTATTTTTTCCCCTCGGTAGACTTGTTTTATTCGTGATTTTATTATTTTCCTTACGTTGGAGCCACCATCGAATTTTGAAGCCCAGGCATCAGCTTCCCACTGCTTTAAACTTACTAAGAATTCCCTGACATGTGCCACGTGCCCAACGTGTAGGTGTAGCATCCTTCAAACTTTCCTTCGGAATACTTTATTAAAGTTCTCCTCCATCAGCAAAAGTACTCAACTAAAGTGCTGGCACTAAAATAAATTAAGAACTAGGAGAAATCGTTTGAGAAGTGATTTTGGTATTATAAAATATTACTGCGTTCTAATTTTTAAATAAATTATTTGCCACCCATTAAAGCAATTAGTACACATTGTGCAGGCCCATTAGCAATTTCTATTACCTTTGCCTCCTGTTGACATACGACTGTTTACTATATACAGGCATGAATAAATGCACCTGAATAAATGTGAGAAGGAATCTGTAAAGAATTTGCGATGGCACAGGGAAAGCGAAATATAATATTTAGGAAAGTACTGAAAGGGGGTTTCGAGTGCGCAGAGGAAGGTAATCGGTAAAACAGACCTGGGGAATACATTTTGTGATTTTATTATTATACCACAGTTCTTTTTGATATTCCACAGAGACGCCGCAATCATCGCTGCACTGCCCCCGGAAAAACGGATACTTTGGTCACGAGAAGCCCGGAATCTGCGACAAGTTTTACTTTTGCGTAGATGGTCAGTTCAACATGATCACCTGTCCAGGTGGTCTGGTCTTCAATCCAAAGACTGGCATCTGCACCTGGCCAGATGAGGTAGGCGTCACCGGGTGCAAGTCGGAGGATATCTTCCAGTTTGAGTGCCCCAAGGTGAACGAGAGCATTGCGGTGACCCATCCCCGCTATGCCGATCCGGACGACTGCCAGTTCTTCTACGTGTGCGTTAATGGAGACCTCCCTAGAAGAAACGGATGCAAACTGGGTCAGGTATTCGACGAAGAGAACAAGACCTGTGACTGGGCCCGCAAGGTGCCCGAATGGTAAGAGCTGGTAATTCACATAAGCCCTCTGAGAACTTAATGAGTTTTGCCTGTCTACAAATTTGGTTTTGTCAGGCATATGAAATTGATATTTTTTTTGTTAGCAAATTTAAATTATTTATGCACTGAAGGTATCTCAACGAATCACAAATTTAATCGAATTTGTTACCTGTACCCAAAGGGTAAAGGGTATATTAAGTTTGTGCAAATGTATGTAACAGGCAGAATGAGGCGGGGAGCCCCACAATGTATATATATTCTTGATCAGCATGACGAGTCGATACAGCCATGTCCGGATGTCCGTCCGTCCGACTGTCCGTCCGTCTGGATGATCGAACGGATCTCAGCAACTGTAAGAGGTAGAAGAATATAACCATATAACCAGTGCAGATACTCCTAATACTGACGCAGCTGAAGCTTATTTTTGTTTATCGTTGCCACGCCCACCGCCCCGCAATTTGTACTTTTAATTTTTGCACTGCACTTCTCAATTTTCAAGCTAAAATTTTTGGAAAATTTACATGCAATTGGCGCATGGATGTCTTACGATCCTGAAAATTTCATCAAGATTAGTTAATTAGAAAGCGCACAATAAGTACGCAAAATTTACAGGCGCTAACAACAAACTATCTGTATATTTGCTCAAATAAACGGTAAATCGCTTGCGGTCGGTGGTTGATTTTCTGGGAAGTGCCGCTGAGAACACCTTCAATATATGTATACTGTATTAGCTACTCGCTTCGAAAAGTTTATGATAACGCGGACGTTTTAGATTCGAGCCCCAGTCCAGACCCTTGCAGAGGGTATTATAATTTTGACCAGAAGTTTGCATCGCAGTGAAGGAGACATTTCCGACCTTATAAAGTATATATATTCTTGATCAGCATCACCAGCCGAGTCGATCTAGCCATGTCCGTCTGTCTGTCCGTCTGTATGTTGCTATGTAAACTAGTCTCTCAGTTTTTGAGCTATCGGGCTGAAACTTTGCATCGACCCTTCAATCTGTTGCAGGTAGTATATAAGTCGGAACTTCTGGAATCGGAATAGTACATCACATAGCTGCCATAGGAACGATTGGGAAAAAGTGCCATAAATTCGCTATTTTTCAAGATAACTTATTTATTTTTTAGGAAATGACTATTAATTATTTAATGACTATTTTAACTTATTTTGAAAGTTTCATCAAAATCGGACTACTATATCCTATAGCTGCCATAGGAACGATGTGAGAAAATGGGTCATTGAGCATAACTCTGGTGTTTTTCAAGACAATTAATTCATTCCTGAGAAAAACAGTTTTCATAGACATTAAAGCCTTTTTAGAAATTTAAAAACCCAAAAATACTATATCCTATAGCTGCCATACAAACGTTTGAACGGTTTGAAAGCAACTAGTCTGCAAGGGTATTCTAAGCTTCGGGTACCGAAGCTAGCCTTCCTTTCTTGTTTCTTTTTGTTATTAATTTATTTTGCTTATAACCAAATTGGTACAGGGTCTTTAATAGTCGGGAAAAGCGACTGTAATGTTCTGACTCGTTTATTTTCAATTAGTGCTGACTGGTACAAGGATCGCCTGACCGACGGCGAACTGGAAGAGCTGGAGAATCCAAAGCCCAAGTCCACGACCACCAAGAAGCCGCCACGTGTTCGCGGTTCCTCGAGGCGCAAGCCTCAGCCAAAAAAAATTGAGCCAGAGGAAGAGGACGCTGAGTGATCCACAACTGCTTTAGTCTTAAGAAAATTACACTGATTGTTACCATTAAAAGTGAGCAAGAGGTACATATAAATACGGATCGATTACCTTGAGCTTTTGAATAGGGATTTAATCTGAGTATTCTGGGTATTTCGTTTTGTATTGATGCCGCAGGGAATCCACGGATGGGTGCGGAATTAGCCACTTCCTCCCAGAAGCCTTCCGAATGTAATATGCATGGGAATTTGTGTGAGGAGCAGTTGATGTGGTGCCAAAACGACAGAATTTTATGCGCATACAGTGTGCACAATCGGTGCACTCTATCCCCCCTCATCACCGCTGTTGCCCCCTTGTCACCCTTCTCTATACCACGACATGACGAAATCAATGCTTGTCCCTGCCCAACTCTTTCCGAGAGTTTTTTGTATCGCCTGCAGCGCATAAATTCAATTTGCCGATGAGCGTGCACAAAAGTATGCAACAAAATGGCAACAACTCGATACAGACAGACAAACGCACACAAGTAAACACACACTCACACACAGCCATTGTGTGGCACATGGATGGCGTGAAAAGGGGGTCAGGGGATGGAACATGTGTATGACGTTTGGCAGACAAGAAGCATTCGATAAAACGCATTGAAATTGCATTGTGGAAATTGTAAGCAGTTGAAAGGCGAGATTTACAGTGGCCATTGCCAATGCCTGAAAGGAAGGCCCCAGTCGCATACTATAGTACAGTGGAGAACCCTTCAAGGGCGTTTGCAAGGGGGCTTCTTATTGTTTAAGCACTGACGTTAAATCTGAGAAAACGATGACATTTTTCTTGGCAGTGCTCGAGCGTTTGCTTAAATTTATTTATTCATTCGGTTGGGGCTACTATAAATGGATTTTCTATCTATCTAGATCAGTATCAAAGTAACGAGATGAAGCTGGGGCTCACATTGCCATAGAACGACTTAATTGGCTAGCTTCTGGCAGTCAGTGGAAAGTATTTAAAACACAGCTTTAAATGTATATTTGTACAGCTGTAAAACAATAAACAATTGTTAAAAATAGCTTTATCTCTAATATTATGTTTCAGTTTCATAATTCCAAAAATATTTCCCTTAAACACAATAGGTGGCATTATTTAAAAAATATTAGAAACCTTATTATATGAAAATTAACATAGTCTAAGCATTTTAATGTATAAGTTTAAGATAAAAACTCAGGAAAGTTCTTCCTTAAATGGTTAACAAAGAATATTAGTTTGTGATTATAATAAACTTTAATTAAAAAATGAGTTTGTCTTGAATAGTATTTTTCAACTTAATGATTTAAAAAAAATATTTGCTTGAACATTATTATTTAAGCATTATCTTAGTCTAAGAACCGTTTTCAAATGTAAAAATCTAAGATACTGAGGAGGTTCTTCTAAAGTTCTTCCTAAAATGGTTATTTAATTATTAACAAAGAATATTAGTTTATTTTCAATATCATTTTATTTTGACTAACCGAATAATTGTTATGCACGAGTTTCGTTACGACTGACTTGCTATTTGGGGACTGCCCTTTTGGTGTTAATATGCCTCAGCCTCGGGTCATATAGCCTCGTAACTTATGACCTAATGGTGGGAGTACTTCCCCTTCCCAAGCGGCTAATGGACAAGGGACAAGAGGACAAATGCTGACGAGCAGCTGTGTCTAATTAATCAACCAGCACATACGCACACAATCACCAACTTGTGAACACACTCAAAGCTGGGGAAAATGTCCTTCGCCTGGCTGCTGTCAATAATTTGGCACGTCCTGTGACCCCCGACGGCGCTAGTCCTTGTTCCACCCGTAGTGTCAACTCGACAATGAACCGCATCTATCCCCTATCGCACTGCCCCCTTACCTTTCTTTGAAGGTCCCTGGGAGGTTCATCTAAAAAGCATTTCGTCGAACTCGGCGCCTACTTAATCAAGTGTAACATGGACATGTCCAGGCTCACCTGCCGTTTGACATATGGCGCGGGGCTAGGCTTTTCTCCACCTTCACCCTCCTTACCATGCTCCCTGGCTCCTTCCACTTGGACGATGTCCTTTGGATCTGATGGCTGCTGGAAGTCTGGTGGCTGCCAAGTTCGTCGGCCAGTGTGCGCTCGTATCAAATGTCAAATTTGACATAAACAAGTGTTTACATAATGACAACAACAATTTACGTAATTGTCACAGGCAGCCAAACAAGAGGCGATGGATGCACACCATCTAACATCTATGAATCTCGAATTCATTGCCCAAACAGAACAGCATACCTCGCAGAAACTCCTCGGAAATCCATCGATTGGGTTGCATTCCGAAAGGTTAGTCACACAGCATACCAGGTTTGTTGCCCAACTAATGAGCTACCGATAATGGACCTATGATGATGGAAAGGTCAAGAATTAAAATCTGTGAAAATCTTTTCCATTGCCTGAGAAAAAATGCTTTAAGCCGTATTTTTATTTGTTTAAATCTCCTAGCTGTGAAACTAAAATATACAATTTTGAATCTAAATACATATTTAATGTATTACTTTTCTCGGCATTAATAGAAAGCCCATATATATGTGATATTAAATTCGGACCAGAAAAAATAAAGGGTTTTTAATATAAAATGATATTTCCAACAATTTCGATAGGCTTTAATATAAATATTTTTCTCTTTCATATTCAAAAAATTAGTTACAAAGTAAGCAAAAATATTGTCTACTAATATATGTTCTGATTGTGTTAAATTTAAATTTAATATTTTATCGTCAGACTTTGTTTGTTTTACTTAAAAATATGCTTTATAAAGAAAGTACATATTTTAGGTAGCCCGCAGTTAAAAGCATGTCTTCTATTTTGTATAAAGACATATCTTGCCTGTTGGTTTCTCATATAATATTAGACATAATTAGATATAAATTGTAAAACTGTCAAAAAAGTCCTGCCAGGTTTTTGTGCGAGCAAAGGATTTGTTTAATTTCACTTACATATTTTTTGAATTAAATGCTTTCCTTTCGGCAAATGGTCACACTAATAATCAAAAAAACATCTGATGCTGATTTGATTTCAAATATGTCCAAATTTGCGATTCGCTGTGCGGTCACACTGCGCTTGTTGTACGGAACAGGCGAGAACAGCTGATTAAGGAAAATCAAGATCAAATCAAAATCACAATTCTTAAACTCTCAGTTGGCGTTCTTTTAAATTTCCTGCGTTTTAAATATGAAAAGCTCGGTAAGTCGATCTACATTATTTACGCTGAAGGTTGTGATGACCGTTTGCATTGTTTTTGTTAAGCGTTTCAGCGAGAAAATTTTGAAGCGAAGGCGGGCCGCTCCAATGAAATGGACGGACGCGAAATCTTCAGAGTTCTTGGAACTAGTCCTGGAGGAAACAAAACACACACCGGAGGCGCTGGAGGTAATCATTTTTTAAAGTATAATAACTTAACGCAACTTTATCGATTTTATTTAAATTTATGGAAGAAACCAACTGCTCAAAAGTTTTATAATCGCATCATCGAGAGATCCGAGACATTCAATCATGTGGATTTTATGGTCCTGAAAAATAAAATGCGTGTCCTCAGAACCCAGTACGTTCAGGCTCTGCAGTGGCGGGAAAGCAAAGGAAACTCTCTGATTTCCGAGGGCAAGGCGCACTCTGTATCTAGTAAGTAGTACATATGTATATGTAGCTAGCAAGGGATTTGTAAACTGATCGCATATCTTCAGAATATATTCTAAATGTGTGCCCGTGTTTCGACCTCCTTGACCAAATCTTTGGCTTGAGCATAAATATAAAGCCGGAGAACGATTCCGATTCTGTGAACAGTTCCGGTGAAGTCGGCGCGGATTTTTTTGAAATATGTGAGAGCCATGAAGAAGTGGCTGAAGAATACGATGAACCGGAAGCCAAAGCGAGTTGTTCAAGTTCTTTGCTCTCCAAACACAGCAAATCCATTGCATTGAGATCCGAAGAAAAAGATCCCTTGACTACACTGCAGGAGCAGAAAGCCGAACTGGAGAAGCAACAAGTTGAACTGGCGTGGCAACCACCTGCATGGAGATCAGAAAAGTTTGAAAGGGTGACCATTTTGATGGAAATTGAAAGGGAAAAACTCGCCTGGGAAAGAGAGAAACTGGACAAGGAACTGCGATCGAAGAAGGAGTTAAGATCTATGGAGTTGGAGCATGAGAGAAAAATAAAGGAAATGGAAATCGCGAAGGAAATAAAGTTAATGGAGCTTCATCTGAAGTATAAATCCAATAAATAGGCCATAAATAATTATAATTCCTAATAACCACAATGTTTCATTGTCATGTCATAATTCGGAGGTCTATTTTGTAAAATCCAGCCAACAGAGAGCTATATATCAATATCTAAATTAAACTGCTATAAACCAAAAACTAAAAGACAATATAAAATTGTCTTGTTTTAAAAAAATTTCCCAAAAAATAAAAATGAATAAAATAAAATATTTATTAGAAATTGCACTTTCCTCGGTTATTTTAGGTGTTTTAGTAACAATTATTTTATTGTTGTTAGTTATAAATTCTATAATCCAGCGAATTGGGGACTCTCCTATTTATCTATGCTAACTAGTATCTAAATTGTAATTATAATCTGGCAACGAAGCGCCAGAAGAGCTATTCTAACTTCTGTGCTTGAAACGGAACACAAAAATATAAGATTAATTAATTCAAGATGGTTCCCTAAAAATTTAAATTTAAAATTATAAGCCTTAAAGATTCACTGCTTGAAATAACGTTTTTCCCTTATGGATTTGAAGAAGTTAAACTTCTATCCCTTTAAATATCGAATTTGTTCTGATCTGGTTAATCCCAGTTTCCCTTTCGGTAAAGGACCAAGAAACAATCAAATTCAGCAGCTTCCATCGGTAGCACCAGCATCTTTTGGATGTTTATCCATACCCCTCCCCCCATCCTGGCAATATTACCAAAAATATGTAAGAAGAAAAAAACGAGAAAAAAAGAGCCAGAGAAAAGTTGATTGTTTGGCCCTTGGGCTATTTGCTTTCTTGATGAAATAATTAAATGTCATTCATTGAGGTCGTTTGCCGCTTATTCCGGGCCTTCTTTGCCACTTCCTGCTGTTTCTTATTAGCATCCTTCGCCAACTAGGCCTTTTGTAGTTGTTGACCACTTGTGCATATCCTTTCAACGCCTTGCCTGGCTAATTTGTGCAGACACCGCCTTGGGGACGGTCCTTCTTGGTGCGGGCCGTGCTTTTGATTTCAGTTATAAGTGCGGGCGCCACCTTCCTCATCTACATACATACATACATACATAAGTTCGTTAAACTTTCGGCCAGGCTACGCTTTTAGTTTTGCTAATTAAGTGCAGCATGCTGCGCATCCTGAACGGGCCAAGTTTAATAAACTAGACTGGCCACGGAAATGACGTCACACCTGACGCATCCAGTCTGCGGATTTGCATATTTATAAGCGCTATGCCAGCAGCCAAAACAGATGAAAGATGAGTGGATAAATCATACCGGCATTTGGACGGACAGCAGCTTGACAACCAATTTTCTCCTAAACTTTTGGGTCTTGCACAGTTTTAAATTTGATGTAAGCCGCAAGTTCAGACAAACCCGGCACAACGGGAGGCAAAAGTTTCAGCCGAGTTTATTGCCTGGCCCAGTGACAAGTGGAAAGTGGCAGCATGGAAATCAATTGTTGCCCAATCCCTGGAAAGTCGCGTCTTCGCCTGGGAGATGCCATTGGGTTGCACAGGGCGAGTCTCGAAAGTCTGCCATAATGTTGTGCCAACTTTAAAACTGTCAAATGGACAAGCCAAATGCCAACCCAAAACTGTCAAAAGTTATGAATTTGCCACACACACACACAAAGCTGCTTATTTGTGTGCGAGCGAATCCTCTGGATTGCAATTAATGTGGAAAGGCAATTTGAACGGGTTGCTGGTAAAGAGTAACTGGTATACTAGTTACCAGTTACCGCAGCTAAACACTGGAATTGGGATGGACCGGCTCGCCTTAGGCAGCCCATATAAATCATATGAATTTATTATGATGATGGTATAAATCATAGAGCCATGCAATATATAAAATTGCACCAGTTTTTTGGAGTTTTTGTTTTCTGCCAAGGCCCCAACTTGGGGGCATTGTGTTCGTTGTTTAAGCCCCGCAAAATATGCAATTCAAGCGATACCAGTTGACAAACAAGAGCAGGGGAATAAGGTGGTCCAGAGAGGTAGTTGTGCTGACATTTTAGCCGGACTAAAAGTGTAAGGGATCCGATGTGTTTTTATATTTGTATATATTCAAAAAAATTATTTCAATAAATTCATAGACCAAGCTGCTAAATTTTTATTTTTTTTATATTTTATAAAATGAATGGAAATATTTAAGAATGTTCTTCCGCAAATTAATTGATGGGATAAATTAAGTATATTTTTTGTCTTTTATACTTGGCCGAATAGTACGATAAGCTTCAATCAGTTTATATAATTGGATGCCAGTATAAAAACCAACTTTGAAATATTTAAATAAAGTAATACAAAATAGTTTGTAAATTCATAGTACTAATTGGGACATAATACGTTTTTTCTTGTCTTTTATGATAGCCTTCGTTTATTGGAATTTACTACAAAATAAGTCTAATAGTGTTAAATATGTGTTTTTTATTGAAATTCTTGAATATATTAATTCTTATTAAATGTTCTTATAACGATGGTGTCTAAACTGATTACAAACTTATGTTTATCGATTTTAAACCAGGTTCCTTTTTATAGATTGCCAATCATGTGCATATTATAATTTATACCTTACTAGACTTAAGTTTGCAACATTGAAGTACTGAAAACTAAAAGGCAGAAACTCAATTTTCTAGTTAAGACGAATCAAAAGTTTGCAAAAACTTTTGCTTGTTTTAATTGCCTGGAAAATTAATATTTGAAGCACAAGTTTTGGCTTACTCTTTAAAACGGCATTCTCCTCGATAATTTTTTGGCATTTGAGTGACTATCTAGAAATTTTTGGTACCCAAAGTTAGGCAGCACTCGCAGTCAAACGGCAGGGCAAGTCAGGTCAGCTGCTGTCAACGGATGGAGCTGGCTGGTCACTGGTGGCCGGTCAGTGAGCAGGAGCAGAATGCGGAGCAGAGTGCACCGCTGCGGCGAAATGTTCCGACAGCTCGGCACATGTACCCGGGGCCCTCGGGTTCCCCTCCCCTCCGTTTTTTGGCCCATAGAAATGGGTTTCTTTGTTTTTGTGTGCCGGGCCTAAGCTTGGGGCTACTCGTTGAACATTGGTCAGGGGACATTCTACATTCTACACTGGACACTGAGATGGCCCCCATACCAATCCATTCGCAATTTGTTTTTAGTGGCCTGTTTATGTTGTGAGTATCGTTGCAATGGCTGCAGTTGTTTAGTAGTTCGTAGTCTTTTGGCGGCTGTCACTTTTCATTGCTCCAGCCCCAGCCCCAGTCTAGAGTGTTCATAATTTCCATGTTAATATTGCCCTTGAGTCGCAATTCAGCAATGAAATTAACTCAACTGTCGGGTCTGTGTGCGTTTTGCGGTCCTAGCTAACCTCACGCCAACAAAAACATGTCCATTGCAATTAGCATATGACCAGCTAGCCATGTGCGGCTCCCTGGGAATGGGAATGGGAGTTTGTGGTCAAATTGTGGGCGTGACGATGCTTGTAATTTATGAATTTTATGGCGTTTCTGTTTAGGGACTTGCTCCGGCAATCGATGATGAGGGCGGCCGGAAAGCTGGCCGCACTTTTAATTTGATGAATATGGTTTGGGAATTGGGAGAAACACGGATTTAATGCAGTTGGAGGAAGGAGGCACGAATTATTTGGGGACATATTAAATTAGATAGCAGGAAAATGAGTAATTTTATCTGTCAATTTAATTTGAAAACATATTTAAGTTTGATTAAATTTGTATTCTTAGTTTTTCATCATATTCTTGTTCAATTCCCATATTTGAATATTGTATTCTTACAGTAAAATTACTTTATAAAATTATGAATTATGAAAATGTCTGACGTTTGCTGAATGTAAATTTCAAAAACGAACATTTTTGAAAGTTTTAATTCCAAAAACATTTTTCTGAATTAGGTTTTTTTATACAACACAATCCAGCAGTCGAAGAGCCTAATTAACTAAATAATATGCTATTAGACCAAGTATTTTGAAACCCTTTGTTGCATTTCCAGTTGGTTTTGTCGACATTCAGTTTTAATTTAATTGCAAAGTTTCATTCAATGCGGTTGTGATAACTTCTTCATATTGTGTTTTATTTAAATTCTAACAAATTATGCATATAAATTTTAATTTACACTTTTGTCAGTGCAAACATCGTTGCTCCCTGCAAAACTTTTATTCGGCTTGCAACAATAAAAACTACGACTACTAGATGCGGCGGCATCAACAACTTTAAACCGTCTCAAACTCATATATAGTAGACACGCTGCCCGAAACTGGTAAACAATTTGCGAACAAAATATAAATTCTGGAGCATACTTTGGGGAGCATTTAAAAAATGTATGCGGTCAGTGACTGCCCACGCCCCTGTTCCCCTGCTCCACAAAATCCTTTCACCCTCTCATCCGACACCACTGCCCTTGCCATATTGTTCAGCTCAAAGTCTGGTCCTGAATTTAAGGCTGCATTCAATAAGAACAGAAATGGAGTCCGGCAAGCTGCCGAAAGTTTCCTTTCTACTTCAGCCACCCAAATAAGCAAATTAATTTTGGCACTTATCATATAAAAATCGGCAATCCGTTTGTCGAGTTTTATTGTTTTGTTTTCGGAAAACACGACCATAAGTCCTGGGACTTTTTAAAGCAAGAGCAAGCTGCGCGCTTGCAATCTTTCAGAATGGGTGGCCGTATTCAGTATTCAGCGGGCAGGTTGTCTTCTTCGCAGGAGCGGAGAGGAGAGGAGCAGCTTATACTATGCATCAGCAATCTGGGCTAACAACAAACTTGGCCGAGAGTGTCTGCCAGCGCTCGGTTGTGCTGCATATTTAAAGGCGCTTAAGTGCCGGCAAAAAGTGCAACCTGCACCCTGAGACCCTGAGTGCCAAAGGATAGGTAGGTTTGGAGCTTGAAGCTTGGTGGTTGACAGACAGCGAGCCCGACATGCGTCGTCATCCGACACATCATTCATGCTGTTTTCGAGCCCTGATTGTTTCGAGTGTCTGGCAGCAGCAACAGCAAAATTCTAGTAAAAATTGATTGCATTTGCGTCTGCCATTCAGACAAAGTCGTTGGCACGGCAAGTGCAGACACCGCCGGTGTCCTTGTTTATGCCTAAAAACCTGCACCGAAGAGCCCTTGCCCTTGGCCCTCGAAAAATTCACCACATACAACATAGCGACCCAGCAACTCAGCGCCCAGCGCAAATAGTCAAGCAATGACTGTTTGGAGCACCTGGTCCAGAACAATAGTCAAGTTAGGGGGTGATAATCACTGCGTCGCATGCTAGCACCTTCAAATATTGACTATTTTGCATATTGATTGGCCTTTGCATTCGCTGGCAGGATCCCGCACCTTTGGGTTCTTGTGCAGTCAATATGCCAGCGACACCTACATCATCAACTTGTTGACACTTAACCATCAACGCAAGGAGCAGGAGCCGTATCAGAGGCAGGATGCGGAAAGCAGGATCAGCAGGATGCCGGAGAGAAGCGTGTGGCATCCGCTCCCTAGTTCATCCTTCCCGTGCTTTATGGCCATGAAATACACTTTATACGCTCCCCGACGCTGTTCGTTGACGTTGTTTGACATTGTAGAAATTGCTTTTAATTAAAATATTCTGCGCGGCAAATATCAGCGCGCACGCAGTTCATTTTAACGTGAAGAGCAAAAAAAAATCATAAGGGGCTATAAACAAAATTGCTCCGCCTTAAAGAGTTCTTTTTTATTCGTTGTTGGTGGAACTGAACACCTATGTCCTTAAATATAAAATTATATGGTAATTGTAAAATTGAATAATTGTACCCGCACTAGAAAAATATTATTTTCCTATCCTATATTCTACTATATAATACTTTCTGTCTTAAGATAAATTTAATAAGTTTGGCGCTCGAATGCTATTTAAATGCACAAATGTTGGAAAAAACATTAATCATACTTATCATGTTCGCATACCAAAATTTTAAAAATAATATAACTAGAACGAATTTTTATTCGAGTTTGATTTATCTTTGTTAAAGTTGTGTTTAGTAGATTATTATTCATCAAATTTGATTTGTGTTATAGAGTATTCGAGTTCAAGAAATGGAGTTAACGAAGTTCGATTGTTTGCTCGTATTTAAGCAAGTTGTGAATATAACAAAAACATCAAAAATGTTAAAACAGTAAATAAAAACTGACAAATAAATTAAAATACTTACAAATTGTAGAAAACTATATTTTTTTTATAAATTCATTCTTTATATCGTTGTAGAGGCTGATCAATTTTTATACCCTTGCAGAGGGTATTATAATTTTGACCAGAAGTTTGTAACGCAGTGAAGGAGACGTCTCCGACCCTATAAAGTACATATATTCTTGATCAGCATCACCAGCCGAGTCGATATAGCCATGTCCGTCTGTCCGTCTGTCTGTCCGTCTGTCGGTTGCTATGTAAACTAGTCCCTCAGTTTTAAAGCTATTGGACTGAAACTTTGCACCAACCCTTCAATCTGTTGCAGTTAGTATATAAGTCGGAACGGCTGGAATCGGAACACTACATCACATAGCTGCCATAGGAACGATTGGGAAAAAGTGTCATAAATTCGCCATTTTTTAAGTTAATTAATTCATTTCGTAGAAAGCTCTATTAAATGATCATTTTAACATATCCGGAAAGTTTGATCAAAATCGGACCACTATATCCTATAGCTGCCATACAAACGATCAAACAGTTTTTAAGCAACTGGTCTGCAAGGGTATTCTAAGCTTCGGGTACCGAAGCTAGCCTTCCTTTCTTGTTTAATATCATTTTATAATTTTGAAGAAGAGCATAGCTCAGTTTTTAGACCCTGTTCCCAAAGGGTAAAGGGTATATTAAGTTTGTGCAAATGTATGTAACAGGCAGAAGGAGGCGTGGCAGACCCCACAAAGTATATATATTCTTGATCAGCATGACGAGCTGAATCGATATAGCCATGTCCGTCTGTCGGTTGCTATGTAAACTAGTCCCTCAGTTTTAAAGCTATCAGGCTGAAACTTTGCACCGACCCTTCAATCTGTTGCAGTTAGTATATAAGTCGGAACGGCCGGAATCGGAACACTACATCACATAGCTGCCATAGGAACGATTGGGAAAAAGTGCCAAAATTTCGCAATTTTTCAAGATAATTTATTTATTTCTTGGAAAACTCTATTTAATAGCAATTTTAACATATTCTAAAAGTTTCATTAAAATCGGACTACTATATATTATAGCTGCCATAGGAACTATTGGAAAAAATGGGTCATTGAGCATAACTCTAGTGTTTTTCAAGACAATTAATTCATTCTTGATAAAAACAGTTTTCATAGACAGTAAAGCCTTTTTAGAAATTTAAAAACCCAAAAATCGGATTGCTCTATCCTATAGCTGCCATACAAACGATTGAACGGTTTAAAAGCAAATAGCCTGCAAGGGTATTCTAAGCTTCGGGTACCGAAGCTGTCCTTCCTTTCTTGTTTTTTTATTGAACCCATTAAGGCACTGGTCAACTTAATAATATAAGCAGTTCAAAATAACTTTTAAAAAGCTTTTAGTTTTAAATTTAAACAATTACTGCCGTCGTCTTTTAAACAAATATTTTTTTCCTACGCCTTCTGAGCCAAATCGCCTCTAATGGTATCGTTCAATTGATTAATTTCTTTATTTGTGCACCCAATGGAAGTTGTGGCACATTGTTGGTTTGAAAGGTTTATTAGTTTAATTTGGTATAAAGCGTTTGAATTGAATGTAAATTTACTTATATTATGGGAGCAAATCTAACCCTTAAGTTTTCTTTGAAGATTATGCGTCTTTTTTGCAGTCGACATCCCTGCGAAATTAGCTCGGGACTCCCCCTGGCTCGTTGCAATGCAATTTATGTTGATTAGTTTGCATCTTGAAGTTGACTCTGGCTTAACGAATGGATTGTGTACACGCCGGAGCAGCAGGGGAGCTGGAGATTGGATCATCAGGGGAGCGGTACAGGTTGTCACACAGCTCCAGTGTTTTCCCATACTGGAGCAATGGCCAAATCTGCTTAGCAACTTTATAATTAGCCGGCGTTGACATTGTAGGCGTTGTGTTGTTTTCTCGTCGTCGGCCACAAAGCGATTGGCTTGGAGTTCTTTCAGAGCTCTTCGATTGACGTAATGGTATAATCTTTAAGCTCGGTCAACCATCAAAAACGAGACATAGGAAGCGGTGGAGAAGTAAAGCGAGAAGACGGGCTGGGTAAAAAATCAATGGAAATATATCACCAAAAAGTGTGCGGCGGTTTTTTGCCTCAGCACATACAAATGGTACGTCTGTTGTCAGCTCTCGCCTCGATGGGTACTGATCCTAACAATGGACATGGTTAACCTTTTCATTTCATAAATTTAGAACTAAAAAAAAAATTATTAAAATAAATATTTTTAACCATCTTATTACTTAAACAATACGAAATTTTGGAAATTTTGTATAGGGGGATATTCAAGTTTATCCTTTTATATCAATTGAAAAAAAATAGTTATCGATTGGCTTTTAAATCTTCTCAAATGTACTTATTTTCATTTTTAAATTTATTTATATATATAAGTTTTATTTATAAGTCAACTTAATAATATAAGCAGTTCAAAATAACTTTTAAAAAGCTTTTAGTTTTAAATTTAAACAATTACTGCCGTCGTCTTTTAAACAAATAATTTTTTTCCTACGCCTTCTGAGCCAAATCGCCTCTAATGGTATCGTTCAATTGATTAATTTCTTTATTTGTGCACCCAATGGAAGTTGTGGGCGCCTTCGATTTAGTGATTGGGTGAATGACTGTGGAAGGAGTTGGCTCTGCCGGCGCGAAGCAATCAAACTTGGGATTATGCAGTGCTTTGGTTAAAGAGAATACCAAATTTGCAACATTATTTCCATCGTTGATACATCTGTCGATTCGCAGAACTTTAAGTCCAGGGCCAATAAAAATAGTGCAAATATTATAGGTGTTCTACTTCAAACATCATTTCCGTGTTGTGGCGGATTTCGCTTAAACTGGTGTGAGTTCTCCCCCTCCCCACCGTCTACATATAAACGACTCTGGCGTCCGTTAGTGCATATTTTGATTTTGGCTTCAACGCCAATTTTGATGGATTAATGGGGCTGGAGCGACATTTGTTGTCTGTGTCGGCATCTTGGCGTCAAACAAAGGCGTGGTCATAGCTAATGGCTGCGGGGCAAGTAAGGCGAGGGGGCGTGGTCCAGCGATTTGCTTTGGGCCGTTTGTCTTAGCCGGCGGGTTGGTGGGGAGGAAATTGCGTATTCACCCCGTGCGCAATGTTTGTACTTCATTCATTGAATGCGGAAAGGTAATTATAAGCTCCGGGTTTCTTATGTTGATCGATAGGCCAGCGAAATCATTATAGTACTGTAGGAGTTCATGTTTGTCGCTCTAAACAAAAATATAAAACATTTGCTATATTTTTGAATATCAATAAAGCTATTAATTTGAGTCATGCAATCATTCTTCTGAAAAATTCCTTAAGCCTTATATATGGAACAATTTGGATAAATTAATAAAGTTGTGTTGACTACATGTATTTAATGATCCATTTAGATATTTATATATAATTGATGAAAACTATTTTCTAAAAATATTGGTTACGAAATCTCTAACAGGTATTTATGTACATATATTTCGAATATTGAAAAAGAAACAATAATTTGACAGATAACACTTAAATATCCAAAAAGGAACTTTCAATTTATAGCTTGGGTAGAAGCTTAAAGACGAGTGGGAAACTTTTCCACCTGGAAGGGCTTTCCATGCGAGCGGTTTGCTCAATGACCAAACTTACACTCGTACAAAATTCTTACGTACGGGTAGTTGTGTGATTCTTGTGTAAATTGTCTGTGAAAACTGCCATGGAGTACTTCAGCTTCGACTTTGGCTACTGCTCTGGCATTTGCATTTTCCTGTTTTTCAGACATTCCCCTAAACCCACAGGCTGTGATTTCGTTTTGCATACGTACATTTCCTTTTCCTGCATCCTTTTTCTTGCATCCGATCCTATCCAATTTCACCTCCCTTTTCCGGACAGCTCTTACCGGTGCTCATTTCGCCAGCGCCAACTAAAAATGCATTTCCTGTCAAGTGTAAAAAGGAAATGATGTGATGCTCTCCGGCTTAACGTGCAATCAATCATTGCCGATCGCCCCAGACCCCGATTCCACCCATATTACAAACACACCCACTATGGGTGGACCCATATCATACTTCCTCTTTCACTCCCCCCCACCCCCCTCCTCCCTATGCGGTTGAAAAGTCAACGAAGGCGGGTTTATTAAGTCTGGCAAATAGTGTTAAGTATTTGTCGAATGTCAAATGCCAGGCGCCCTTTTCCTTGTGCAGCAGGTTCCCCCCTTGTTTCCTGGCCAGCCACACATCGCATTTTAATTGCCACGCCGATAGGCAAATGATTCGCCCGTCCCTGACCCACCTGCCCGCCTGTCCCACATCAAAAATCTGCCCCACTTGGCGTTGATGTGCAATTTCCGCTGCTCGCGGGGGCTTCTCAATTAGAGGGTCGTTGTCAGAAGTGAACCATGATACCATTAACCCTCAGTCACATCTGCCTAAATTAATTAAAAACAAGGAGAGTGTAACAGTACAGCTTACTCGGCTCTTATATACCCTGCACCATTATTGTTTGCCGGTTGATTTATTTTGAGAAAAGTAAACAAAATAACATGAAGTCTTTAAACTGCACACATTTAAATCTATTAAATGTTTAAGAAATGCCGATTTTAAACAAACTTGATTTAAGGGCACACTACACGAGTTAACATATGTTATAAGGAGGTTAAAGCTATCCTCGGGATATGTTAAATCCTCGGGATATGTCAAATCTAAAATATTATCAATTGCGAAAGTGGGAATTGGCGTTTGAATAACAAAAACAGACCAATCGCTTTTAAACAGCATTATTTTTGTTTAAAAACGACTGAATTAATCCTAATGCGCAAATTTTCCCACCTTTCCTATGGTCTCTGTTGGATATATTGGTCTAGATTTTGGTTGTGACTTTCAGGATAGGTATATACTACCAGCAGCAGAATGAATTATATGTGCTAGGTTACCGACCGATTGTCCAACAACTCAGAGACTATTTTGCTGACAAACATGGACATGGAGAGGTGGACTTGCCGGTTGATGCTAATTATAAGTGCTTTATTGGGTCGGATATGTATCCTTTACTTCTGGCAAACCTATTTTTACATATATATATATATATATCTGTTTATTTACTAAATGTGTATCGGAAATGTCTTCTTTACTTCTGGTCAAACCTATATTTATTTACTAAATTTAAAATTTAATTATATAATAAGGTGACTCTAGCTCATATAGTTTCCCAGAAATGGGGATGTCCAAACACATTTATGAAAATTGGTGGGCGTAAACTTAATCTGCACAGAAAAATAGCAAGTCCAAATCAAAACATACAGATGGATGGGCAAATAGCGATAGATCCATTTGTATTTTTGCCCTGGACATGCTTCGTGTAACTTTGAGGAGTCTTCAACGTCCTTGACGGTGTTACATACATTTCACTACTTTAATATATGTACTTATAATCCATATGTAAAGGGTATATATTTTAATTAATAAAATAATCAATTTTAGTAATTAAAATTTGTATTTTAATATTTACAAAAAGATAAAATCGGGCAATGCTATTTCAAATATTTTTGTTTTAATTTGTATTTTTAAATGTGATTTTTACTAGATTTGCAAGATTAAATATTCTTGTGTATTATTATTATTCTTGTATTATTCTTGAGTGTAGAACATAACTCTAGACAAATTTCAAACTAATACATCTTCCCCCAAGAGTTTTACAGGAAAGCTCCAGATACGTAAATCTGTTTGCACTTTATCGTAATCTCAGATTCTGCAATGCGTGTCCTAAGGCACTCCCATAAGCGAGGTGGTGTGGCTTTGCTTCCAGTACCAGACATTCTCTGATGACAGACTTTTCAAGTTCAAGCCAGTGATATATGTATATCTCTGCCTATATGTGTCTCTTGTCTGCCTACGCATCTTGATGGCTTTGGGCTACGTGTTCGGACGGTGTAATCGGATGTTTATGGGCCACAGCAACCTCAGGGACGCTTCACGCACTTTCAATTTTGTTTGGCTCCGGACGGAGTCATTGAACGAACGGAGACAATTGCGGAGTAGTATGCCCATAATAGATCAGACGGTTGTTCCTTGAAAGTGGTTAATTACATCGATTTTAACCGCTTAAATGAGTTGACAACTTCTTTTGGAATATCGAAGAAGTTTTTTTAGGGCAACCTTCGGTTCTTTTATATATTCCATTAATTAGGACCAATTTTGTATAGAAGAGGCCCGATGGCAGTTACCCAAATTATTATTGCTGCATTGATGCCTTATTAAGCTTCTCTTTCAATTTGGCAATTGCCAGGCTTGTGTTTTTATTCCGCAAAATCCCAAATGCGAAACAGTGTGAAACTATGCCAATGTCTGCATTTAGGCCACCCATCCATGGACATAAAGAAAACAGCAAATGGAAAAAGTGGAAACTTGACCAAAAAACAAAAAATCATGCAGCCAATGGAGCAAACGCCGCGGACACTCAAAGACGAAGTGGTGATGACGGGCGGATTGGGTTTACAAGTCACCCATATCTTAACTAACAAGAGTAGGAGGTGACTTTGGGGCAACCTGACAATCCGCTGCAATCAAATTTTGCGCTCCATTGGCGCGCATGTCGCCAAGAAAAACAAAATGATTGTCAAGTGCTGAACTTCAGCCGTGATGTAATGCCTGAAGGTGCTCAAACTAAATCTGCAGAGTGGGCGGGAAACTCAGCAAGGTGTTGAGTTGACAATTGAAAGTTAATTGAACAGCGCTCAAATGGCAATTAATTACGGTCCGGTGGTAGGCCTACAAGGAAGCGCTAACTGAACGGAGCTGAACTTGACATCGAAATTGGAGGCGAAAACGAAACCAAATCTGAAACCGAACCAAAACCGCTACAAAAAACCGTAACCAAAAAGACAAATTATCCGAAACCAGTTTGGCCCGCAATTGTCAAATTGTCAACCGAGATACTTTTGTACTTGTTACCGGTTTGGTGTCTTCGGCCTGGGAGGGCTCCACTTCTGGGAGCTAATTTTGACATCCCATATAAAGTGGCAAGTCCCGGGAATGGTCGCCATCATTAAGTCATCGTAGCTCGCAGCGCCAACCAGCGCCGGACTCCAGTCAAAGCGGATATAGTCTTCAGTCTCCAATTCCAGATAACGATTCCTGTGTGGCACGTGCCCTTCCATCTCCGACCAATCGAAGTCCAAAGAAGTGATTCTTTTTTGACAATGGCAGGCAAAGTAAGTTCAAATCGATTACAGTGAAAGAAATTATTAACATTGACAAAATTATAAATTATATATGTACATACATTTCTGATTGATAACGAGCTTAAGAAAGAATTAATGTTAGCATTGAATTAGATTTAACAAAAATTGTATGTGGTCACAGCTAAAACAGGCACGACTTTCCATAAAAATTTATTTTTAATTGATTGTCTACAAAAAAAGAACTAAATAAATTCGCTTTAAATACAAAATTGTTAAAAGTTAGGAAATTAGGAGTTTGATGAATGGTTTTATTCCATATATCAGTAAAAATAGTTTAGATATAATAATAATGCAATTTGATTAGCGGAAATTCCAGTACTAAGCCGTTTCTCTTTGCTTAATTTAAGTTGCTGTAAGAGTTTCAGCCAAAGTGATTTTCTGCGTTTAAAAGTTATTGACTTTGACAGGGCGAAGCACAATTGAAGTGGTTTCAATCTGGAAACAACACTCAGAGTGAGAACGTGCTCTTATCCCTTCGCTTTTCCGTTTACAGCTCCTGACTGTCTTCGCCCTCTTGACCACTGCTGGCTCGTGTTGTGCCGGATTCGCCGCCACGTACGCCGGCTACCACCCAGCTTATGCCACCTACCAGGCTCCGGCTGCTGTCTACCATGGCGTTCCAGTGGGTCAAGCGGCTGTCTATCACCAGGCCGCGCCTGTTTTGACAAAGACCGTCCTGCCTGCCGCTCCCGTGTACACAAAGTCCTATGCCCTGCCTGATCGCTTTGTGAAGACGGTGGCTGCACCTCAGCCCCTGTCAGTTGCTGCCCCAGTGCTGGCTAATGCTCCTCTAGTCAAGCAGCTGGAGCTGGAATCCTCACCGCGCTATGACTTCTCTTACGGCGTCCATGACAGCATCACCGGCGACATCAAAAGCCAGGTGGAGACCCGGGATGGTGGAAATGTGGTGGGTTCCTACTCCGTGCTGGATGCCGATGGTTTCAAGCGCACGGTAACCTACACCGCCGACGATATCAACGGATTCAACGCAGTGGTTCATCGCGAGCCTTTTGCTGCCGTCCGCGCCCTTGCTGCTCCAGTGGTTCCTGTGGATACCCATGTTCCAGCTCCCGCTTCAGATCCCGTGGTCTCCCTGCCCGCCCCTATTTACTACCCCCACCAGCAGCAGGTGTTTTCTCCACAGCAGGTGCAGCCGGTTACCGAGCAGCATGGAGAAGTTGTGGAGGCCGCCGTAGCCAATCAACCCGAACTGGAGCCCACGCCCATTGACTACAACGAGGGTCAGGAGCAGCAGCAGCAGCAACAGCAGCAGCAACAGCAGCAGCATCAAAACTATCCCCAGGATCAGCAGTTCCCTCCGTTCTCGTCCGCTTCTCCAGCCGCCCAAGCCGACAGCGATGACTCCGAGGTGGTAGAGGCCCGAACAGCCCTGGAGACCGGACGCAGCACCACCTCCACCACGGTGGCGCCGGCCTCCGATACTGAGAAGCCCAAATAATCGGCAAAGATTAAGATACGACCCTGAAGATTGTACCAGTGAATGCGAATATAAATTTAAAATTTGAGAACAAATAATTTGACTTGTTTGTATGCGTATTTTTCGAGAGTGCTTGGGGAGTGCGTTGAGTACCTGCTAAATATTTGTAATATTGGATATTGTAAAGGGAAGTAAATAAACGAAAAAGATATATACGCACATTTTCATTTTATAATTCCCTTAATCTATGGGAGGCTTACCATTGAAACAATAAAAACGTAATTAAAAGTAAACAACGAAAAAAGGGCATTTTTGTTAAACTGATTCTGAGCAATAATTGCTAACAGAAAAAGTGTTTTTAGACCCTGAACCCAACGGGTAAAGGGTATATTAAGCTTGTGCAAATGTATGTAACAGGTAGAAGGAGGCAGACCGCAAATATATATTTTCTTGATCAGAATGACGAGCTGAGTTGATATAGCCATGTCCGACTGTCCGTCTGTCCGTCCGTCCGTCCGTCCGTCCGGATGAACAAACGGATCTCAGCAACTGTAAGAGCTAGAGTAACCATATGACCAGTGTAGATTCTCCTAATACTGACGCAGCTGAAGTTAATTTTTTTTTCGGTATTGTATTTTGTGTTTGCACTGCACAATTTTCAAGATAACATTTTTGTCAGATTTACATGCAATTGGTGCAAGGATTTCTACCGATCCTAAAAATTTAATCAAAATTGGTTAATTAGAAAGCGCACAATAAATACGCAAAGTTTACAGGCGCTAACAACAAGCAATCTGTTTACTTGCTCATGTAAACGGTAAATCGCTTGCGGTCGATGGTTGAGAGAACCACTAGAGAACGCACTACCTTCATATACATATGTAGGAATGCGCGCCTTCAATAAATTTATACTGTATTAGCTACTCTCTTCGAAAAGTATATGGTGGTATAATGGTTAGGACATCTGGCTTATAACGCGGACGTCTCAGGTTCAAACCCCAAACCAGACTCGGTAATTATTTTATTTATCGTTCTTAATTTATGTTGCTTATAACCAAATTGGTAGAGGGTCTTTAACAGTCGGGAAACTCGACTGTAACGTTCTTACTTGTTTTTTACTGTCGAGACTGGCAGCGGAGTTAAACGGGTATTAACCTGGAATTTGTTTGCATTTATTGCATCATCATTGATAAACGAGAGAATTAATGGTATAAGTTTATCCATATCGTTTTTATTAAACATGAAAAAAGCTATGGAAATGTTACACTACTTAATGGAAAGAGAAAAATCAGTTGTTTTATTTTAAAAATAAAAATAAATGTTTAGCCATTACTGCTAATTATTATACTATATTTGAAATTCTTTCTTTAGATTACAAATTGTATCTTCATTGCGCACAATAAATACCTAAAGTTTACAGGCGCTTAACACAAAAAATCTGTTTATTTGCGCAAACAAACGGTAAATCGCTTGCGTTCGGTGGTTGATTTTTTTCGGAAGTGCCGCTGCAGCTGCGCTGCCACTACCTTCATATACATATGTATGAATGTGCGTCTTCAATATATTTTTACTGTATTAGCTGTCGGTTCAAAAAGTTTGAGTTTGTCGAATGGTTACGACGTTCGACTTAAAACGCGAAGATCTTGGGTTCGAGTCCCAGACCGGACTTGGTGTGAATATAATATTTTTATTTTTTATTTTTTTTGCTTATAACCAAATTTGTACAGGGTCTGTAACAGTCGGGAAAACCGACTGTAACGTTTTTACTTGTTTTAAACTAGTTTCTTTGGAATTCACTTTATTATAAAAATGAGTAACTTGATTTCGTTTTTTAGACCCTGTACCCAAAGGGTAAAGGGTATATTAAGTTTGTGCAAATGTATGTAACAGGCAGAAGGAGGCGTGGCAGACCCCACAAAGTATACATATTCTTGATCAGCATGACGAGCTGAGTCGATATAGCCATGTCCGTCTGTCCGTCTGTCCGTCCGGATGAACACACGGATCTCAGCAACTGTAAGAGCTAGAAGAACCGTATTACCAGTGTAGATTCTTCTAATACTGAGTAAATTAGAGTTTATTTTTTTAAGTCGGTGCCACGCCCACCGCACCCGCAATTTGTATTTGAATTTTTGCACTGCCCTGCACTGCACAATTTTTAAAAATACACATGCAATTGGAGCATAGATTTCTACCGATCCTAAAAATTTCATCAAGATTGGTTAATTAGAAAGCGCACAATAAATACCTAAAGTTTACAGGCGATAAACACAAACAAACGCAAACAAACGGTAAATCGCTTGCGTTCGGTGCTTGATTTTTCTCGGAAGTGCCGCTGCAGCTGCGCTGCCACTACCTTTATATACATACATACGAATGTGTATGTATGTATGAATGTGCGTCTTCGATATATTTATACTGTATTAGCTGTCGGTTCAGAAAATTTGGGTTCGTCGAATGGTTAAGACGTTTGACTTAAAACGCGAATATCTTGGGTTCGAATCCCAGACCGAACTCGGTGTGAATATATATATATATATATTTTTTTTTGTACAGGGTCTGTAACAGTCGGGAAACTCGACTGTAACGTTCTTACTTGTTTCTTCTTTCCTTAATCCATGTATAAAAGTAACAAATTTTATTTTCCAATATTGCGCATATTGCGCACCTTTATTTGACATACAATAAAATATAAAAAATTTTAAGTTTTAAATTTATAATTTGAAACTTATTTAATATCAAATTTTCTAACATATTAAAGTTCTAAATGATGTATAAATTAAATGCACTGGCAGAAAAAGAACAGTTGTAAAATTATTCTTTGCAGATTCAGCAAACTGCGGAATTGTGTGGATTGTGTAACAGCGCAAGGCTGTGGCGCCCTCTACAGGATACGATCGCGTTTGATCATTCAAACTTTAACATTGACATTTACAGAGATGTGGAAAAAGAGAATGGTATTTTTAAGGGTACCAGATTTTTCTTGGTTCTGAGTTCCTTTTGCGTTCTCATGTGATTGCTTTGTTTTATTTAATAGTGAACTTGATTTTAAAACGGGTAAAAACGATCTTCTCACTCTGGTTCCCGCTTTAAAATAAAAAATCTCTGATAACTAACATCGAAAAACCCAACACCATCTAACTTTAACAGATCGATCGAGTGAAAACAGCGAAGCATTGACAAACATCGAGTGTATTCGATCAATGTTATACGATGACATTTCTAGGCTGCTTGATATTCAAACCAAACTGTAAATTCAACGGGCGCTCACAGTAAGCATTGAGCTCAGATTCGTTTTAATTTGTGTTCGTCAACGTATCCGGTTAACAGTTCCACCGGCTTTCTCATCGTGTTAACACACACAAAATTTCCGTGCATGTATTTGGCAGCGGCATGAAAAAATTCCTTAAAATTTTAATTTTGTAATTTTATTCGGAAGAAAAGCCAGCACACACATACTAACAATATCGAGGTAAGTGGCATCGTTTCTCGGGCATATTGAAGTCCCAATGTCAGTCTTGTCTTTCCGCTCTTTTGTCCGCCGCTTGAACCTTCCCTATACATTCCTTCCTTCTTTCTTCCTCCTCTTCTGATCTCGCGATGCTGCAAATGGCAAATGGCGTCTGCATCTGTTGCTTTGTTGTTGCTGCAAAAGCCGGTCTGCAAAAGGAGGAACAAAAAGATAGAAAAAGAGGAAAAATAGCCCTTTTTGCCTCTGACGTATTTCTGTACATCATCTTCCCTAGCAGTTCTACACTTGTCATCGTAGCAAAGAGGCATTTCTAAACAAATTTTAAGGAAAGCAACAGTCGGTAACATGAGTAAAGCGGATTCGAACACCCGTCAGGGATCCTACAAGTCCAACACCATCAACACGCAGGTAAGCCCCTTTTTCCCCTCACCCATGCCCCTGGCTCCGTTCGGCGCTAACCTCACTTCATCCTAGGACTCGCGCATGCGCCGCCATGAGGTGACCATCGAGCTGCGAAAGTCTAAGAAGGAGGACCAGATGTTCAAACGGCGCAACATCAACGACGAGGACCTCACCTCGCCCCTAAAGGAGCTAAACGGCCAGTCGCCGGTGCAGCTGTCCGTGGACGAGATTGTGGCGGCCATGAACAGTGAGGACCAGGAGCGTCAGTTCCTGGGCATGCAGTCTGCTCGCAAGATGCTGAGCAGGGAGCGCAATCCGCCCATTGACCTGATGATAGGTCATGGCATTGTTCCCGTATGTATTCGTTTCCTTCAGAACACCACCAAGTGAGTATGGAATTTGGAAGTGTTCTCGGAAAGAAGTATAAAAACTCTTTCTTAGCACAACGCTGCAGTTTGAGGCCGCATGGGCTCTGACCAATATCGCCTCGGGCACCTCGGACCAGACGCGCTGCGTCATAGAGCATAATGCGGTGCCGCACTTTGTGGCTCTGCTCCAGTCGAAGTCTATTAATCTGGCGGAGCAGGCCGTCTGGGCCTTGGGCAACATTGCCGGTGACGGGGCCGCAGCACGCGACATAGTGATCCACCACAACGTAATTGACGGCATCTTGCCGCTTATCAACAACGAGACGCCTCTGTCTTTTCTGCGTAACATTGTGTGGTTGATGTCGAACCTGTGCCGCAACAAGAACCCTTCGCCGCCCTTCGAGCAGGTACGGCGTCTGCTACCGGTCCTGTCTCAGCTCCTGCTCAGCCAGGACATCCAGGTACTGGCCGATGCCTGTTGGGCTCTGTCCTACGTCACTGACGACGACAATAGCAAGATCCAGGCGGTGGTAGACTCGGACGCTGTTCCGCGCCTGGTGAAACTTTTGCAAATGGACGAGCCGAGTATTATTGTTCCTGCCTTACGCAGTGTGGGCAACATTGTGACCGGCACAGACCAACAGGTGGGCTCTCTTTTGGAATATATTCAAATATTTTTCGTTGAAACAATATTGAACATAATTACCATTGCATGAAGTACGTGTCGATTATGGCGTAGGCCTTTTTGTAAACCTCCTCGTTCTCGTGTTGCTGCAGCGACTCTAGCTTGTCCAGACCGCCCATCTCCTCTACCATCAAGCAAAAATTCTTGGTGCCAAAACTGGGCGGCACCGAGAGTTTGTGCTTGATGGTAGAGGAGATGGGCGGTCTGAATAAGCTGGAGTCGCTGCAGCAACACGAGAACGAGGAGGTTTACAAAAAGGCCTACGCCATAATCGACACGTACTTCATGTAATGGTAATTATGTTCAATATTGCATATTAAGTTTTCCTAAATATTTTAAATACAATCTGTTTCCTAGACTGATGTGGTTATAGCCGCGGAAGGATTGCCGAGACTTGGACTTTTACTGCAGCACAATAAAAGCAACATTGTTAAGGAGGCTGCATGGACGGTTAGCAATATTACAGCTGGTAACCAAAAGCAAATCCAGGCGGTTATTCAGGCCGGAATCTTTCAGCAGTTGCGCCACGTGCTTGAAAAGGGTGACTTTAAAGCCCAGAAGGAGGCCGCTTGGGCAGTAACCAACACCACGACGTCGGGCACGCCCGAGCAGATAGTTGACCTTATTGAGAAGTACAAAATTCTAAAGCCGTTCATCGACCTTTTGGATGCGAAGGATCCGCGTACCATCATAGTGGTGCAGACGGGTTTATCCAATCTTTTTGCTTTGGCCGAGAAACTGGGCGGCACCGAGAATTTGTGCTTGATGGTAGAGGAGATGGGCGGTCTGGACAAGCTGGAGTCGCTGCAGCAACACGAGAACGAGGAGGTTTACAAAAAGGCCTACGCCATAATCGACACGTACTTCAGCAACGGCGACGACGAGGTCGAGCAGGAGTTGGCCCCGCAAGAGGTAAATGGCGCCCTAGAGTTCAACGCTACACAGCCCAAGGCTCCTGAGGGTGGCTTTACGTTCTAGGATCATCACACCTTCAAATCATTATCCATACCGCTCACACGCCATGCACACACCCCAATTTTCAGACTTTCGACCGCGCAAACAGTCTTTTGTTTTTCAGCCACAGACTATGCCATTGTCATCGAAAAACACACCGCACGTAAACTTAGAATATTTCCAAACACTTGGAGGCATGCACGACAGACACAGGCTTATGCATTTGCTTAAATATTACTTAATTCTCCATCTGAGATTACCAAGCGCTTCGGCACGGAAATAACACCAGCTCGAAACATTTGCTATTGAACAATTCATTCCACTCTCCCCGGCAGCTGCGCTGGCTGGGGACATGGTTGCTGCCCGTGATCCACTCGTAGTGGCCGCCAGCCTGTATGTGTGTGTTGGCTTTTTATTCTAAATCTTTTAGAGCTCTTTGATAATATTTTAGGCTGTTAGTATTTATTTATGTATACAGAATGTGCTTTTAATCCTCCACCTTCGCGCAAGCATTACAACAACCACACATTTCCCACATACAAATGTCCTCATCCTTGATTCGTAAGATTAGAATTGAAGTTATCAATAAATAATGAATTGTTTCAATTAATAAATTATTTATTTATTTATTTTGGTTTCTTAATTTGCAGGAGATTGAAATGTAAATCGCCGAATTAACTTGGCCTAAGTGCTTTGCATGGGTATTCTAAGCGTTAACCTTCTGATCCCTCAAGCTACCTCATTAGCTACCTACCATATTGACAAGTACATATTTTACATAACCTATTCTCCGAAAATGGTTTGTTGTTTCTAAAAACTACTTTATCATATAACATTCAAAGGGACATCGGGAAATTTAAGAGCGATCGGCTTTAAAGGGTTTTCCCAATTTTTGTCATTGAAATCAGACATCTATATATTTTAGCAACTATAGGGACAACACATATTTTTAGAACCTGTAATCCTAATACTGACGCATACATAGTTTTTAGACCCTGTACCCAAAGGGTAAAGGGTATATTAAGTTTGTGCAAATGTATGTAACAGGCAGGAGGCGTGGCAGATCCCACAAAGTATGTACATATATTCTTCATCAGCATGACGAGCTGAGTCGATATAGCCATGTCTGTCTGTCCGTCCGTCCGTCTGGATGAACGAACGGATCTCAGCAACAGTAAGAGCTAGAGAAACCATATTACCAGTGCGGATGCTCCTAATAATGACGCAGCTGAAGTTAATTTTTTTTTTCGGTATCGTATTTTGTGTTTGCACTGCACAATTTTCAAGATAACATTTTTGTCAGATTTACATGCAATTGGTGCAAGGATTTCTACCGATCCTGAAAATTTAATTTTAATTAGAAAGCGCACAATAAATACGCAAAGCTTACAGGCACTAACAACAAGCAATCTGTTTATTTGCTCATATAAACGGTAAATAGCTTGCGTTCGGTGGTTGATTTTTCTCGGAAGTGCCGCTGAGAACGCACTACCTTCATATACATATGTATGAATATATTTATACTGTGTTAGCTACTGGTTCGAAAAGTATATGGTATATGGTCTGGGCCGAACCCGACTCGGTTTTTATACCCTTGCAGAGGGTATTATGATTTTGACCAGAAGTTTGTAACGCAGTGAAGGAGACATTTCCGACCCTATACAGTATATATGTATATTCTTGATCAGCATCACCAGCCGAGTCGATCTAGCCATGTCCGTCTGTCTGTACGTCGGTCCGTCTGTCTGTTGCTATGTAAACTAGTCTCTCAGTTTTAAAGCTATCGGGCTGAAACTTTGCACCGACCCTTTAATCTGTTTCAGGTAGTATATAAGTCGGAACGGTCAGAATCGGAACACTACATCACATAGCTGCCATAGGAACGATTGGGAAAAGTTGCAATAAATTCTCCATTTTTAAAGGTATTTTATTAATTTCTTAGGAAACTCTTATTGGTGAATATTTTAACTTATCCTGAAAGTTTCATTTTGAGCATAACTCTGGTGTTTTTCAAGACAATTCATTCTTGAAAAATACAGTTTTCATAGACATTAATGCCGTTTTAGAAAATGAAAAACCAAAAATCGGATCACTATATCCTATAGCTGCCAAACAAACAATCAAGTAAACTGGTCTGCAAGGGTATTCTAAGCTTCGGGTACCGAAGCAAGCCTTCCTTTCTTGTTATACCCTTGCAGAGGGTAATATCATTTTGACCAGAAGTTTGTAACGCAGTGATGGAGACGTCTCCGACCCTATAAAGTATATATATTCTTGATCAGCATCACCAGCCGAGTCGATCTAGCCATGTCCGTCTGTCCGTCTGTCCGTCTGTCCGTCTGTCTGTCTGTCTGTCTGTCCGTCTGTCTGTCCGTCTGTCGGTTGCTATGTAAACTAGTCCCTCAGTTTTGAAGCTATCGGGCTGAAACTTTGCACCAACCCTTTAATCTGTTGCAGGTAGTATATAAGTCAGAACGGCCAGAATCGGAACACTACATCACATAGCTGCCATAGGAACGATTGGGAAAAAATGCCAAAATTTCGCCATTTTTAAAGATATTTTATTTATTTTTTTTGTAAACTCTATTTAATAGCAATTTTAACATATCCTGAAAGTTTCATCTAAATCGGACCACTATATCCTATAGCTGTCATAGGAACGATAGGAGAAAATGGGTCATTGAGCATAACTCTGGTGTTTTTCAAAACAATGAATTCATTCTTGATAAAAACAGTTTTCATGGACATTAAAGCTTTTTTAGAAATTTAAAAACCAAAGATCGGATCCCTATATCCTATAGCTGCCATACAATCCATCGAACAGTTTAAAGGCAACTGGTCTGCAAGGGTATTCTAAGCTTCGGGTACCGAAGCTAGCCTTCCTTTCTTGTTTTTTTTTCGTTTTGATTTATTTAGCTTATAACCAAATTGGTACAGGGTCTTTAACAGTCGGGAAACTCGACTGTAATGTTCTGTCTTGTTTGTAACATTCTATTCTACTATATGCAATAATAGTCAAAGGGAAGTTCGGGTGGTTTAAGAGCAATTGGTCTTCAAAGGTTTCCTTAACATCAGCCTCCGAAACTTTGAAGCTCAGTTGAATGAACAGTATTGGATGAAAGCATACTTTTAGGCATAAACTAATCAATTAGCAATTCACAAGTTTATATTAATTGTCTAAAGTCTTTGGAGGTGAAATATTCAACGAATGGGAGTATACAGCTTATTAATGTATGTATGTCCACTATGGCGGATTAAACAAGGCAACAAGGCATACCTGAAAATGCGATTTTAGTGATAAAACTGAGTGAGTAAATGAAAAGCCCCACCGTTAATTCATGTTTTTTGTCTTTAAATCGCAGTATGACGGTAAGCGGATCAGAGAGGTAGCGGCATCAGAAGATTAAAGGCTATCTTTGCCGCCAGCTCAACTGCAGCAAAGCTCATACATACATATATGGAGAACAGTTCATGGAAGCGCTCAGCGTCCCCATTCCCAAATGTTTCCGATTAGATAAAATGATTAAACAACGACTATGGGAACAGAACACGCCGCAATTCAATCAAAAGCGGCATTTCAGCGGTCTAGCGTCTAGCACATAAAAAATAAACGATCGCATCCCCATTTACATTCACATCGAGTGCAGCGCACGTTCGCCGAAATGACTGTGTAAACTGCAAACAAATTATAAAAATAGATTAAAAATTTAGCATCGGAAGAGTAGTTGCTGAATATCCGAAGCGAGTTGTGGAAGCATTGGCCGGTCGGAGCTTTTCCCCGCATCCCCACGTCCAAGCGACGTCATCAATGAAGTGGGCGCGAGGCAGAGGAAGTGGCAGGCGAATTAAATTTGTATCTTTTTTGTGTTCTTTACTATTTCGCAGCGCGAGAGTTTAGTCGAATTTTGTCCGAAACTGCGTGCGGGCGTGAACCTCTAACGACAGCAAATTTATATAATTGTCTGTTCGAATTTTCGTTTCCAAGACCTCTTAAGATTTTTGCAAAAGGTAAATTAAGTGGAAAACTAGTATCACTAGTCACTACTAGACCTTAACAAAAGATAATTTTCAAGAAAATTGTATCTATTCTTAAACGACCGTTCTATGTACACATATGGAATGTTCTACGTCATTTTCGAAAACAAACTATTGTTGTTGATGATGCCACTTCTGTAACCTCATACGCCTGAGTGAAAATCCAGTGGGGACTTTCCATATGCCACTTGGCTGTTATCCGTCAGCTGCAGTGTTTAAAAATACAAGAAAATATTCGCCCGACCAAAAAGTAAAAAAAGCGAAACGTTTTTGACAAACCCATGATGTAGTTAATTTCGAAAAGGAAAGCAACGAAAAAATTGGCGCACCAGAAATATACAAAAAACATTTAGCAATAGAGCATCGCTATTTTATAGCGACAATGGTGTAGGCGATGTGCGGTTGGAAGGTGGCACGGTGGTGTAATGCTGCTTGCGATTTTGAAACGGAAAACGTTTTTTCGTTTTGTTCCCTTTTTTATTTTCCAGCCCGGGTGGGGCGCATTTTGTTTGTTGATGTGGCAATTAAGCGCGCAAGTGTGCGCATCGCCTAGAAATCGGCATTTACTACTGCAGCTAGCAATGGGCAGACTATACTATATAGGGAGTGGAATTGGGTTGGGTGATTCCGGATCCGGGGATGGAGCCGGGGCCGGGCTACCGCCAAATGTTGCCGCAAATATATAGCCGCGCACTGTCACAAAGTTTTCCGCCTCGGTGTTTCCGCTTTGTTTACTTGCCGAAAATAGTGTCAAGTTTGGCCTAGTGCTAGTGCTCTCTTGCTCACTTTATTTATTCAAGGCGATTCTTTTGTGTTCTGCCTATGTGTGAGGGTGTCTGCTCGGCTCGCTCTGTTCGTTCGGGCCTGGCCAAATGAAATGAAAGACAATTTACATTTTCATTACAGAATGCACTTCAAGGGCCAAGGTGAATTTAAATAGAATTTATTGTAGCTGCCGGCTATTATTTAATATTATTTCGCTTTCGTTTGAGCATTGTGTACATACATATGTACATACTATATGTACATAGATTGACCCATAAAGCTGGCACATGTGTTTTTCATAAAGCCGAAGGGCGTTTTTATGCTAAGCAAGTAGTTTTTGACAGATCAACCATGTGGAAACTATAAAAACACATATTGAGAATTTAAATACGCGTAAAAGAATAATCTTTTATAAAATACTAAAGTCTTTAAGTTTTAAATAGAACATGTTTAGAACATAAGAACATTAGAATAAATATATAGTTATTAATAGCTTACACAAAATAATTACTCCTAATAAAATTATAATAACATTTTAATTAACCCAATTAAAATTTGTAAACATTTTACTTAATTATCTTTAAAATATTATTATAGGATTTTTATTTATAATGAGTGAAGCTTCAGTTCAAAGCCTAGCTCCATATGTATCTCCAATAAGTGCTGAGATCTATCACAGCGTAGCCACCAGTTTCAGCGACCAGAATGTAGTCATATCCCCCTTTCTGTTGGAGGCCACCCTGGCTCTCCTTTACCTGGGATCTGATGGTGCCACTGCCGAGGAGTTGCAAAAACTTTTGAGGCTGAAAGAACGTTTTTCCAGCAATGCCAAAATGGCCAACTTTTATGCCTCAGAACTGGCGAACATCACAGCTGATCCAGATACCCGCCTTGCATTACAAAATCGCTTGATGATTCAGCTGGTGCCAGGAGCTGGTTCTGGCATTGCCGAGGACTTTCAGAAAATTGCTCAAACTTATTTCCATGCCACAGCCGACAGCATCGACCTGGAACAATCAGAAAAAGTGCGTGGCCACATCAACGAACAGATCCTGGAAGGCATTGGAGGTGGCAGCTGGGAGCAGATCCAAGTAGAGAACAGCCCAGCTGCCAAAATCCTACTCCTGCAGGCAGCAAATCTGCAGAGCAAATGGTTCCTTCCCTTCAGTGCCTACAGAACCGGCCTCTACGATTTTCAAAATGGGAGTCCGCCGGACTTGGCCAAGTCGGTGACCATGCTCTTCGACGATGATATGTTCGTTAAGTTCGCGGAGCTTAGAGATCTGGACGCCCGTGCCATCGAGCTGCCCTTCGAGCACACCGAGGAGCTGTCCATGCTGCTCATCCTTCCCAACCAGCGCGATGGCTTGCAGGATCTGGAGAAGCATCTGCGTGTCCTGGATTTGGCCGCTCTGCAGCAGCGAATGCAGATGGAGGGCGTGCAGGTGCTGCTCCCAAAATTCTGCATCGATTTCGACTGCAGTTTGCGGCAGCCACTGAAACAGGTCAGTGAAATCAAGCAATGCCTGCTATTTTCTGGTTCTTTTATTTTCATATAATTTGTTCTTTTCCAGCTTGGCTTTGAGCAGATTTTTGCGGCTTCGGCGAACTTTCAACATTTGCATCCAGCTGGCAATGTGCCAGTCGTCGATGTTCTTCAGAAACTGCGAATTAATTTAAGCGAGTCTGGGTCGGGAATTGAGTTGCCGCGAATTGCACCAGGTAACTTATTTGAAATAAAAATACAAAAAAAAAAAAAAACAATATATATTTAACTCCCTCCATTTTTTCATTTTTCAGAAAACAAGCCTATTGTGATCAGCAATTCCTCTCGCCAGAAATTCTTTCGAGCCGACCACCCATTCTTCTTTGCCATTCGCAGTGAGAATGTGACCTACTTAATGGGTCATGTGGTGGGATTTTAAAAAAGCCAACTGCTGTGGAATGCAGGAGTCCGGGGTTAATGCAGAAAAATTGTAGGGTTGTGGAATACTTTATCCTATTTAATACAATTAAGTAAAATACAACTAATATTAAATAATTTATTAATCGTTTGCTAATTTTGTATTGATAATAAATAAGGTATTATGGATAGAGATGCCCCAAAAGCAGTTTTGGAATATATATTATAATGAAAACAGCCCAAACCCAAAATACATTAAAAGAAATCCACCTTGGTTCACAGATTTTCTAACAAGAGTCTTGAGTTTATTTAAAGATATATCTGTATAATTTGTTTGTTCCAGAAATAGTCCTGTTATGTTTATTAGTTTTACAATTATTGTATTTTGTATGTTTTTATCATAGTTTCTTAATGGGGCATAATTTTGTATTATTTCTAGAAAAACTTTAAATAGAATCAAAAACTTCGTCACACATTTTTTTGAGTGTTCTCGCTCTTTAATTTGTATTTTCTGCTTAATAGGCTTTTGTAAATCTAGCTAAAAAGTTATCGTTAGTTTAAATTCTTTCATTTTGTTTACATATGCGATGACGTAATGTGATTGACGTCCGAAATCCTTAAAACGATATTTGATTTAAACATTTGTAGATAACGAGAACGTAGCCGTATTTACGAGACAAGATTATAATTTACCAGGTCGAAATGAAAATTAACAATGATTGGGCTCATTTTATGAACTATTGGGCTTATCAAGGATTTAAACTCAGTTCATGCACCTTCCCAGTTGATTGCCCCTTTAAATTATCCACCTTTTAATAATATACATATCTGATGCATATTCACAAAAATTCCTACTGCAGCATACTTTTCAAATTTTACATTTATTTACACTTCTTAATGGAAAACGAAGCCTCTTAAATGCATCTTAGTGTCAGTATTGGCTAATAAATCTCCCTCACCTACCGATGGCATCCTTCCTATTGCTATTGATTCTCCTGTCCACCGTCACCGGTGGGCGATGATGGCACCCGTCCCCCGTCTGCGGTATCCACTCTATTTAGCAAATAATCCAGATCGAGGGTGATGCGATCCAGGGTGGCATCGTTGGCCACCACCCCACTTTGCGTCGACGTGGGCGTGGTAGCGGTCGTGGTCGCCGTGCTGGTGACCGTGGAGACAACAGCCGCAACCATGGTGGGCAGCATGGGGTCGAAAGTAGTGCGGGACGTGGGCTCCAGGATGGTGACACGCTTCTGCGACTTCGGGGTTTGCGTGGGCATGGCCATCGGAGGAATGGCCGAGCCACTCAAGTTGCCGCTAATGGTCGGTGGCGGCATTTGAGGGGCCGGCATGCTCAGGATTAGGGGGCTGGGCACTAAGTCCACGTAGGGATTATGCTGCAGTGGCACATAATGAGATGTGGATGTGGCCGTGGGTATCATGGCACTGGTGTGAATCCCAATTATACTGTCTGCAAAGAGAGAAATGAGTAGATTAGATGGTTATCAGACATGGGCCCACGATTCATGCAGACTCATTTGCGTTTATACAGTTTATTTCTGAACATATTGATTTTCCTAACATACGTTGCGATATATGTATATTTCAAATAAATTATTTTCATCTTCCAGTTTTAGATTAAACTATAAATATGTTATTGGCTTTGTATGTGAGCAATTATGCAACTCCATTTAAGTAGGAACTAAAAAACTGTTTTTCTTTAAATTAATAGCAATGAAAGAATTATCAAAATATATGTTTTTGAGTTTTCTGAGTGCATATACCTGCTGCCACGCCTTGCAGAATATCGAGCGTCTCGACGCCCACAAACTCCCCACATGGTCCCGAACGGTAGTGCCTTGGTCGCTGATGCAACGTCCTTCTGCCCAGGCTTCCAGTGAGTCCGCCAACTCCAACGCCCATGCCCATGCCAACTCCAACTCCCATGCCCATAGTGTATCCATCGTAAGGAGATCCCCCACTTAAAAGAGCGCAGCAGCGGGCGTCAGGCGAGGGGGCCACGGAGAGGGGTAGCGTCTGGTGGTCACTGAGGAAGGACTCTGTCGCTGCATCTGCGGTAGCCTGGCATCGCGGCGCCGTCGAGATGATTGTCAACGGCATCTGCACGCCGGATACGGGTGTTCCAGACAGCTCTAGGCCAACCTTTGATTGCAGGGGCGGGGCACCGGCGGATGATGAGGGCAATGCGCCTGCTGGTGCCGAGGATACACCTGCGTTTGACATTGACAGTGATACTGCACAGTCGCTCTCCTTCTCCTTGTCGTGGTTGGTGTAGACTGCAAGAAGGATTCGGGTTACCCATGGTACCAAATGGAAACACCGCGTGGACTTACAGCTCAGTGGATTGTTGACGTTGGCCGTCGTCGTGGTGGTACAGTAGTTCTCGTCCAGGCTGCTTCGGCTCGTGGTGAACTTGGCCTGCTTCAGCGAGCTGTTCTGGCTGCTCCCGTTGCTGCCGAGGAATGGGGGTCCTCGCAACTGGCTCTCGGCCTTGAGAACGAAACAGAAAAGGATGGTCGAGCCCTGGGAGCGAGAGTTAAAGGCGATTGAATCATTGTCGTGATTGCGGCATTAACTTTCCAACCCATCTGGGCTGACCCTAATAAAATTCGTTTGTCAACAGGATGGCTCAGTTCGATTGAGTCATTAAGCTGAAAAAGCCACTTCGATTACGCAAAAGGTGACGGCTGAAGCTCTCCCGGCGTAAAGGCAAACTAAGCGATTGGGAAATTAAATGCATGACCAAAACGAGGCCATAAATCGAGGCAAGTACGGCCATATACGGCTATTATGTACCTTTTCATGAGCGGAATTTATGGGAGACATGCCCAGAATTCCTGGCCAGGATTTTCCAGCAGAATTAATTGCGAAATTAGCGAAAGTCTTGAGCTCGATGTTTCGAATCGTCCTAATTGTATCGACCCATTTTCATGCACAGATTTTGTTGCATTAAGGAAGTATTTGGAGAAAATTAAGAAAATGCTAAATATTTAATAATTTCATTATGGAAACTAAAAATATTTTGGGATAACTTATTTCAATAGTATTTTTTAATGAACTGATTATAATTCTTTTAAACGAATAATGATATTCAAGTTATTAAAGAAAATGATTCATTATAATTTCACAAAATTGGTTTTTAGGGTATCAATATACAATATGTACATTATAAACAACATTTTATTTACACCAGAAAGGAAAAAAATAATACGATATATTGATCGAATAACTATTGACTAAAGCATCGTCTTGAGAATGAGTAAAGCTTATGCCCAATTCGAATAGTATTTTCTCAAGGTGCAATGCCTGTCTTGGCCAATGTTTAAATAATTAAAGAGCAACGGCAGACATAGCAGCCGAAAACCCCCAACAAAGTGATTTTGGTGCATATTAATAGTCCGGACCAGCAGCATTGAGAGGGTTGTAGACATTGCGGTTTGGGTTTCAGGAGAAGGGGGTTATGTTGGATCGACCTAATTTGTTTGTGTTTGAATTTGAATTTGCTGTGTTGCTATTACGTATACGCAGGGTCGTACGCATACGATCTCACTTGCCGCCTTCCAACATCAAAGTGTGTGCGTGTAATTATGTGATTAGTTTTGCAAGGATACACCGACCCAGTGCGTAGATAATTGTTTATTTAATTGGATTGAGCTGATTGCTGGGCGTGCGCAGAGCGTTAAACGATTTAATCCAATTCTAATGGTTATAAAAATAAAAAAGGTTTCAAACAAGGCAAGTCAGTTCTTTCTGCCATTAGTAGCCCAGCTGATTAAAATAAAACAACAAGTAGATGATTCCACTCCTCCGCCAAGTGCCAAGGTGGATGAGTCAAGCGCACTTATTTCATTTGCACAGCAAATCAACGAGAAGTGGAATAAAAAGCAAACAATACCAATTCGTCTGGCTGGAAGTGGAAACCGAAGTCAAGTGTCAAAGGCAAGTGCTAAATAAACACAAAAAGGCTTCTACCACCGCTTTGATCAGGCAGTTAATGCAGTCAGTTTGGAGCTCCCCATGGAAAATCACACTTTTCACTCTCGCTTTCAACTGCCCATATTCTCCGTTGATTTTGCATGCATAATTTCCGCGTCAGGTGTAAAAATATGCAGGCTTTACACTTTGATGAAAAATGCAACTTAAATAAGTCGGCGGAAATAAAAACGAATCGCGATTTGCATAAGCCTCCGTGGCAAGTATGAGCCTTCGCTAATAGTTTCGCTGACGGAGCCCGAACAATTGGAATGGCAAATGGGATTGGAGCCGAATTAAACATCTCGCCCGACCGGTAATCCTATCCCGACAGTAATATATATTTTATTGCTGCGCCTAATTGAATTCCATGTGCTGGTCTACCTATGGACAAGGAGGATATAAAAGCGGTTCTCTGGACTTACCAATATTATGCACGATATGCCGAACGGATATGCCCACCAAGTATCCGGAGATGAATTAACATAAACGATGAAGAATCCGTCGTTGCAGAGCTTAGCCAGCAACAGTCCCCCCGCTCTGTAAAGTAATCCGAATCTGTGGGAATAAATTAAATTAGACAAAGAGCAGCAGTGAGCGTTGAGGGGATGACTTCAGAATGCCATTGTGGCAGATATTGTTTTGTTTCGTTTTTATTTTATCAGCTTAGCTTAGACAAGAAAATGGAAAATCATTTTTGACCAAGGAACAAACGGAAAGCAAGTAAGAACGTTACAGTCGAGTTTCCCGACTGTTACAGACCCTGTACAAAAAAAAAACAAGTAAGAACGTTACAGTCGAGTTTCCCGACTGTTACAGACCCTGTACAAATTTGGTTTTAGGGTTAGGGGGTTGGTTAAAAAATATATGTATATTCCACCGAGTCCGGTCTGGGATTCGAACCCAAGATCTTCGCGTTTTAAGTCGAACGTCGTAACCATTCGACAAACCCAAACTTTTTGAATCGACAGCTAATACAGTATAAATATATTGAAGACGTACATTCATACATATGTATAAGAAGGTAGTGGCAGCGCAGCGGCAGCGGCACTTCCGAGAAAAATCAACCACCGAACGCAAGCGATTTACCGTTTGTTTGCGCAAAAACAGATTTTTTGTGTTCAGCGCCTGTAAACTTTAGGTATTTATTGGGCGCTTTCTAATTAACCAATCTTGATGAAATTTTCAGGATCGGTAGAAAACTATGTCCAATTGCATGTGTATTTTAAAAAAAATTTTAGCTTGAAAATTGTGCAGTGCAGGGCAGTGCAAAAATTCAAATACTAATTGCGGGGTCGGTGGGCGTGGCACCGACTTAAAAAAATAAACTCTAATTTACTCAGTATTAGAAGAATCTACACTGGTAATACGGTTCTTCTAGCTCTTACAGTTGCTGAGATCCGTGTGTTCATCCGGACGGACGGACGGATGGACGGACAGATGGACAGACGGACATGGCTATATCGACTCAGCTCGTCATGCTGATCAAGAATATATATACTTTGTGGGGTCTGCCACGCCTCCTTCTGCCTGTTACATACATTTGCACAAACTTAATATACCCTTTACCCTTTGGGTACAGGGTCTAAAAACAAACTTAAAAAAAAAAACAAGAAAGGAAGGCTAGCTTCGGTACCCGAAGCTTAGAATACGCTTGCAGAACAGTTGCTTTCAAGCCGTAGTAATCCGATTTTTGGGTTTTTAATTTTCTAAAACGGCTTGAATGTCTATGGAAACTGTATTTCTTAAGAATTAATTGTTTTGAAAACCACCTGAGTTATGCTTAATGACCCATTTTCTCTCAATCGTTCCTATGGCAGCTATGTGATGTAGTGTTGCGATGCCGGCCGTTCCGACTTATATACTACCTGCAACAGACTGAAGGGTTGGTGCAAAGTTTCAGCAGGATAGCTTTAAAACTGAGAGATTAGTTTACATAGCAACGGACAGACGGACATGGCTAGATCGACTCGGCTGGTGATGCTGATCAAGAATATATCTACTTTATAAGGTCGGAAATGTCTCCTTCACAGCGTTACAAACTTCTGGTCAAAATTATAATACCCTCTGCAAGGGTATAAAAAGACTTATATTAAAAATTAAAAATTATTGAAGACAATCTATATAAGAGATGTCTTGGTAAATGGGGCAACAGGAATTGTCATGGATATAATGTTAGCTAGTCCGATAGTTTGGTGGATGGATTTTGATGTACAAAGTGTAGAAGGATTGTGGACCCCAATTTCCAAAGCTCTTATAAACTTTCGGTATAAAAAATATGAAAATATTGGTAAAGACCGTAGACAAAATCCCGGTTTACCAGTAGAATGTAGTTATACCTTCTGAATGAATACCAATATTCACAAGAATCAGGGCGCTAAGTACAGCTAGTGAGACACCTGCGCTCGAATGCAGCAAGCGTCAATATATGTAGCTTATAGTAGGGCAACAAGTTCACTACGACTTTTCATAATAGGACATTTTTGCCAGCATCATGTCCAGAAGATATAAGTAGTGATTAAGCAAAGTTATGATCGTATAAACTATAAAGCACACATTTGAAATATTTAGTAAGCAGCTCTAGCTTAGAGGTTCTGTTTCATTATACACAAAGCTTGCATTGTCAATTAGGGATGTTCAGTGCTTTGTTTTTATACCCTTGCAGAGGGTATTATAATTTTGACCAGAAGCTTATAACGCAGTAATGGAGACGTCTCCGAGCCTATAAAGTATATATATTCTTGATCAGCATCACCAGCCGAGTCGATCTAGCCATGCCCGTCTGTCTGTCTGTCCGTCTGTCTTTCTGTCCGTCTGTCTGTCCGTCTGTCGGTTGCTATGTAAGCTAGTCTCTCAGTTTGAAAGCTATCGGGCTGAAACTGTGCACCGACCCTTCAATCTGTTGCAGGTAGTATATAAGTTGGAACGGCTGGAATCGGAAAACTACATAGCTGCCATAGGAAGGATTGGGTAAAAGTGTCTTAAATTTGTCATTTTCTCAGAATTCTCTGTTTAATGATTATTTTAACATATCCTGAAAGTTTCATCCAAATCGGACCACTATATAGCTGCCATAGGAACGATGTGAGAAAATGGGTCATTGAGCATAACTCTGGGGTTTTTCAAGACAATTAATTCATGCTTGAGAAATACAGTTTCCATAGACATTAAAGCCGTTTAAGAAAATTAAAAACCAAAAATCGGATCACTATATCCTATAGCTGGAATACAAACGATTGAACGGTTTGAAAGCAACTAGTATTCTAAAGCAAGGGTATTCTAAGCTTCGGGTACCGAAGCTAGCCTTCCTTTCTTGTTTTTTTTTTTAAATCAACCACATAAGCAACCACTGCAGAGTGAACGACCTGTGCAAGTATGGCGCGGTGTAAGTGTGGCCGCCATCATTACTGCAAGCCCTATGCTTACAGTCCGCCCGCCAGTTTTTAAATCTCCATTCTGGAGTTCGAACCTGTCACGGGGTCTTCATCCATAAATGATAACAGAACCCACACTTTGATAATCTTCCGCTTAGGAATAAGCACCATCCGCCTTCTGACCCCTGGATTGCATCGTTGTTAAAGGGGACAATTTATTATCCGGGTTCCCCCTGGTCTTGACCTGAGGAGGGTTAGCCGGCTTCGAGGCCTCCCTCTTTGTCGATTTAGTGGCCAGTTCTTGGCAGAAGAAGCTTTCGGCTGAGGGTTGTCCTTCGATATGACCCGCAAACTTGTCGAGATCAGAGCGCAGTTCGCAGGGCAGTTGGCCTCGGGCTCAAACTTCCTGAACCTATATTAATTTTTCTTTTGAGAGCAAGTTAAAAAATTGGCCCAAAATAAACGCTGTCCTGACCATTTACCTCTTAAGTGATCGACTCAGAAGCGACGTTCCATTATATTCAGTCAGCCCAAATTAAGCCTGAAACCTGCAATTTTATAATATGGTTTTTATTTTTATTCGTGGGTATTATAATTTTTACCAGAAGTTTGTAACGCCGTGAAGGATACTCTGACCCTATAAAGTATATATACGAGGGCTGTTCAAAAAGTATCGCGAATTTTGTGTTTTTTCAAAAGTTATTTATTTATTTATGAATATCTATTTTGTCCCCTTTAAAATAATCCCCATTAGATATTATACACTTGTGCCAACGGTTTTTCCAATCTTCGTTGCACTTCAAAAATTCATTTTTTTTAATATTGTTCAGCTCTTCCTTCGATGCCGTCTTTATCTCGTCAAGCGTTGCGTAACGTCGTCCTTTCATGGGCCTCTTCAGTTTAGGGAACAAGAAAAAGTCACAGGGGGCCAGATCTGGGGAATACGGTGGCTGCGGCATCATTAGTGTGTTGTTTTTGTCCAAAAAGTCGCGCACAAGCAACGATGTGTGACCAGGTGCGTTATCGTGGTGCAAAAGCCAATTTTTGTTCTTCCACAAATCCGGCCGTTTCTGGCGGATTGCTTCGCGCAAATTGCGCATAACTTGCAGGTAATATTCCTTATTGACCGTTCTTCCCTGTGGCAAGAACTCATGATGCACCACGCCCCTGCAATCGAAGAAAACTGTCAGCAAAACTTTCACATTCGACCGAACTTGGCGCACTTTTTTCGGTCTTGGTTCGTGCGGCAGCTTCCATTGAGATGATTGAACTTTGGTTTCCACGTCATAACCGTAAACCCACGATTCGTCACCAGTTATGACCCTCTGGAGCAAGTTTGGGTCGTCGCGGACAGAGTTTAACATCTCATTAGCAATGTTCATGCGATGCTGTTTTTGGTCGCAACTAAGCAATTTTGGTACGAATTTCGCGGCGAAAAATCGAAAAATCGAAGACGATACAAAACACGTGCAAGCAAAGCAGCTGTCAACAATTAAGTGAACATTCAAAATGGCCGAGCTTGTCGGCATAAGTGAGAGACATGTGTACCAACATAACGCCACAAAAAAATCGAAATTCGAATATACGTAACCCACGAAAATTCAAAATTCGCGATACTTTTTGAGCAGACCACGTATATTCTTGATCAGCATGACGAGCTGAGTCGATATAGCCATGTCCGTCTGTCCATCTGTACGTCTGACCCGCAATTTGTATTTTAATTTTTACACTGCCCTGCACTGCACAATTTTTAAGCTAAAATTTTGGAATAAATACACATGCAATAGATTTCTACCGATCCTGAAAATTTCATCAAGATTGGTTAATTAGAAAGCGCACAATAAATACCTAAAGTTTACAGGCACTAAACACAAAAAATCTGTTTATTTGCGCAAACAAACGGTAAATCGCTTGCGTTCGTCCCAGACCGGACTCGGAGAAAATATATTTTGTTTTGTTTTGATTTATTTTGCCTATAACCAAATTTGTACAGGGTCTGTAACAGTCGGGAAACTCGACTGTAACGTTCTTACATGTTAGACCCTGTACCCAAAGGGTAAAGGGTATATTAAGTTTGTGCAAATGTATGTAACAGGCAGAAGGAGGCGTGGCAGACCCCACAAAGTGTATATATTCTTGATCAACATGACGAGCTGAGTCGATATAGCCATGTCCGTCTGTCCGTCCGGATGAACACACGGATCTCAGCAACTGTAAGAGCTAAAAGAACTGTATTACCAGTGTAGATTCTTCTAATACTGAGTAAATTAGAGTTTATTTTTTTAAGTCGGTGCCACGCCCACCGCCCCCGCAATTTGTATTTGAATTTTTGCACTGCCCTGCACTGCACAATTTTCAAGCTAAAATTATTTGCTCAAACAAACGGTAAATCCCTTGCGTTCGGTGGTTGATTTTTCTCGGAAGTGCCGCTGCAGCTGCGCTGCCACTACCTTCATATACATATGTATGAATGTGCGTCTTCAATATATTTATACTGTATTAGCTGTCGGTTCAAAAAGTTTGGGTTTGTCGAATGGTTACGACGTTCAACTTAAAACGCGAAGATCTTGGGTTCGAATCCCAGACCGGACTCGGTGTGAATATATATATATATATATATATATATTTTTTTTAGACCCTGTACCCAAAGGGTAAAGGGTATATTAAGTTTGTGCAAATGTATGTAACAGGCAGAAGGAGGCGTGGCAGACCACACAAAGTATATATATTCTTGATCAGCATGACGAGCTTAGTCGATATAGCCATGTCCGTCTGTCCGTCTGTCCGTCTGTCCGTCTGTCCGTCTGTCCGTCTGTCCGTCTGTCCGTCCGTCCGTCCGTCCGTCCGGATGAACACACGGATCTCAGCAACTGTAAGAGCTAGAAGAACCGTATTACCAGTGTAGATTCTTCTAATACTGAGTAAATTAGAGTTTATTTTTTTAAGTCGGTGCCACGCCCACCGCCCCCGCAATTTGTATTTGAATTTTTGCACTGCCCTGCACTGCACAATTTTCAAGCTAAAATTTTTTTAAAAATACACATGCAATTGGAGCATAGATTTCTACCGATCCTGAAAATTTCATCAAGATTGCTTAATTAGAAAGCGCACAATAAATACCTAAAGTTTACAGGCGATAAACACAAAAAATCTGTTTATTTGCGCAAACGGTAAATCGCTTGCGTTCGGTGGTTGATTTTTCTCGGAAGTGTCGCTGCGCTGCCACTACCTTCATATACATATGTATGAATGTGTATGTATATATGTATGTATGAATGTGCGTCTTCAATATATTTATACTGTATTAGCTGTCGGTTCGCAAAGTTTGGGTTTGTCAAATGGTTACGACGTTCGACTTAAAACGCCAAGATCTTGGGTTCGAATCCCAGACCGGACTCGGTGTGAATATATATATTTTTTTTGGTTTTTTTTTATTATGCCTAAAACCAAATTTGTACAGGGTCTGTAACAGTCGGGAAACTCGACTGTAACGTTCTTACTTGTTTTTTTTTGCTTATAACCAAATTTGTACAGGGTCTGTAACAGTCGGGAAACTCAACTGTAACGTTCTTACTTGTTTTTAAAATAAGATTGTGTATCTGTATCGTCCAACTGATAGCCATTAAAATCTTGATAGGGGATTATTTTCATTGTGTTAGTTAGTGTGGGGTTAATTGGTATGTGCGATATGATTATTAGTTGGTTATTTTTAGAATTAATACAGGTGGATGTTTGAATGTTCACGTTTTCCAGTCTGTCGTAATTTAGTAGTTTGGGGTTAAATAGTTCCATTGAAAGCTGCATTCCCATTTCGATGTCTTCTATGAATTCTTTAAATTGCATAGGTTCGAATAAAAGTGTGTACTGTTGTTTTCATAGTCCGGTATTTTCTATATTCCATCGTTTATGAGCAGTATTACCTAGTTAAATTCGTGTACAGGGTCTGTAACAGTCGGGAAACTCGACTGTAACGTTTTTACTTGTTTTTAAAATAAGATTGTGTATATGTATCGTCCAACTGATAGCCATTAAAATCTTGATAGGGGATTATTTTCATTGTGTTAGTTAGTGTGGGGTTAATTGGTATGTGCGATATGATTATTAGTTGGTTATTTTTAGAATTAATCCAGGTGGATGTTTGAATGTTCACGTTTTCCAGTCTGTCGTAATTTAGTAGTTTGGGGTTAAATAGTTCCATTGAAAGCTGCATTCCCATTTCGATGTCTTCTATGAATTCTTTAAATTGCATAGGTTCGAATAAAAGTGTGTACTGTTGTTTTCATAGTCCGGTATTTTCTATATTCCATCGTTTATGAGCAGTATTACCTAGTTAAATTCGTGTAGTTTAACTGGTATCAACTTTATATTCTTGTCTGTCTTTATTATTTTATTTTCTTTATTTAGCTGAGTGTTCAATGTTTGTTGTCCGGCATTAAAAAATATGTATGCTAGGGTTTGTCCAGTAATGTCATGTTTGGGTTTATAGTTGTATATGTAAAGTATTGTTTTCCATTTTGCTCAACTTCACTTCAAAGTCACAGGGGGCCAGATCTGTGGAATACGGTGGCTGCGGCATCATTAGTGTGTTGTTTTTGGCCAAAAAGTCGCGCACAAGCAACGATGTGTGAGCAGGTTCGTTATCGTGGTGCAAAAGCCAATTTTTGTTCTTCCACAAATCCGGCCGTTTCTGGCGGATTGCTTCGCGCAAATTGCGCATAACTTGCAGGTAATATTCCTTATTGACCGTTCTTCCCTGTGGCAAGAACTCATGATGCACCACGCCCCTGCAATCGAAGAAAACTGTCAGCAAAACTTTCACATTCGACCGAACTTGGCGCGCTTTTTTCGGTCTTGGTTCGTGCGGCAGCTTCCATTGAGATGATTGAACTTTGGTTTCCACGTCATAACCGTAAACCCACGATTCGTCACCAGTTATGACCCTCTGGAGCAAGTTTGGGTCGTCGCGGACAGAGTTTAACATCTCATTAGCAATGTTCATGCGATGCTGTTTTTGGTCGCAATTGAGCAATTTTGGTACGAATTTCGCGGCGAAAAATCGAAAAATCGAAGACGATACAAAACACGTGCAAGCAAAGCAGCTGTCAACAATTAAGTGAACATTCAAAATGGCCGAGCTTGTCGGCATAAGTGAGAGACATGTGTACCAACATAACGCCACAAAAAAATCGAAACTCGAATATACGTTACCCACAAAAATTCAAAATTCGCGATACATTTTGAACAGACCACGTACGTGTGTACGAGTATGAATGTGTGCCTATAATATATTTTTACTGTATTAGCTGCTGATTTAAAAAGTTTGGGTTAGTCGAATGGTTACGCCGTTTGATTGAAAGCGTGAAGATCTTGGGTTCGAATCCCAGATCGGACTCGGAGAAAATATTTTTTTTATTTTTTGATTTATTTTGCTTATAACCAAATTTGTACAGGGTCTGTAACAGTCGGGAAGCTCGACTGTAACGTTCGTACTTATTTTGATATATAAAAAGTAGCAAGCGGACCCGAATTGGCCGTGCGATCGTTACAAAGACGTAAGCCGAATAGAATGATCAAGAAAAATGGTATAGCTTAGGCAAAGGGCCGCGCAATGAGAAGAAGGTAATAGGGAATAGAAAGAACAGAAAAAGATGAAGGGAATTTAAGAGAGTCTTAAGACTCTTAAGAGTCTGACTCTGGCCGCATAACCAATCAATGATATTATAGAAATATAGAAAAAAAACTTCGAAACATTAAGTATAACAAACAATTATTTAAATTATTATTTTAGCAAAGAAATTCATATACTCGTCGTTGGATATTGATAACTTGCAAGCTTTACAAAATATTGCAGTATCACAACTTTAAACAGGTAAGAACGTTACAGTCGTGTTTCCCGACTGTTACAGACCCTGTACAAATTTGGTTATAAGCTAAATAAATCAAAACCAAACCAACCAGCGTCACTTCCGAGAAAAATCAACCACCGAACGCAAGCGATTTACCGTTTGTTTGAGCTAATATGCAGATTACTTGTGTTTAGCGCCTGTAAGCGAAAAATAAAAATAATCTTGATCTGCGTTATAATTACGAGAATCTGCACTGTTAATAAGGTTCTTCTAGCTCTTACAGTTTCTGAGATCCGTTCGTTTATCCAGGCGGACAGACGGACAGGCGGACAGACGGACATGGCTATATCGAATCAGGTCGTCATGCTGATCAAGAATATATATACTTGTGGGGTCTGCCACGCCTCCTTCTGCCTGTTACATACATTTGCACAAACTTAATATACCCTTTACCCTTTGGGTACAGGGTCTAACTAGTAGGAACGTTACAGTCGAGTTTCGCGAGTGCACCAATTTGGTTATAAGCTAAATAAATGTAGAACGAAAAAAGCTGGTCTTCAGCATGAAAATTGTGCAGTGCAGTACAAACATTAAAATACATATTGTGGGGGCGGTAGGCGTGGCACCGAAACAAAAATTTCATCTAAGTCAGTATTAAGAAAATCGGATCGAATCAGACGGATATGGTTATATCGACTCATAATGAGCTGATCAATAATATATATATATACTCTGTGGAGTCTGACACGCCTCCTTCTGCCTGTTACATTCTCAAACTTATACCCTTTACCCAAAAAGAATTCGTTTTAACAGCCGAAACATATAAAAACAAGTTATAGTGTAACTTGACCGTCTATTAAATGCCCTTTAACCATTACAGGTTGCCACTTGAATTGAGAAAAATTACTACCATGCTGTTTATACAGTTTATTTTCCATTTTAAACGGAATATTTTGCCATTATTTTGTAAAAGAGGACACTTAGAGGTATCCACTTTTTTTTTTCGAAAGTTGTGGGGTTCAATCAGAGTTAAGATCTAATGCCAGCGTGATACTTCTCAGAAAGTGGTCAGGAAGATGTGAAAATGTATTGTAAGTAAAGAGAAGGGTTGCTGTTTCATCGTTCACGATGATAAAAGTGGTGGTAGTTATGGTACTTATGGTCCTCAATATTGTAAGGACACCGGTTTAATCTTTGTAGGGTTGTATGCAATCATTTATTATGTTTGTTGGTTTTATTGGCTATTGATTCGCCAATGTAGTTCGTGGGATATTGTAGAAACATCCTTTTCATGTCCGTTGAGGTAATAAGCAAAGAAAAAATGCGTTCGATTTAATACATTAACAAATGGCTACATTAAGTTTAAAAATACAGAAAATAGTTTAAAAAATCTAGTTGAGGAACGAAAGTGCCGTTATATACTTCGATTAATGATCTAGAAAATAGCATCCGGTTTGCAAATGAATGGTCGACAAGGGAGTGATATAAGAACTAGTAACATTTTTGATTCAAAATAATCAGATTGACAAAAGAAAATATGTTTAGCGCCTTTACTATTTAGATCTGGTCTCATGAGCATACATGCTCCTCCCATTGCAAGTCATCGGATTTTCAACAATCCCATATTTCGGCAGTGCACAAAGCTTATGGAGAGCTGTTCGATTTATTCCATTAGAATTTGCCAGAACAGCGACGCGAGCATCATAATCAGTTCAACCTCCCTCGCCAGCGGTCATTTAATGGGAGGTCGATTTTCTTTACGGAGCAGTACGACATCAATGACGTTCAGGGCTTAGAACTTAAGGCGTAACCGAAAAAGATTCTCTTTGCTCCGCAAAAAATTCAATCAAAAATCATTAACCGTAAACTGTCTTACTGCCTTACCTGCCCATTTAATGGCCAACTTGGGATTGGCTTTGTCCAGAACTCAAGAAATCGTCTTACGACCTCCAATACTGCGTCGATAGAATTTTTATCCAAACAGGTTCTCCAGCTTGTCCCAGTAGCGGAGGTAAAGCACCAGGAAATGTTTTTATCAAGAAAGATTCTGGCCATTTAGAATGTTGTTTTCCAAGGAAGGCTGGGCCAGTAAGCCGAAGCTTTTAACAGATCGTTGACAAAGGCAGGTCAGGATTTCAGCCGTCAGCCCTACGATACTGTGTAAATTGGGGTAAATACTCAAAATTTTTAAAACTTTTTTTTTATCCAGGACAGAGTAGAATATAAACAAACGGAATAAACGTCGACAATTTATTGCAAGTCCCATCCCAGTAAAGTTCATTCTTTGTGGTATGTCATATTGCCATCTTTAGCCAAACGTTCCAATTCAAAAACCGAAGCCATCTGAAGGCCAGAAGTTGCCTTTTCGCCACTACGGTTTCTAACCCAACGGCGTCTTCAGAAGAGGATCCAATTGGATGTGGCCTACGCAGAGAGGTTAAAATCCTAAGCTTCTTTAATAATGGGCAAGAAACGCATTGTCTGGCATGAAACCTTAAGATATCAAAGATGTAGACACAGTAGGCTGACTATCCAGCGTCGCCACTAGAGCGAGCTGTCTTACAGATGTCAAAATTTACCACATGCCCGGCACGAACCACATTGGCAACTTCGCTAAATATTTGCAGGCATTCTTGTAGTAATAAATGAGCTCCAGGCTTGGTTGTACTTTTTATACCCTTGCGAGGGTATTATAATTTTGACCAGAAGTTTGTAACGCAGTGAAGGAGACATTTCCGTCCCTATAAGGTATATATATTCTTGATCAGCGTCACCAGCCTAGTCGATCTAGCCAAGTCCGTCTGTCTGTCCGTCTCTCTGTCTGTCTGTCTATCTGTCGGTTGCTATAAACTAGTCTCTCAGTTTTAAAGCTATCGGGCTGAAACTTTGCACCGACCCTTCAATCTGTTGCAGGTAGTATATAAGTCGGAACGGTTGGAATCGGAACTCTACATCACATAGCTGCCATAGGAATGATTGGGAAAAAGTGTCATAAATCCGCCATTTTTAAAGATATTTTATTTATTTCTTAGGAAACTCTTATTAATGAATATTTTATATATCCTGAAAGTTTCATCAAAATCGGACCACTATATCCTATAGCTGCCATAGGAACGATGGGAGAAAATAGGTCATTGAGCATAACTCTGGTGTTTTTCAAGACAATTAATTCATTCTTGAGAAATACAGTTTCCATAGACATTAAAGCCGACTTAGAAAATTAAAAACCCAAGAATCGGATTTCTATATCCTATAGCTGCCATACAAACGATTGAACGGTTTGAATGCAACTGGTCTGCAAAGGTATTCTAAACTTCGGGTACCGAAGCCAGCCTTCCTTTCTTGTTTGTTTTTTTCTTCACCTGAGATCGGCGTAAACAAGCTGCATCAGAAGCTCGTAGGGCTAGAGCTCCTGGCAGCGCTTTTCATGGAATGCAATGAACTGCTCACTTGTCGGAAAATAAGGCGTTCGTTAGCAATCACTTCTGTCGCAAATAACATTTCATGAAAATCACCTTAAATCACCTAATGAAATTTTGTTTGACCGGAAGTTTACAACACAGGGAAAGAGACATATAAATTGTATATATATTTTTGATCAGCATCAACAGCCGAGTTGATCTATCCCTGGATGAATATATATCACTACATACATAGCTGCCGTACGAACGATTGAAAAAAAGTAAAATACTTTCGAGGTATTCCTTAGGAATGGAATTTTAATGTTAACTTAGCTACCATAGGAAAGGTGAGAAAAAACGTGGAATTTTTATAAAAATTAATTCCGATTTTGAAAGAATACAGAAAATAAAACTACTATTTCATATAGTTTCCATAATAATGATCAAGCTGTTTGAAACCTATAGGCCTGCAATGGTATTCGAGTATTCTTTATTTCTTGTTTTTCATCGTTACTATGGCACATGCCATATAGTGATCCAAAAAAGTGGTCTTAAAGCCTCAAAAGCCTTTTACACAAAAAAGATTTTTTAGACCCTGTAACCAAAGGGTAAAGGGTATATTAAGTTTGTGCAAATGTATGTAACAGGCAGAAGGAGGCGTGGCAGATCCCACAAAGTATTCTTGATCAGCATGACGCGCTGAGTCGATATAGCCATGTCCGTCTGTCCGTCTGTCCGTCCGGATGAACACACGGATCTCAGCAACTGTAAGAGCTAGAAGAACCGTATTACCAGTGTAGATTCTTCTAATACTGAGTAAATTAGAGTTTATTTTTTTAAGTCGGTGCCACGCCCACCGCCCCCGAAATTTGTATTTGAATTTTTGCACTGCCCTGCATTTTCAAGCTAAATTTTTTTTAAAAATACAAATGCAATTGGAGCATATATTTCTACCGATCCTGAAAATTTCATCAAGATTGGTTAATTAGAAAGCGCACAATAAATACCTAAAGTTTACAGGCGCTAAACACAAAAAATCTGTTTATTTGCGCAAACAAACGGTAAATCGCTTGCGTTCGGTGGTTGATTTTTCTCGGAAGGGCCGCTGCAGCTGTGCTGCCACTACCTTCATATACATATGTATGAATGTGCGCCTTCAATATATTTATACTGTATTAGCTGCCGGTTCAAAATTTTGGGTTTGTCGAATGGTTAAGACGTTCGATTTAAAACGCCAAGATCTTGGGTTCGAATCCCAGACCGGACTCGGTGAAAATATCTTTTTTTTTGTTTTGATTTATTTTGCTTATAACCAAATTTGTACAGGGTCTGTAACAGTCGGGAAGCTCGACTGTAACGTTCGTACTTGTTTTTATATACAAAATTAGTATATTTTAGTTTGTAAGTATTACTACGGTTATCAAAGAAAAATGGCGGTAAAATTGTCTCCTTCAAGCTGCTGCTCAAAATTATAATACCCTCCACAAGGGTATAAAAACTAAAAATCGGTTGACTATATTCTATAGCTACCATAAAAACTATCGAATGTTTTGAATGCAACTCGTCTGCAAGGATATTATAAGCTTCTGACCCCGTAGCTAGCCTTCCTTTCTTGTTTAGAATTAATACACTAATCTATATCTGATACAATTGTCTTTCAGTATTGAATCGCTAAGTTTTATGATTGGAAATAAAAAACTACATATCACAATGTGTATAAAGTAAAGTAAAACGTATACTTAAAAAAACACCATTCTTTTTATACCCTTATAATATTGACTAGAAGTTGGCAACGCAGTGAAGAAGACATCTCCGACCCCATAAAGTATATATACACATATATATTCTTGATCAGCCTCACCAGCCGAATCGAACTAACCATGTTCGTATGTTCGTCTGTCTGTTTCCACGCAAGCTAGTCTCTCAGTTTTTAAGCTATCAGGCTGAAACTTTGCACCAACTCTTCTATTTGTTGCAGGTAGTACATAAGTCAAAACAGGCAGAATCGGAACACTACATAATATAGCTGCCATTGGAACGATTGTGAGAAGAAAGGTCATAAATTCGACATTTTTAATCACTTTTAAATAACTGTATTAACCTATCCTGAACATCTTGTCAAAATCGGATCACTATATCCAATAGCTTACATAAGAACGATGGGAGAAAATGGGTCATTGACCATAACTCTCGTGTGTATTAATATAAATAATTCATTCTTGGACAATATACTTCATATACATTAAAACCAACTTAGAAAAAGAAAATCCAAAACTCGGACCACTATATCATATAGCTGCCTTGCAACCTATAGATGGCTTTGAAGCTAACTTATCGGCAAGGGTATTCTAAGCTTCCTTTCTTTTTTCTCTTATACACGCAAATATTGTTTTGGTAACGTCGAACTTCGAGACCTTTTGAGTTTTATTTCGGTTAAGTATATATAGAAGCGCCTTAGAACGATCGCTAACAGTCTGTTGTGAAACGCGTATGCGTAAAGTTGGACGCTTACCGAGGCTGCAAGTAATTGAATTACATAAAAAGGAGTTGTGAGTGTGAGTCAGGTTTGAGCTCTTTCTTTTTAGAATTTTATTCTAGTGTCGGTGGTTTAAAGCCATGAATTAAATGCTTGTTGGCCCTCTGGCTGTACGTGAAGTGAATAAATTAAGCAGAGGAGAGGGTCTAAATAAATATGCCAAGTACGTATATATATTTATTTATATATCGCTATATTCCGATAAATTCAATGAACAAACCCAACTCAGAAAACGGGCTCAAGCTGCATCAGAATAACCACGCTGGCATAAACGCAAATAGCGAGGACCAGAAAGTTAGCACAATTCTCGACAATGGCGTTCAATGAACCCCCGCTAACATTCAGAGTCCGACCAGTTTTGCATACAAAGCTTCCAGTGTGGATTACTTAAAATCTTGTCCAACACCTTTTGGCTTTGCCTGAGGTTACATTTGCTTATTTAGCATAATATCTGTGAAGTTATGTATTCATTCGTTATCTTAAACTGAGTGGAAACTAAAAAAAACCAACAAGATCACCCCAAAATAAAATCCGGTTATCATTGTTACAGTTCTTAACCCAATTCTTAGCCGATTTGCCGTAGACAGCAGCGAAATTTGCAAAACAGAAATTGTTTATGGAGAAATAGTTTGGCTTCGAATTTAATTAACATGTATGGTGGAAAATTTATTTGTAATAAACACCATTAGGCTTGTCGGGGCGGGATATCTTGATTTAATCTAAAAAATATTAATAATTAATTATATGCGCACTGTATTTCCATCCATCAATTAAGAAGGCTACATACATATAAACTAGGAAGTTATCCTAAGAATAATTTTATATTTTTCCCCCCAGCTACCGTAAAAACCCTAAATTAAAAAGAAAAATAACTTAAATTGAATCATGCCCATGACAGCAAATTGATTTAAAAGTTTCAATTCTATTTAACATTTTGTGATTACCGTATACCTACATATAACAGGTTTTTCAATCATCTTCGGGGTCCGATGCTTAAAAAAACCCTTGGTCTAAAGGGTCTACTTGTCTACAAAAAGTAAAACTGTCAATAATGAATTAATTATCTTAAATAACACAAAAGTCATAATCAATCGGTCAAGGTAGTCATTTTAATAATACCGAATATATGTTTCTTTCCCAGAATTATGCTCAATGGCCCATTTTCTTCAATCGTTCCTATGTCAGCTATAAGATACAGTGGTCCAATTTTGATGAAATTGATAAATAATAATAATAGTAATAGATAATAGTTTCCTAAAAAGTAAATTAATTATCTTGAAAAATGGTAAATTTATGGCACTTTTTCCCAATCGTGCCTATGGCAGCTATTTTATGTAGTGTTCCGATTCTGCCTGTTTCGACTTATGTACTACCTGCAACAGATTGAAGGGTCGGTGCAAAGTTTCAGCCCGATAGTTTTAAAACTGAGATACCAGCTTACATAGTAACCGACAGAAGGATAGACAGACAGACGGATGGACAAACAGACGGACATGGCTAGATCGACTCGGCTGGTGATGCTGATCAAGAATATATATACTTTATAGGGTCGGAGACGTCTCCTTCACTACGTTACAAACTTCTGGTCAAAATTATAATAGCCTCTGCAAGGGTATAATAAATTTATTTATAAAAAAGTTTCTCATGGCTTGTATGGCATGGTATATAAGTCGGAACAGCCGTAATCTAAACACTACATCTCATCGCTGACAAAGGATCGACTGGGAAAAACCGTCGTGAAATCCATATTTTTAGAGATAATTGATTGATTCTATATAAATTACTTTTAAATAATGATCATAGGTTAAGCTGAAATTCTTATAAAAATCGGGTAACTATATCCTATAGATGCCATTGAAAATGGATCATTGACCATAACATTAAAGCCAATTTTTAAAATGATAAACTAAAACTCGAACTTGTAAAGCAGTAAAGATACCCTATTAATTATTAGACCCTGTACCCAAAGGGTAAACCAAATTTGTACAGGGTCTATAACAATCGGGAAACTCGACTGTAACGTTCTTACTTGTATATATTCTTGATCAGCATCACCAACCGAGTTAATCTAGCCATGTCCGACTGTCCGTCTGTCGGTTGCTATGTAAACTAGTCTCTCAATTTTAAAACCATTTTTTAAGATAATTAATTTAATTTTAAGAAAACTCTGTTATTTGACTTCTTTAAAATATCCTCAAAGTATCATCAAAATCGGACCACTATATCCTATAGCTGCCATAGGAACGACGGGAGAAAATGGTTCATTGGGCATAACTCTAGTGTTTTTCAAGACAATTAAATCATTCTTGAGAAATACAGTTTCCATAGATATTAAAGCCGTTTTAGAAAATGAAAAACCAAAAATCGGATCGCTATATCTTATAGCTGCCATACGAACCATCAAACAGTTTTAAGGCAAATTGGTCTGCAAGAGTATTCTAAGCTTTGGGTACGGGTATGTTAGCTATAGAATATAGTGATTCGATTTTTAGATTATCATTTTAAAAATTGGCTTTAATGTCTATAAAAAATGAATTAATTCTAAACACCATAGTTATGGTCAATGACCCATTTTCTATGGCAACTATAGGATATAGTTACCCGATTTTCATAAGAATTTCAGCATAGGTTAACATCATTATTTAAAAGTAATTTATATAGAATCAATCAATTATCTCTAAAAATATGGAATTAACGACGGTTTTTTCCAGTCGATCCTATGTCAGCTATATGATGTAGTGTTTCGATTCTGGCCGTTCCGACTTATATACAAGCCATGAGAAACTCTATTATAAATAAATTTATTATAACCTTGCAGAGGCTGGTATAATGTTGACCATAAGTTTGTAACGCAGTGAAGGAGACGTCTCCGACCCTATCAAGTATATATATTCTTGATCAGCATCACCAGCCGAGTCGATTAACAATGTCCGTCTGTTTGTCCGTCCGTCTGTCTGTCTATCCTTCTGTCGGTTGCTATTTAAACTAGTCTCTCAGTTTTAAAGCTATCGGGCTGAAACTTCGCACCGACCCTTCAATCTGTTGCAGGTAGTATAAGTCGAAAAAGGCAGAATCGGAACACTACATAAAATAGCTGCCATAGGCACGATTGGGAAAAAGTGCCATAAATTCACCATTTTTCAAGATAATTTATTTACTTTTTAGGAAACTCTATTTATCGACTATTTTAACATACTCTGAAAGTTTCATCAAAATTGGACCACTGTATCTTATAGCTGCCATAAGAACGATTGGAGAAAATGGGTCATTGAGCATAACTCTGGTGTTTTTCAAGACAATTCATTCATTCTTGAAAAATACAGTTTTCATAGACATTAATGTCGTTTTAAAAAAATTAAAAACCAAAAATCTGATCACAATATCCTATAGCTGCCATACAAACGATCGAACCGCTTGAAGGCAACTGGTCTGCAAGGGTATTCTAAGCTTCGGGTACCGAAGGTAGCCTTCCTTTCTTGTTAGACCCTGTACCCAAAGGATAAAGGGTACATTAAGTTTGTGCAAATGTATGTAACAGGCAGAAGGAGGCGTGGCAGACCCCACAAAGTATATATTCTTGATCAGCATTTAGAGCTGAGTCGATATAGCCATGTCCGTCTGCCCGTCCGTCCGTCGGTCCGTCCGTCCGTCCGTCCGGATGAACACACGGATCTCAGCAACTGTAAGAGCTAGAATAACCGGATTACCAGTGTAGATTCTCCTAATACTGACGCAATTAGAGTTTATTTTTTTAAGTCGGTCCACGCCCACCGCCCCAGCAATTTTTGCACTGCACTGCAATGCATAATTTTAAATCTAAATTTTTTTTAAAAATACACATGCAATGGAAGCATAGATTTCTACCGATCCTGAAAATTTCATCAAGATTGGTTAATTAGAAAGCGCACAATAAATACCTAAAACTTACAGGCGCTAAGCACAAGTAATCTGTTTATTTGCGCAAACAAACGGTAATATCTGGGTACTGTATTAGCTGCTGATTTAGAAAGCATTGTTTGGTCAAATGGTTACGACATTCGACTAAAAGCGCGAAGATCTTGGGTTCGAATCCCAGACCGATCTCGGCATAAAATTTTTTTTGTTTTTTTGGTTTTGATTTATTTTGCTTATAACCAAATTTGTACAGGGTCTGTAACAGTCGGGAAACTCGACTGTAACGTTCTTACTTATTTTTGTTTGGCATGGTGTTCTTCTGACTTACTGAAGGTTCTTGATATAAACGTGATTGTTTTATCATCTTGTGATAAAGCCGCTCTTAAGGCTTCGACGCGTCTGTCCTAAATGGGAACTCATTTTGGTAGTCTGGGTAAGCTTACATAACTTCTTCTGAAACAGTTGTTTGTTTTTTTTTCCATTGTTATTCCGCCTTGGCTCTTCTACCTTCTTAAGAGGGCTGTCAGGGGTTTTGCAAGCATTATCAGTTAAAAGTTTTTCTTCAATTCTACTATAGATTATTATGTCGTCTATATGGACAAAACTTACCCCGATATGTTTCCTAAGGATATAATCGAGGGCTCTTTGAATTCATTCATTCAGTCTTGTGAATTCATATTTCCCTTAAATAACTGAGAAAGCTGTAGTCTGTATATATACACTTTGTGGGGTCAGTCACGCCTCTTTAACCCTATTACATACATTTGGCAAAAACTTAATTTACCGAATTCGCTATTGTTTGCAAATTAATATTTACTTTGCCGCCTACTGTGTTGATTTCTTAACGAGATTTGGTTGTATAAGTTTTGTCAGATCCAGTGTTATTTTGAATTTTTCCTTCCCCTTCCGTTCTTCCACTCAACAATTAATGTTGGGTAAAGAGGAATGATTTATCAACAAAATTTTGGTGGGTGGATTCGACTTCCAAATTTTGATCGGTATATTGTGTTTTATAGTCTCCTTCGAAAATATTGAGATAGTCCGTCAAAGTTTCGCCGTCTATCTCTGGTTGTTCTTCAATATATATTAAGCGGCGCTTTTCTAGTACACGCTGCGTAATCTCTACATTGGTTTTGTTTGGGGGGTTGAGAGATGGAGAGAGATTTTTTGATGAAGCTTTCAATATAAGCTCTGTTTTTGAATGGTGGACTCGGCTCAATACTCACACACTTTTGGTTTTTGGTTCAGCTTAAAGTTATTTTGTAGGGCTGCTCTTCTAATTCTGGTCGTTGGAGAAGATTAAATTGTACGGTTCTGAAGATAACCGCTGTTATAAGATTTCTTGGAATATATTTGGTTATTGCAAAACCAATCAAATCTGGCAGGTAGGTCTAACAGGGAAAAAAACATTGTCGAGTATGTTTTGATCAATTCCGAACTGTTTTGTTGTCCAATGTATAAAGGATGCAGTTTTCGACCTTGGTTTTGTTGGCTGTTTTTTTTATCGGTCTCAAGATCACTGAGTAATGTGAACAATAGTTTTCAATACTTTCAATACTTTTATCATTCTTAGCATAAGGGCTCAGTTTCTTTCCACCTGTACATAGCGATCGATTCCAGTAGTACAAGAGCATATCGGTAAGTGCTCTGCTGAAGAGAGCGAACTTGAATGCGTTGACGATGTTGGTCGCTGTGAAGCTGTTGTTGTTGTGGTAGGAGTCGTGGTTGTTACCGACATAAAAAGAAAAGGCGTTCGGCTTGACGTCGTCAAAAATTTAAACGGTTCAGCAGTGGACGAGCATTGCGCGCTCCACGATATCCTCGATGAGTTGTCGTTTGGGCATAATGCAGTGGTTAATAAAGACTGTGCTCTTTCAGTAGCGGTCAATGTTTATGTTGTTCTTGTATTTATTGCATTAAGTGCACTTTTTGCTGGTTCACCTAAAATAGCGGTTGTAAAATAGCTGTTGGAGAGCCGACGGGCGTCTTGTTGTTGTTGGTGCTTACTGCAACTGTTACTCATGCCGGCGGTTTTTAGACCCTGTACCCAAGGGGTAAAGGGTATATTAAGTTTGTGCAAATGTATGTAACAGGCAGAAGGAGGCGTGGCAGACCCCACAAAGTATATATATTCTTGATCAGCATGACGAGCTGAGTCGATATAGCCATGTCCGTCTGTCCGTCTGTCCGATCTCAGCAACTGTAAGAGCTAGAGGAACCGTATTACCAGTGTAGATTCTCCTAATACTGAGTCAATTAGAGTTTTTTTTTTAAGACGGCGCCACGCCCACCGCCCCCGCAATTTGTATTTGAATTTTTGCACTGCCCTGCACTGCACAATTTTCAAGCTAAAATTTTTTTAAAATACACATGTAATTGGAGCATAGATTTCTACCGATCCTGAAAATTTCATCAAGATTGGTTAATTAGAAAGCGCACAATAAATACCTAAAGTTTACAGGCGCTAAACACAAAAAATCTGTTTATTTGCGCAAACAAATGGTAAATCGCTTGCGTTCGGTGGTTGATTTTTCTCGGAAGTCCCGCTGTAGCTGCGCTGCCACTACCTTCATATACATATGTATGTGCGCCTTCAATATATTTATACTGTATTAGCTGCCGTTTGAAAAAGTTTGGGTTTGTCGAATGATTACGACGTTCGATTTAAAACGCCAAGATCTTGGGTTCGAATCCCAGACCGGACTCGGTGTGAATATATATTTTTTTTGGTTTTGATTTATTTTGCCTATAACCAAATTTGTACAGGGTCTGTAACAGTCGGGAAACTCGACTGTAACGTTCTTACTTGTTTTTACTAGTTGTACACTGCCTCGTTTTGCTGACGCAAAAAATAAAATACTTATTTACTGGAATTTTTTTCAATAATTTAAGTTTTTATTTATTTAATTTAAAACTTGTAGGTAAACTATAATTGTTGTTTCGTTTTTTTGGAGCATAGATAAATAAAGACGATGGTTTTCCAACATTCAAGCATGCTACATGCGGACCATGCGAAAAATAAGGAAAATCGAAATTAATTCCGCAAGTTTCTAATGATTGACCTTGAAATGTTCATGTTCATTGAAAAAGCCAGCTACACATAGCTTGACATCGAACGGCAATTCCGTAAGAATCATTTGGATATGTATGTGTAATTAAAACATGTTCCCCTTTCTACTCTCCTTTAATAATTGTTGCATCAATGACATACTTCATAAGTTTTATCACAGTCAATCTCGTTCCAATGCATAATCGAGGTTGATTAATATTATGCATAATGAAAACTGATCCAATTTTGTATAGTAAATTATGAAGTGGTAGTCCATGTCATTCCAGTGAATTGAGGAATTCCGTAAGATAATTAACCATATCATCTTGATTGGTACAAGTTTCGAATGACTTAAATGAAAACAACTGTCCTGCGATGTTTTGAATCGTTGTGTTGAGGTCATCAACTTCTTTGCTGCCATGTCATCAAACGCAGTTGATCTTGAAAGAATTGAAAGAGTCTGACGAAAATCAACAGACAACAATATCATGGCTCCACCAAAAATGTTTTGATTATCAAGAAGATCTTTTAAAGTTCTATCTAACGCCTCTAGCGACCTCTTGTTGGCCCTCGTACATTCGTTCCAAACAATCAGTTTGCAAACCTGTCAAATCTTGGCCATTGCGCTTTCTTTAGAGATGTTCCAAGTTGGCATCTCGTTGATTTACATGTTTAACGGTAATTTTATCGCATAATCCAGATGATGCTAATGCTAAAACAAGCAGTGAGAACAAAAAAGTTTTTCCAGTTCCTCCCAGATCACCCAATAAATAAATACCACCAGTTCCATTTCTCACAGCTTCGATTATAGAATCGTAAGCAATCTTCTGTTGTTGATTTAATTTTCGAAAATTTGTGCGAAAAACTTTAACTAGTGCTTATGTATCTATACATGGCGTTATTGGCGTTATCTGTTTTACTCCCGATTAAAAGTATTAAACATTGGATGATTGGGCAACGTAATGCCTAAACACGATATCACTTTATTTGATATCATTAGACACGTCATTTATTAAACTGACTTACATTAAATAAAACTATTAAGAACATTGTTTAGAGGAGATGATATTTTGCACCACCTTCGCTTATATAAAAAGCTATTAACAATTAAAAGACTAAGCGAGTTCAAACAATTAACCTTATTGAGTAGCGATCGGAGTTGCAGTATTATAAAATGCTCTTTGGCCGATTTTCTTCACCAGCCTAAACCCAAAAGCTCGCTTAGATAAAAACACGAAAGGAAGGCTAGTTTCGGTACCCGAAGCTTAGAATACCTTTGCAGACCAGTTGCACTCAAACCGTTCGATCATTTGTATGACAGCTATAGAATATAGTGATCAGATTTTGGGTTTTTCATTTTCTAAAACGGCTTTAATGTCTATGAAAAATGAAAACTATATTTTCCAAGAACAAATTCATTGTCTTGAAAAACAGTAGAGTTCTGCTCAATGACCGCATTTCTCACATCGTTCCTATGGCAGCAATAGGATATAGTGGTCCGATTTCGATAAAACTTTCAGAATATGATAAAACAATCAATAATTAAAGATTCCTAAAAAATAAATTAGTTTTCTTATTTATTTATGCCACTATTTCCAATCGTTCCTATGGTAGCTATGTGATGTAGTGTTCCGTACCGGCCGTTCCGACTTATATACTACCTGCAACAGGGTTGGAGGGTTGACGCGAAGTATCAGTCCGATAGCTCTAAAACTGAGAGACTAGTTTACACAGCAACCGAAAGACGGACAGACAAACGCACATGGATATATCGACTTGGCTGGTGATGCTGATGAAGAATATATCTACTTTATAGGGTCGGAAATGTCTTCTTCACTGCGTTACAAGCTTCTGGTCAAATTTATAATACCCTCTGCAAGGGTATAACAATTAAGTGAGTTAATTAGAGCTTTTTGCGCTGAAGGCGTTTAAGCTTAATTTTGGCAAGGTAGAAAAAAAACAAATATAAGAATCAGACTGTACTGTTGGGTGCTGCTCCCAACATCCTCCCGCCGTAGGAATACGTAGTCTTTCAATCAAGTCGGTGTTTATAGCTAAAACAGCTAGCTTGGCAGCTACTCTCTTTACCAGTTCAGCTGAGGTTCGGACCATGGCAACTCGGGAGACCTTATCTTCACCATGTATAGTGGACAAGCCGCCAATTTAAGCGTAGCAGACTTTCTTCTTTTAGCAGCACTTTGGCCCCAGGTTGTAGGATAGGCTGCGGGACTTGCTACTTACTCCGCTCTTGCAGTAGGGATAAATAGCTGGCGTACCACCGTTTCCAAAAGCTCCGCTGCATCTGACAAATGGGTTGCCGGCGACTGAGATGGTTGACTTGTAGGTTTCTCAGTTGTAGGGTAGCTAGAGCAAATGAGAAAGTGTGCAGGTGTGAGTACATCTAAATCATCTGGACTTTCTGAAATTGGACATAGTGGGCAAGAATTTAGTACGGCAGAAATTTGTCAAACGAGAGTGCGAAGTTCATCGAGGGTGAGAACTGCTGTGCCGACAACACGACTTTTTTTGCTGACGGGGTGGAATGAATTTCCAATCAATGCCATCAAAGAGGCAGGCTTGTAAGAAAGCAACGTTGTGTCGCTAAAAAACAGATATTTAAGTTCGGCTAATTCCAGTAATAAGGTCATCTTCATAAAAATGTCTCCTAACGACTGCTCCTCATCAGCGGCGAGCTGTTGCATGGTACGAATTGACAAAAATGCTGCAGGCTTGGTACCATATGTCACTGTATCTAATTTGTAGACATTATTCGCTTCAGATGAATTGTTGGGCCAGAGAATGCATTGTAAGTATTGGTCAGGGTGAGTTACTCGAACGCAGAGAAACATCTTGCATATGTCACCGCATAAACCATTTTTGAAGAATCCAAATCTTAGCAAAGCGTTTCATATTTTGGTTGTATTGTTGGGCCCGCAAGGAACATTGAGAATAGCCATGTAGGGATTTCGTAGATCTGTCAAATACCCCACGAAGCTTACTGCTCGTGCTTTCTAGGAACTGAAACCTCATCTGAAACTAGCGACATGTGACCCAAACTTAGATATTCTTGAATAGATGCTGAATATTGATCCTTTAGATTTGGATTTTTAGATAGCTTAGACCCTGAGATTTTAAATCTGTGAAGCTCACGATTGTAACAATTTCCAAGAGCATGAAGCCTAGTCTTGGCTGGCAGTCGAACAGAGTACTATGAGTTGTGCAGCCGTTCGTAATTTTTTCTAAAGAATCGTTCACAGAGTTCATCCTCTTTAAAAATAGAAGGCGATGTAGAGCAGCAGGTATCGATTTCACAAAAACGCTTTACAAGATTGATAAGCGAGCTGTCATCATCATGTAGGTGTGGGTCCTTGACTAAAGCAACTTGCGATGAGGGTTTCGATCTTTTGAAGGCCACCAGAAATTGTCCCTCCAAGTTTTGTTTTGTGAAGTATCGACTATACGAATTTGCCCAATGCAAACAAAAACCAATAACAGACCAGCGCTTATTAAAAGTTAAATTTTTTTCGATCTGTATAATTGGGAATCAGCAAGCGAAATATTGTTTGGAATGATCCAGCTGTCTGCGTTTAAATAAAAATGTGGTTGATAATAATAGTGCGCGTCACAAAAGGTGCGAATGAAGCGACTATATCCACCGACTTATCCAAGTCTAGAGCTGACTCTCCAATGCCAGAGTTAGTGATGTACGATTGGTGAGTTTAAACCTGTCACTGATTTGCGACAGGCAACCTCGACCTGAGCATTGGGGCATGATGAGTAGTTCCGTCAACGAAATGATGCAATGTGGTGGAGTGTGCACTGGATTTGCCAATGAAATTGAGCTCACGACACAGCTTCGACTTAACTTCCAAGTAGTTGTTGACAAAATTGAATCGCGTATCCGAGGTCAATTCCATTAAATCGATTTTTTCTATACTTAATTGCGCAGCATCAAAATCTGATATCATAGTTTCCAGAAATTCAATGCGCACCACAAGCTCAGATTCATAGAAATTCCTACTGTTAAGGGTAAAAAAATTCACTTAACGCACTTAATTGACGAATTGGAGAGCCTGCTTTAGCTTTATAAAATTCGACTTCGCTTCCACTCGGGGATTAGCTATGCGGAGTGTCCGGCATTTCCAATTAATTGGTACCGCACAATTTATAATTTTTCACTGCACAATAGGACTTAGTGGAGTACCCTCTATGAGCCATACGTCCTAACTAATGCACCACTAAACACATTTTGAAATAAATAGCTAACACAGTAAATTTAAATACTTCCTCTAGAAAAGTTAGCTTGAACAACTCAATTTGCACTGTTTATATCAAAATATATATAAATAATATTACAAAAAAGCTCATTAATAGCAAAATTAAAAAAAAAAACTAAAAAAAAGTAACAAAACAAAAAAGGAAGGCTACACTCGGGGCCCAAAGCTTAGAACATCTTGCAGACTAGTTGCCTTTAAACCGTTCGATAGTTTGTATGGCAGCTATAGAATATAGTTATCTGATTTTTGGGTTTTCATTTTCTAAATTGGTTTTAATGTATATGAAGTATATTGTCCAAGAATGAATTATTTTAATAATTATAAATTAATTATACACCCTGTTAACGATGAAATATCCCAAACCAAGTAGAAGTTCTATAACACGATGTCCTCACACCCAAATCACCTTGCCCAAGGCCGAACCCTTCTATGCGAAAGATCTCGTCTCCGCCGCAGAAATCGTCCTCCTCGACAACAATGATTAGGGCCATCTTGAACTTATAGCTAATATAAGTATAGCATAGTTAAATAAAAACAAGAAAGGAAGGCTAGCTTCGGTACCCGAAGCTTAGAATACCCCTGCAGACCAGTTGCCTTTAAGCCGTGAGATCGTTTGTATGGCAACTATATTAGGATAGTGATCCGATTTTTGGTTTTTAATTTTCTAAAGCGGCTTTAATGTCTTTGAAAACTGTATTTCTTAAGAATGAATTGAAAAACCCCAGAGTTATGCTTAATGACCCATTTTCTCCCATCGTTCCTATGGCAGCTATAAGATATAGTAGTCCGATTTTTATGAAACTTTCAAAATGCGTTAAAATAATCATTAAAAATAGATTTCTAAATAATGAATTGGTTATTTTAAAAAATGGCGAATTTATGGCACTTTTTCCCAATCGTTCCTATGGCAGCTATGTGATGTAGAGTTCCGATTCCGGCCGTTCCGACTTATTTACTACCTGAAACAGATTAAAGGGTTTGTGCAAAGTTTCAGCCCGATAGCTTTAAAACTGAGGGACTAGCTTACATAGCAACCGACAGACGGACAGACAGACGGAAATGGCTAGATCGACTCGGCTGGTGATGCTGATCAAGAATATGTATACTTTATAGGGTCGGAAATGTCTCCTTCACTGCGTTACAAACTTCTGGTCAAAATTATAATACCCTCTGCAAGGGTATAATGAATAAAATAACGATCGAGTCTGGGAATTGAACCAGGGAGGGAACCAGGGTTAAAGCCAGGGTTAAAAGGGTTAAAGTCCTTACTATAACCCCACCAAATTAATTTCAAAGAAAGTAGCTAATACAGTTTAAATATATTGAAGGCGCACATTCACACACATATATATGATGGTAGGTCGTTTTCAGCGGCCCTCTCTAGAAACAAGTTTAGCAAGGTGTCGCTGGGACTCGAACTTCCGACCGCTTGAGCAAGCAAACAGATAGCTTGTTGTAAGTGGCTGAAATCCTTGCATATTTTTGTGCGCTTTCTAATTAATCAAACTTAATGAAATTTTAAAGATCAGTAGAAATGAATGCATCAATGTGCGCCTTCAATATATTTGAAGTGTATTACCTACTTTCTTCGAAATGTACATATATGGTGGAGCAATGGTTTGGACATTTAACTGATATCACGGAGGTATCAGGCTCGAACGCCGTACCAGACTCGGTAGCTAAGTTTTTTGTTTCTTTATTGATTTATTTTGCTAATAACGCAGTGAAGGAGACATTCTTGATCAGCATCACCAGCCGAGTCGACCTAGCCATTTCCGTCTGTCCGTGTGTCGGTTGCTATGTAAACGAGTCTCGCAGTTTTGAAGCTATCGTGCTAAACTTTGTATCGATCCTGCTTTCGGTAAATAAGTAGTAAGATAATTCATTTAATTCTAAGGAAACTCTATAATTTGACTATTTTAACATATCTTTAACATCGGACCACTATATCTTACAGCTGTCAAAGGAACGATGTGAGAAAATGGGTAATTGAGCGAAACTATGGTGTTTTTGAAGACAAATAATTCATTCTTGGAAAATATAGATTTTATAGAAATTAAGCCCGTTTTATACAATTACAAACCAAAGATCGGTCAACTATATCCCATAGCTGATATACAAAAGATCGAACGGTTATTAGCCAACACTACGCAATATTTAGGTCCCAACATTTTTTGGTGGTTCCAAAGATTTTTATGAGTTCTTTAATGATCTCAACCATTTAAGGGTTGTAAGATGTAACTACCTAAAAATCTCACTTAAGAAGCCAGAAATGTGGTTTTTTACTTAGTCTTTTGTTCAGATGCAAATTACGAAGCCGCTTGGGAACTGTTCAATGAAACTAAATCGCCTTCTTGAAGTTAAAAATTTAAATGTAGACTCAGAATGTTTATTGACACTATTAATTAGTCAATTCCCATGATTAAATAAATGCGCAAATTTCCAATGATGTTGACTTAATCTTTGCATATAATATTATCAAAAAATTAAATAATGAGGCTCTACAATTATTTAAGAGCCATATGAAGAAAACAAAAATAATACAATTATTATCCGATGTCTTAGACTTTTTAGGGCAACGGATAAAAAGCCTGTAAAAAAATAAAAAGTTGCAATATAAAACAAGTAAGAACGTTACAGTCGAGTTTCCCGACTGTTACAGACCCTGTACAAATTTGGTTATAGGCAAAATAAATCAAAACCAAAAATAATATATATTCACACCGCGTCCGGTCTGGGATTCGAACCCAAGATCTTCGCGTTTTAAGTCGAACGGCGTAACCATTCGACAAACCCAAACTTTTTGAACCGGCAGCTAATACAGTATAAATATATTGAAGGCGCACATTCATATATATGTATATGAAGGTAGTGGCAGCGCAGCTGCAGCGGAACTTCCGAGAAAAATCAACCACCGAACGCAAGCGATTTACCGTTTGTTTGAGCAAATAAGCAGATTATTTGTGGTTAGCGCATGTAAACTTTAGGTATTTATTGTGCCCTTTCTAATTAACCAATCTGGATGAAATTTTCAGGATCGGTAGAAATCTATGCACCAATTGCATGGGTATTTTTAAAAAAATTTTAGCTTGAAAATTGTGCAGTGCAGGGCAGTGCAAAAATTAAAATACAAATTGCGGGGGCGGTGGGCGTGGCACCGACTTAAAAAAATAAACTCTAATTGACTCAGTATTAGGAGAATCCACACTGGTAATAGGTTCCTCTAGCTCTAGGTCTGCCACGCCTCCTTCTGCCTGTTACATACATTTGCACAAACTTAATATACCCTTTACCCTTTGGGTACAGGGTCTAAAAATTGTATACTAAAAATTGACCCACGTGGAAAGGGATATTATATATTTCAGTGCACAAATTTCAAGATTTGAAGCCCATCCGACAGAATCAAAAAAGTCAAGAAAGAAAGAAAGTCAAACAACAAAAAATGTGCTAGTGACATTATATGTTGTCTTTGCAAGAGAAACTATCACAGCATGTTACATACGAGGTGTGTAAATAAAGTAATGAGACTAGCAACGTCGCTCCCGATCTGGCAACGCTGGAGACGAGCGCATCCAGTATGAGTTTGAACGCCCTACAATTATCTGTTTGTCCGCATCTGAGGTCCCATGTAAGGGTAAAAAAGGCTTTTTATGTGCCTACGTAGCAGAATAAAATGTAATGCTTTAAAATCAGTATATACCATTTGGACAGTTGACAAATTATGCAATTATATTGACGGATATTTGGGTGTTCCAAGATTAGCTAAATTCACCAAAACCAAAATGGAAATTTCATTCAAAGGAATACGAAAACAATAAAACCATATTTTAACTGACAAGGCTTTTCATTTTTTAGCCAGAAATATTTATAGTTATCTATAGTTAGTTATCTATAGTATATCAGCATCACCACCAAAGTCTATCCAGCAATGTCCGTCTGTCTGCCCGTCCGTCTATTGGTTGGTATGCAATCTAGTCATTCAGATTTAAAGCTACCGGGCTGTACCTTTGCGCCAAACCTTGTTTCTGTTGCAGGTTGTATATAAGTCGGAACGGTCGGAATCGGACACTACACCACATAGCTGCCTTAATACTGATCAATAATATATATCTTCCTCACTGTGTTACAAATTTCTGGTCAAAATTATAATCCCATCCCATCCCAATTTGTTAATACCAATGAAAATTGGCAAAAAGGCTAGATTAGATACTCAGAAGAATATTATGAGAGCAAAAAATTATAATATTTTAATATTATTTTGTCTTTATAGCGGGCCCATTATAGACAGCGAAATGCTTTGGCCCACTTCGCTCTGTAGGCTGCTGGTGAGTCATTATTTTTTTTTGCAAATTGTCTGTCATTATATTGTGATTGGTGTTCTCAAAATAGGTGCTGTGGACATCATTAGTTAACGCTCACATTCGCATCGAGGCGCCGGAGGTTCATGTGGCTCCCAACTACAAGCCGGCATTCGTTCGCACCGGTGTGGAAAGTATGCCCTTAGAAGAACACATTGGAGCTGTAGGTCGCTTCAGCATGCGTTATGTAATTGGGGATACGTTCTTGCCTTTACGCAGTGCCGTAGAAAGTGTGCCCACGATGAGAAATTTAGCCCAGTTAAAAAAATTCCCCGGTTATCGTTCCTTTGTACGCGATTCAGTTGAGGCGCTACCAAGTGATGGGGAGGAGAAAGGTTTGAAGGGCCCTAACAATTACGAAAGATATGTTAGTAATAACCATATAGCCGTGGCGCTTAAGTCTGAGGAAAATATGCAGCTGGTGAAGACTGATCCGTGGACCATTTCTGACAAATATTCTGCCTTTATTGATTCCAATACATCAGACGATTATCACCCCCATCCCTATCGTGCCGGTTCTCTCTTTCAGCAATTACTTAAAACCGTGGACATTGAAAAGCTTGAACATATCGATGAATTAGACCGCTACACAGAACAACATTCATACGGCGCCTTAGCGCTGGTAGATCAGAAGCTTGCCTATGGAGCACTGGCGAAGATAAAAAGGAAAAACTTTAATTTTACTCCCAAAGTTCTCTGTTATATGTCAAACTGGGCATTCTACCGCAAAGACGACGGCCACTTTGTGCCTGAAAATATCGACCCAAGCCTCTGTTCGGCCATTATATACTCGTTCGCTTCGCTTGACCCCGATCACATGACCATTCGCGAGTTCGACCCTTGGGTAGATCTGGAAAACCAGTTCTATCGCCGAGTGATTTCGCTGGGGGTGCCTGTGCTAATTGCGATTGGGGGTTGGACTGATTCTAGCGGCGACAAGTATTCACGTCTGGCCAGGGACGATATAAAGCGACGCGTTTTTGCCTCAACTGCTGTCAGTTTTCTTCAACGTTACGGATTCAGCGGCTTGCACCTAGACTGGAACTACCCAAAGTGCTGGCACAGTGACTGCTCCAAAGGGCCGGCTAGTGATAGGCCAAACCTGACTAAGTTACTTCGAGATCTGCAAGCCGAGTTCCACCGAGCAAATCATAAATACATGTTGGGAGTGGCTATCTCCGGCTACAAGGAGATAATTACAGAGGCCTACGAACTCTCCGCACTTTCTGACATTGTAGACTACATGACCGTGATGACATATGACTATCATGGTGCTTGGGAGCAGCAAACGGGGCACGTTAGCCCACTTTATGGCTCTCCATCAGACAAGTACCCCCAATACAATACAAACTACACAATGCAGCTTTTAGTGAATATGGGTGCTCGCTCCGATAAGCTGATTTTAAGCATACCATTCTATGGGCAGAGTTTTACTTTGAAGCAAAGCCTTCAAAAGCTAGAGGGAGATGGCATTCCGTCCACTGGGCCAGGAGAGGGCGGTGAGTTAACAAAACAGCCGGGAATGTTGGCCTACTACGAGATCTGCCAGCGCATCAGCAAATCGAAGTGGCTGAGTGGTAGAGATACCTACAGAAGATCCGGTCCGTATGCCCTGCTGGGGGACCAATGGGTTGGTTATGAGGATCCTGCCAGTGTTGAGGCAAAAACTCGCTATGCGATCAACAATAGGTTTGCTGGTGTTGCCGCTTGGACCGTCGACTTAGACGACTTCCAAAACCGCTGCTGCAGTGAGTCCTTCCCACTGCTAAAGGCCATCAACCGGGCGATGGGACTCTTGGACTCGGACTCGCCCACTCGAGTGAACTGTGAACGTCCGCCGCCGGTGCCCACACCTGCGCCTCCTCAAATGACCACAATCAGTAGCGACGGTTCTGTGGTATCGGGACAGAGTCATGACCACACAACTTTTAACCCAAGCACTACTAAGAATCCAAAGCCGTCAATACCAAACACAACCAAGAATCCTAAAACCACTACCACTGGCAGCCCTAGCAGCACCATTTGGTGGAGCTCCACCACAACAACAAGGCATCCTAGCAAGTCGACAAAGACCACCGCTAGACCCACCCATACGCCGATACCTATTCCCGCAGTGATCTACCCGGTGGTGCAGCCGTCCATCTGCAAACCCGGTGATTTTTACGCAGACTTCAAAAACTGTCACGTCTATTACCACTGCGTCGTTCAAGGTGAATTGCATCAGCAGTTTTGTCCAGGTGGTCTGCACTGGAATATCGAGACTAAGAGCTGCGATTGGCCATCCTCCGCCCACTGCACGATAATGCAAGAGCAGCAAACGAGCACCACCCGTCCAAAGCCACTTTCTAAATCAACGACAATAACGACATCAAGACCCAGTAGAATACCGACAAAATTTCCCCACCAGGAGTTGATCAGCAGTAGTGCAACCACCAAGCGCCCAAACCGCACTTCCTCGCGTCCGCGTCCACCCACATCATCCCACTGCGACGAGGGCGAGTACTATACGCACAGAAACTGCGGTAAGTACTACATCTGTGTTAATGGAGTTCTTGTACCTGGCGAGTGTGGTGGAGACTTACACTGGGACGGCATTCGGAAAATCTGCAACTGGCCGGACCTTGTGCAATGCGTTACAAGCATGAAATATTTAAAAATCATCAAAGCCATACGTGCCAACGAGGAAGATCCGTGCAACGGTGAGGAACAAGTCACCTATCCGGGTGACTGCTCTAAGTATCTTTTCTGTTTGTGGAACCGTCTGCAGGCTGCTGACTGTCCGCCAGGGCTTCACTATAATGAGGCAGTTCATATCTGCGATTGGCCTTCAGCCGCCATGTGTAATCATGATATTGGTATTGCAAACGGGGAAGTAGGGTCCAGCTTCAAGCCTAAGCCCCCTGCTCAGGTCAAGCCGTCATCTACCACCAAAAAGCCAAGTACGTCTCCGCTGCCCACTTATCCCACGGAAAAGCCTGTAGTGGAGGCCCTCGACGGACATTTTAAAGTCGTGTGCTACTTCACCAATTGGGCATGGTACCGTAAAGGTCATGGCCGATTCACCCCCGAAGACATTAACACGGAATTGTGCACTCACGTAGTGTACGGATTCGCAGTGCTCGACTACTCTGAATTGGTCTTGCGCACCCACGACTCCTGGGCGGATATCGACAACAACTTTTACTTGCGTGTAAGCGGCCTCAAGAGCAAGGGCATTAAAGTAAGCCTGGCTCTGGGTGGTTGGAACGATTCGCAGGGCGACAAGTACAGTCGCCTGGTGAGGAGTCCCTCGGCGCGGGCTCGTTTCGTTCGGCACGCTATTGAGTTTATCGAAAAGTACGGTTTTGAGGGCCTAGACCTAGACTGGGAGTACCCGGTGTGCTGGCAAACCGATTGTAATAGGGGATTTGCTGAGGAAAAGGACGGATTCACAGCTTGGGTCCAAGAGCTCTCCGAGGCGTTCCGACCAAAGGGACTCTTGCTGTCTACTGCTGTTTCGCCCAGTAAAAAGATCATTGACGTTGGATACGATGTACCCCAGCTGTCTCGCTACTTTGATTGGATCGCAGTAATGACGTATGACTTCCACGGACAATGGGATAAGAAGACGGGGCATGTGGCTCCTATGTATTACTACCCCAACGATGAATTTGAATATTTTAATACGGTGGGCATTTCAATGGTAATATGGATACTGAGTAGTTATAATCCATTTATTTAAAACAGAACTTTTCAATAAACTATTGGATCGAAAAAGGAGCACCGTCCCGAAAAATCGTGATGGGTATGCCACTGTACGGTCAATCGTTTACTCTTGAAAGTGAAAGCAACAATGAGCTGAATGCCAAGGCTCCTGAGCCAGGTCAGGCTGGCGAGTACACAAGAGCGTCTGGATTTCTGGCATACTATGAGGTAATATATGTAATGTATGTATATGCACTGTGTACACATATGTACAGCGGGTGTCTAAAAGTTATAAACTATAATATTGTATTGTATTTAGCTAGCATTATATCTTAATAGCTTTTAATTTGATTTCCATAGTATTGTGCTAGGAGAAACCCCGTTAAAACCGGAGGTAAGAACCTCCAAAGTTTTTTCAGGAAAGTACGTAATTTTTAAGCATGATCGTACTTCCCGGCGGTGGGGTGGAATATTTTTCCCGTCTGACTCCACCAGTTTTCTGGCATCATTTGTCTGCTGAATTGATATAACAATACATTAATTTCGTTTTTTGACTCGGGCGTTCCGGTGCACTCATACCACACTTTTGGAGGAGTACTCTGAGGCACACTTTCACTACTTTAACATAACATTAAAGTAGTATGGGATATACCAATAGATAGTGCAACATAAAAGAAGCTTAACATTCTTTTATTTTGTAAACAAAATATCAAAATAAGAAGGAGTTTCATATTCACAAATTTGTATGTGCGTCTATCGACGTCAATCGCGCTGGCAAATTTTTTTTTTTTTTTTATTACATGATTTTGTACTACTGTCGTTATTATTATTATATATAAAATATGATTGTAAAATGTTAGATTAATGTTAGAGTTGGAGTCACGACTTCATAACAACACAATTTATTTGCGGGTGAATAGCAAAAAATCACCCTTAGGAGTATGTGTACATTGGCCCATCAAAGTTTATTAAAATGTTTTTATTTTAATTTAAACTAAAGCTGCGGTTTGTTTTTGGTTAGACTTATGCAACTCCCCCACGACATTTTTAAAATCAATAACCGAAGCATACTTTATTAAGCTTTTTGACATGCTGCATCTGAATCCAGCACGTAAAGTTTTCGCGAACATTTTATGAACATTTTTTTCTAAAGGGTCTTTCAACAAGGACGGGTCCGACGAGTTAATAACAATTTGTGTTTTTAGGTTTGCACCACACCACCGACATTAATGTCTGCCGATCCAGATAATTGCATTAAGTTTGGTCAACTAGAATGTGCACAATAAATATGCATCGCTTACAATATTATTAACATAGACCCGTCCTTGTTTAAAGACCCTTTATATGGATCAGAACGTATCCCTAACGAGATACGTCTCGAGCAAACGAGCAAAATATTTTATATACAGGTTTTTATAAATTGAAAATACAACTTAACTCAAGCATATATAATTGAAAACAAAATAATATCGTTCTTTCTTATACGGTATAAAAATATATAAGTTGTCGGAAAAGAGATTTTGCGAGGCCCACTATTTATTTTGATTGGACTAGTTAAAATATATTTCCTTCCAAACAGCATATGTCGATGTCAAAAAGTAAGTAGTGAGGAAATTAAAATTGCCAGCTTCGACGGTCTTTAAGTTTTTAATGGTAACATCAATCCTTACAGGAATACAGTCAGTCTGGATGAGCACGTATAATTCGTTCAGCTTGCCGAACAGTTTAGTAGTTTGTATCCTGTATAATGGAGCCAGTCATGGTTTTTAGACCTTGTACCCAAAGGGTATAGGGTATATTAAGTTTGTGCAAATGTATGTAACAGGTAGAAGGAGGCGTGGCAGACCTCATAATGTATATATATTCTTGATCAGCATGACGAGCTGAGTCGATATAGCCATGTCCGTCTGGATAAGCGAATGGATCTCAAAAACTGTAAGAGCTAGTAGAACCATATTACTAATGCAGATTCTCCTAATTATTACGCAGATGCCACGCCCACCGCCGCAGCAATTTGTATTTTAATGTTTGCACTGCACTGCACAATTTTCAAGCTTTGTAAAATTTACATGCAATTGGAGCATGGATTTCAACCGGTCCTTAAAATTTCATCAAGATTGCTTAATTAGAAAGCGCACAATAAATACCCAAAGTTTATGGGCGCTAACAACAAGCAATCTGTTTATTTGCTTAAATAAACGGTAAATCGCTTACGGTCGGTGGTTGATTTTTCTCGAAAGTACCGCTGAGAACGCACTAGCTTCATTGCATATGTATGAATGTGCGCCTTAAATATATTTATTCTGTATTAGCTACTGGTTAAAAAAAAAGTGGTGGTCCAATGGTCTCAGGTTCGAACCCCAGACCAGACTGGGTTTAAAAATATTTTTTTTTTTTTCGTTCTTGATTTATTTTGCTTATAACCAAATTGGTCAGGATCTTTAACAGTCGAAACTCGATTGTAACGTTCTTACTTGTTAGATTTGAAGTTAAGTATAGGCTAACTTTTCCTGAATCTTAAGTTATTTGCATAATATAACAAAAAAAATTTTTCTTTATATTGGGACAAAGTATTTGCTGAAATTATACAATTACTTAAAAAAAAGTACAAAACTTTCTTAGTTATTGTAGTCATTGACGAAATCAAATTTGTATTACATAACCAATGATAAACAGAAATGGATCATAACATAAGTTATTATTATTATAGTTTACGGAATAGTATGTTTCTGAAAGTCCGATAGGAGTAAACTTACTATTTAAAAGAATAATCTAAATATAAAAGATTAAGCACAAAACGTGTTAAGTCTATTTGGCTGACCGGCAAGGTATTTTATTAGTAAGTGATATTTTAGTCTCAAGTGCCAGCCCAATGAATTTGTAAATTGTCTTTCAGATTTGCGATCGGGTAAAACACCAGGGCTGGGAGGTTGTGCAAGACAAATGTGGGCGCATGGGGCCATATGCGCGAAAGGGAAATCAATGGGTGTCTTATGATGATCCAGCCATGATCCGGAGAAAGTCTCAATTGGTTAGAGCCTTAAACCTGGGTGGCGGCATGGTGTGGGCTCTAGACCTCGATGACTTCCGTAATCGCTGCGGCGATGGTGTACATCCATTGCTGAAAGAAATTCATGACGTACTTAAGGATCCGCCAAGGAACTACGAGCCAATACGTAAGTTAGATTACAAATTTTTTATTTTTTTTCATTCATATTTGCTAATGTATTTGCTATAGCTTGCTTAGATGAGCTGGAGTGTGTCGAGGAACAATTAATTTCCGAAGAAACGGGAACAGGAATGGTGGTGGAAACTGGGGAGGAATCGATAGACATTACTGGAAATGCTAGTTCTGAAGAGTTGGAGTTGTCAATACCAGATAGCGAAGGAGAATATCAGGAGAATGATGTCGATAAAGGTGACTTTGAAATCGAAGCCGACAACTCTATCTCCAATTCCAGTGGACCCATCGATTTCAAGGTCGTTTGCTATTTCACAAACTGGGCGTGGTATCGACAGGGCAGCGGCAAGTTCCTGCCAGAAAATATTAGCCCTGATCTGTGTACTCATATAGTTTACGGTTTTGCTGTGCTCAACCGGGAAAACCTGACCATTCAACCACACGACTCCTGGGCGGATCTGGACAACAAGTTCTACGAGCGCGTTGTGGCCTATCGCAAGAAAGGCGTAAAGGTCATCGTTGCCATCGGAGGCTGGAATGACTCAGCAGGCGATAAATACGCCCGACTGGTGAGAAACGCCGCGGCACGTGCACGGTTCATTCGTCACATCCTCGACTTCATCAAGCAATACGACTTCGACGGTCTGGACCTGGATTGGGAGTACCCAGTGTGCCATCAGGTGGACTGCAAAAAAGGCACGGCCGACGAGAAGCAGGGGTTTACCAACCTAGTCCGAGAACTTTCACAGGATTTCCGCCCCAGGCGGCTTCTTCTTTCGGCAGCAGTGTCCCCCAATTTAAAGGTCATTGACGCCGGCTACGATGTGCCTGAATTATCCAGCTACTTAGACTGGATTGCGGTAATGGCCTACGACTATCACGGGCAATGGGACAAGCAGACGGGACATGTAGCGCCAATGTACGATCATCCCGAGGGAACAGAGACTTTCAACGCAAATTTTTCAATTAACTACTGGATAAAAAAGGGAGCTGATCGACGGAAGCTGGTGATGGGAATGCCCATGTATGGACAATCGTTCTCGTTGACCATGGTCAGTAACCACCAGCTTAATGCGCCCTCTTACGGTGGTGGTGAGGCGGGCGTGGCCACAAGGGCAAGAGGGTTCCTGGCCTACTACGAGATCTGTTCGATTATCCGACAGCATGAATGGAACGTCGTCAGGGACGCTAGGGGGCGGATGGGACCCTTCGCCTACTCGCGCGACCAGTGGGTCTCCTTTGACGACGTTCCCATGATTCGACATAAGAGCGAGTACGTGCAGGCAATGGGACTAGGCGGAGCCATGATTTGGGCCCTAGATCTAGACGATTTTAGAAATGACTGTGGCTGTGAATCATACCCTTTGCTTAAAACAATTAATCGGGTGCTACGAGGATACAAAGGCCCGATTCAAAAGTGCAAGCTCGAGAAAAGTGAAAAGACAATGAGTAAGTATTGGTTTAACAGGTTTCATGACATATCCTTCACATATCCATACTAGGGTAACAAATGCTGGTCCACGTATGCCTTATTAACCCACTAATCATAATAAATTACATTAAACGAAAAAAAACCTAGTTTCGGATCCCGCCTCTTAGAAACCGTTGCAGTTCGAATTTGTAAAAAAAAATTCCATATCGGTTATCATAGGGTTATGCTCTTACTCTTAATCGTTTAAATACCTAAACAGTCATTTCCGAAGAATCTATCGATTATCACTAAAACCGAAGTCAACTAAGTATATAACAAAGTGTTCCGATTCCGGCAGTTCTGATTTACTTATGTATAGTTCAAGGCGAGGGTGAAATTATCCATGGGCACACGGTTTGACGCAGCGAGTTCCGGGTCACAACCTTTTCTTTTTCTTGTCTGCACACAACTCCACTCAGTCGTTCTTTTGCATCTTCTACCTACCCACGGACCACACTCGCCAAAATGGTACTTTGCTAAGCTACAATCGTTCAATGACGCAATACTTTGCCTGTGATTAACTTCGATTGTCTGCTCATTTGCAACAACGCAGCCGGTATACACAAAAACTACCACAACACCAATACCACTACTTTTAAGCTAGCGCTGCCTGACGCTGTAGTTACGCTGCGCAACTCAACGTTCGCACACCTCTTCTACAGAAACCATCTACATACATACATACATACGCGTGCATTTATGAACACGCTCCGACATATATATACTACCCAACAGAAAGAAGGTTCCGAGCAAGACATGGACCCGAAAGGCCAATAGACAAACGAGCAAATAGGCGGACATGGCTAAATCTCGTCAAAATTATTTCTAGACCCCATACCCATAGGGTAAAGAGTATATTGAGTTTGTGCAAATGAATGTAACAGGCAGAAGGAGGCGTGGCTGACCGATCGATACAGTCATGTCCGTCACACACATAGATCTCAGCAACTGTAAGAGCTAGAGTAACCATATTACCTGTGCAGATTCTCCTAGTACTGACGCAGCTGAAGTTTATATGTATTTTAATGTTTGCACTGCACTGCATTTTCAAACTAGAGACTTCAAACATTTTTTTACGCAATTGGAGCATACATTTTTACCGATCCTGAAAATTTAATCTAGTTAATTAGTTAGATAATTAGAAAGCGCACAATAAATATGCAAAGTTTACAGCCGCTAACAACAAGCTATCTGTTTATTTGCTCAAATAAACTGTAAATCGTTTGCGGTCGGGGGCTGTCTTTTCTAGGAAGTGCCGCGGAGAACGCACTACCTTCATATACATGTGTATGAATGTGCGCTTTTGAATATATTTATACTGTAAACTACTCGCTTCGAAAAGTTTATGGTTAGGACGTCTGGATCATAACTTGAAGGTCTCAGGTTTGAACCCCAGTCCAGACTCGCTATTTTTTTTTTCGTTCTTGATTTATTTTGCTTATAACCAAATTGTCAATTTAATGTAACATTGCTTAACTTAAAAAAAAATAAATAAAAATGATACCCAAATAAATAAAAAGCTTCTGTACTCGATAGAACATTCAAAATATATTTTTTTGCGGTTGCATTTTCGAATGTACATATACGAGGGCTGTTCAAAAAGTATCGCGAATTTTGTGTTTTTTCAAAAGTTATTTATTTATTTATGAATATCTATTTTGTCCCCTTTAAAATAATCCCCATTAGATATTATACACTTGTGCCAACGGTTTTTCCAATCTTCGTTGCACTTCAAAAATTCATTTTTTTTAATCTTGTTCAGCTCCTCCTTCGATGCCGTCTTTATCTCGTCAAGCGTAGCGTAACGTCGTCCTTTCATGGGCCTCTTCAGTTTAGGGAACAAGAAAAAGTCACAGGGGGCCAGATCTGGGGAATACGGTGGCTGCGGCATCATTAGTGTGTTGTTTTTGTCCAAAAAGTCGCGCACAAGCAACGATGTGTGACCAGGTGCGTTATCGTGGTGCAAAAGCCAATTTTTGTTCTTCCACAAATCCGGCCGTTTCTGGCGGATTGCTTCGCGCAAATTGCGCATAACTTGCAGGTAATATTCCTTATTGACCGTTCTTCCCTGTGGCAAGAACTCATGATGCACCACGCCCCTGCAATCGAAGAAAACTGTCAGCAAAACTTTCACATTCGACCGAACTTGGCGCGCTTTTTTCGGTCTTGGTTCGTGCGGCAGCTTCCATTGAGATGATTGAACTTTGGTTTCCACGTCATAACCGTAAACCCACGATTCGTCACCAGTTATGACCCTCTGGAGCAAGTTTGGGTCGTCGCGGACAGAGTTTAACATCTCATTAGCAATGTTCATGCGATGCTGTTTTTGGTCGCAATTGAGCAATTTTGGTACGAATTTCGCGGCGAAAAATCGAAAAATCGAAGACGATACAAAACACGTGCAAGCAAAGCAGCTGTCAACAATTAAGTGAACATTAAAAATGGCCGAGCTTGTCGGCATAAGTGAGAGACATGTGTACCAACATAACGCCACAAAAAAATCGAAATTCGAATATACGTTACCCACGAAAATTCAAAATTCGCGATACTTTTTGAACAGACCACGTATTTATGCATATTTTTTAAAATTGTTTGCATTAATTGCTGCGTTCAAGCGCTCGAAGAGTCTCTTCAAACTTTAAACGTGATATTAGAATAAATCCTTAATGTATTATAATAATGTATAATAATTTAAATCAAAGATATCTGCCCGGTCCCGGTTATAGCCCGGTTGCTTCAAAATTGAGAGACTTGCTTGCGTATAAATAAATAGACGGACTTGGCGGGTGATGTTGCTTTACTGCGTTGCAAACTTTTGCTCAAAATTATTAATCAATTTGTTATACGATCCTTCAGTTGCTGGTGACAATTTATCGATCAAGCCCACAGTCAACACGGATCCAACAATAGTTGGTCAAACTCACCAACCCATCCCCTGTGACGAAATGAATTATTTTTCCCACGAACGGGACTGTAACAAATACTACATCTGCCAGTATGGACAACTTATAGAGCAACGGTAAGTTTGATCTGTGGATGGCCAGAAAATTACAGTTTTTTAACCAAAAGTAACAAACAAATTTCCATGGTCAAATTAGGTTCAAGACCCTCATTTAATACCATAATATGATTATTTGAAGAGCCTTTTTCCGTACGAGAATTGATTCGCTACTCCTGTTTATGTACAATTATTTGCAGTTGCCCCGCGGGACTGTACTGGAACGAATACTTCTGTGACTGGCCGAATAATACGAAGTGCTTGGTGCTGCCAGACAATACCACCCAATCACCAGCTATTCAACGTCCCAAGCCGACTAACTACACATCTCTATCAAAACCCTATCCTACCAAGAAACCGTTTGACCAGCCCAACAAAAAGCCAGCTTCAGAAGCTCCATTGAGCGACGAGACCTACAAAATTGTTTGCTACTTTACTAATTGGGCATGGTACCGACCCGGCCAGGGAAAATTTGAACCCGAAGACATCGACGATAACCTATGCACCCACATCGTTTATGGCTTCGCGGTTCTTGACAGCAACTCACTTACCATCAAGACGCATGACTCGTGGGCAGATATTGACAACCGGTTCTACGAGCGCGTTTTGGAGTACAAACAGAAGGGTATTCACGTGACGATTGCCGTTGGGGGATGGAACGATTCTCTGGGCAATAAGTTCGCGCGACTGGTTCTCGATCAAAATGCCCGAGCCCGCTTTATAAAAAGTGTGCTAAGCTTCGTGAAGAAGTATGGCTTCGACGGTCTGGACCTCGACTGGGAGTACCCGGTTTGCTGGCAGGTGGATTGCGCCAGGGGAGATCCGAAGGAAAAGGAAGGATTCGCCGCTCTGGTAATAGAACTATCGCTGGCCTTGAAGCCTAAAGGCCTTATCCTCTCGGCGGCCGTTTCGCCTAGTAAGATGGTAATCAATGCCGGCTATGATGTTCCTCAACTTTCGCGCTACCTTGATTGGATTGCCGTGATGACGTACGATTTTCACGGGCACTGGGACAAGCAAACTGGGCACGTTTCTCCACTTTACCACATGGAAGGCGATGCTAACCCGTCATTCAATAGCAATTTTAGCATACACTACTGGCTGGATCAGGGCACACCCGCTGACAAACTTATTATGGGCATGCCCCTGTACGGCCAGTCCTTCTCGCTGTCTGACCAGGCGCACTGTTCGCTTAATGACATGTCTATTGGGCCTGGTCAGGCAGGCACTTACACCCGTTCCGGGGGATTTTTAGCTTACTATGAGATCTGTGAGAAGATTGGCAACGGTGGCTGGAGCGTGGTAAGGGACACCGAGGGTCGAATCGGACCATACACGTTTAATGGTAACCAATGGATCTCCTACGATGACGTGGAGGACATTCGAAGAAAGGCGCAGTTTATAAAGCAATTAAAGCTGGGCGGCGGCATGGTATGGGCCCTTGATTTGGATGACTTTCGTGGGCGCTGTGGCTGCGGAAAGCATCCGTTGCTCCGTACTCTTAGCCAGGAGTTGCGCAATACTCCCGGTCAGCGAGCAAATGATTGTACCTAACTATTTAATTATTAATAACTTCGTTCAACATTTTTTCCATTAATCTGTGTATGCCAAAAATCCCATAAATACTAATTTTTTAGACCTTTAAAAATTAGCTTTCGTTTATAATAGGGTACAGGTTTCAGTAAAAATAAATAAAATATTTTTTCCAAAATAATGCCGTTTTTGACCATCAGATTCTCGTCAGGTTTATAAACATGACCCTATTCACTCTTAGGGTTAAAATTAAAATTACATATAAGGTGCTTACTCAGAACCGAGATATATAGGGAAAAGCCTAGCGCGATGGCTTAGACACTAATTGTGCCTATCATTATGGAAAGGGAGATCGCTGATGATCGCTGAAATGCGAATCTTGGCTTAGCCTTTGCCTTGCCGAAGATGAGAATGACAGACGAGCAAGAGCAAGAACAATTTAATTTACATTTAACTTTATTTAACCAAGATAGTTTAGCAGAACGCCTTTTATTACTTTATGCATTTAATCTAATTTAACTAAGCATCCTAATTAACGTTAATACTCATTTGCCAATACATCATTATAATTAATATTTCAATGATTTGGCTGCTTACAGATCTCCGAATGGAGAAACCTCAAAGAACAAGCTTCACAACACTTTCCAAAATTTGACACAGTTCCAATGCCGTTATCCATTCGAGCCTCAGCGATTGCATCGCTTCACAAAAATTTGGAAAGCTTTGCCGCCATGTGAGTCGTCACATCTTGTATGAACAAACATATCTCAGGAATAGTATGTGTCTAAGCCGATTAAGTTTATGAATTTGCTCCGACCCTGCCGCCCACACAATTCACATTAATGTGTTTTATCATCCCCATATCTTGAAAATTATAAGAGCTATAGTCACCATATATATTAGACCCCTTACCCAAAGGGTAAAGGGTATATTAAGTTTGTGCAAATGTATGTAAAAGGCAGAAGGAGGCGTGGCAGACCCCACAAAGTATATATATTCTTGATCAGCATGACGAGGTGAGTCGATATAGCCATGTCCGTCTGTCCGTCCGTCTGTTACCAGTGTAGATTCTCCTGACACTGAGTCAATTAGAGTTTATTTTTTTAAGTCGGCGCCACGCCCACCGCCCCCGCAATTTGTATTTGAATTTTTGCACTGCCCTGCACTGCACAATTTTCAAGCTAAATTTTTTTTAAAAATACTCGACTGTAACGTTCTTACTTGTTTTTTTTTTAAGTATGCAGATCAAGATTTTTAAATTTTGGCACGCCACCTCCCCTTACCGCAATTTTTATAAATGTAAAATCTCGAAGATGGTAAGTGCAATTGCAAGTGTGCAATTTCATCTTGTAATAGCAAAATACTGCCTCCGTAATTATTTGATCTTATCACTTCTCTCAAAATAATTTGACCGATAACTTGTAATGTAATTATTATTATTTTTGGACCCTGAACCCAAAGGGTAAATGGTATATTAAGTTTGTGCAAATGTATGCAACAGGCAGGAGGAGGCGTGGCAGACCCCACTAAGTATATATATTCTTGATCAGCATGAAGATTTGAGTCGATATATGTCCGTCTGTTCGTCCGGATGAACGAACGGATCTCAGCAACTGTAAGAGCTAGTAGGACCATATTACCAGCGTAGATTCTCCGAATACTGACGCCCGCCGTCCCAGCAATTTGTATTTTAATGTTAGCAGTGCAGCATTTTCAAACTAGGATCTTTGTCGAATTTACACGCAATTGAAACATGGATTTCTACCGATCCTGAAAATTTTATCAATTTTGGTTAATTAGAAAGCGCACAAAAAATATTCAAAGCTTACAGCTGCTAACAACAAGCAATCTGTTTATTTGCTCAAATAAACGGTAAATCGCTTGCGGTCGGGGGTTGATTTTTCTAGGAAGTGCCACCGAGAACGCACTACCTTCATATACATGTGTATGAATGTGCGCCTTCAATATATTTATACTGTATTAGAGACTCGCTTCGAAAAGTATATGGTGGTGCGATGGTTAGGACGTCTTTCTGATAACACGGAGGTCTCAGGATCGAGTCCCAGAACAGACTCGGTATAATTTTTTTTTTCGTACTTGATTGATTTTGCTTAAAACCAAATTGATACGTTCTATGACGTTCTTACTTGTTATTATTATTATTTTGTAGATTTACGAGAAAAACTACATAGAACTGTGATGCGCTAGCTATGTGGGAATTAAAGGCTTAGGGTGAGTAAGGTCGTTAGTTAAAGAAAAAGCAGTAGTTTATTCGTAAAATTTTTCTGAGTAAAGTAATCGAACTATTATGGTTTAAAGCTAAGACCATTATATTGAAGACAAATTATTCGCGTACACAAGTACTCGAGAATTAGGTATGACTAGTGAAACTATTAATAAATAGTGAGATCAGCAAAGGACCTAGGTGACTACCTTGAGGGTCGCCAGAGGTGACACTGAGTAATCCAGATAGTAAGTTCTTGTGTTTTGTTGCTCAGTTAACTGCTAATAAATTTTAATGAGCCTACAGAAAAACCCAATGCGTCAAGCTTTATCAAAAGAAGAGTGATTAACGGAGTCGAATACTGAAGTCTGCGTAAATGACATGCGTTTGAAGATTTTACTCAAAGCCCTTTACAAAGGATGAGAGTTCTAAAAGATTAGTTGTCGTCCAAATAAATTCATGTTGGCATGGAGATATCAAGGAACTGCATAGGTGTTGCAACTGAGGAGTTATTAGTTGGTTGACGAGCTTGTCAGCTTATAGCTGACAATTTAGAGATACCTCTTTAATTGCTGGCGTTCCCTCGTTTACCTTTTTTATGGATTGTGATGACATATAATTCCTTCTAAATAAAAGAAAGCATCAAAGATTCGAGATACAAACGGAGTAATTTAAGAAGAGGCTTGCTCGGGGTATAGGCGAATTATCTAAGCACGCAGCCTGGTACACCGTCCGGTCCTTGCGAAAAAAGTGACCGTTGAACATCTAATATGGAGTACATCTTCTCGAGCTTTAGTATAAAAAAGGACAGAAAATTAAATTTGTCCCTGGGATTTCACAGAAGTACGTCTGGTTTAAGATTATTGAAAGTTTCTCTGTGGTTTTCAAAAATCTGGCAAAAGATCGGTGTTTACCAAAGAGTTTTCATATGACATAGAGGGATGGTATAATACGGATTTATACTTGTGTTGAAAAAATTATAAAATTGTTTCGAGTCCTGCTCGAACTGGATCCTGCAACGAGTTAAGTAATTGTTCTACTGAGCGTTAAGCTCGGTGAATTTAGACTGAGCACCTAAATACTGAGCATACACATTGCTCGATCCGATCTTTAAATTTAATGTAAAGTTTGAGTATCGTTGATTTAAATTTTTTTGTTAAGTTTTCTGAAATAGATTGATTCCGTAACGGAACGCACAAGTCAAAGAACATGTTTAGTTTGTTATAAAATAAATTCACGGCTCAACTATGCGGTGCACGAATAAAGATCAAATCAATCTTAGTCGGCTATAAGAGTATTTAATTTAAGAAAATATGTCTTGCACAAGCATCGGGTTTGTAGACCTGTAGATTTGTAGATCTCCAAATTGTCGACCTTCACCTCGAAAGTGGGATGATAGTTTACTTAAGGTAACCGGACACTCTGTCCCATTTGCGGCCTAAGGAGTTTCGCACATGGTTTACTTGCGACAACGCAATTTCTAACAAGCCAACAATAAGATTATGTTGCGCCATCAGTATTAAAGTGTTTAACTTTACAGGTATATCATCGCACCAGATGATTTTAGGTATATTAAAGTCACCAAGAACAATAAACTGATCCGTTTCGGCAAGCACTGACTGGATAGCAGATAAATGCTTACAGTAAATAGTTATCTCGTAAGAAGGCGGAATATAAGAACAGGCAATGTAGAAGGAATTACACATATATATGTTACATATACATACGAGTGTGTGAGGGAATGTGTGCCCTCAATATATTTATACTGTATTATCTGGTGGTTCTAGAAGTATGGGGTGGTCGAATGGTTACGACGTTTGGCTGAAAGCAAGAAGATCTTGTGTTCGAATCCCAGATCGACTAGGCGTAAATATTTTTTTTCGTTCTTGATTTATTTTGCTTATAACCAAATTTGAACAGGGTCTGTAACAGTCGGGAAACTCGACTGTAACGTTCTTACTTGTTTTTCCTAGCTTAGTGTTCCTGGACTATAATGTGCTCTGGCCAGTAACCGGGAGAGCAAATAAATTCGAAGAACTCCATTGGGAAAAACTCCACAGGAAAAGTAATATTTTTCATCCGTCTGGATAAACGATCGGATCTCATTAACTGTAAGTGCTAGACCATATTACCAGTGCAGATTCTCCTAAAGCAGCTGAAGTTTTTTTTTCGGTGCCACGCCCACCGCCCCCGCAAATTGTATTTTAATGTTTGCACTGCACAATTTTCAAGGTAAAATTTGAAAATTGAAAAAATACACATGCAATTGGAGCATAGATTTCTACCATTCCTGAAAATTTCATCAAGATTGGTTAATATGAAAGCGCACAATAAATACCCAAAGTTTACGGGCTCTGACCACAAGTAATCTGTTTACTAAGTTTACACTAAATTATTTGATCAGAGTTATTTAAAATAAACAGGTGCATGCACAAGCGTAGCGAACGGAAACACTGAAGATTACCGCGGATAGTGATCGCGATAGCTTCATATAAGTTGCTTTATAAAACTCCGGGGTTTTCGATATCAAACGGAACATTTTCGAGGCGCAAAAAAAAAACACTTCCGTTCACTATGGAAAGTGAAATAATGAATGTTAATCAGATAGAGCAGAGTTCTTGCGTGCAGCTGATTAGCGATTTTGAGAGCCTGTGCATGAAAACACGGAAAACTGTAAGTCAGTTTCGCGAGTGGATTCGGATCATTTGCATCAGAAAGTAGCTTCCGATGTTGAAATTTTAATCGAGAGCTATCAGCCAAGGAGAAACCTCACTTCGCTAGTAGAGTTGAATATCTTGTTGACAGATGGTTTGCCTGTTTTCCAAAATCCGAGAATTGTCGATGATCAGGTTAAGGAATGGCTACAAGGGATATTTAAACCCAGTACGTCCGAGTTTGCTTTGCCTGTGGTTCTTGTAGATAAGAAGAAAGGAAAAAGGGTTTGTGTTGCGATTATCGCAAGTTGAATCAAAAGATTGTTAGAAATAAATTCAGCTTAGAGGCAATGTATCTACAAGATTTCAATTGGAGCATAGGTCCGGCTCGAAGATGAGACACGTTGATGCATTAAGTAGGGTTTATTGTTGTGAATTGACCGATAGTTTGCTATTCGTTTGGATGATTGGACAAAGGTTGTTAATAGTGTTTTTGAGACCATGGGCTAATAGGACTTTTACATAGTGATTCAAGGATCCCAACAAAAAGTTGCCAGTTGTTCCTTCCCTCATGGAAAACGAGATTATCCAAATCAGTCAAAAGCAAGGTCACTTTTTTTCGAGGAATACACAGGATTTTATCGAAAACTCATACTATGTTCCAAAGCTAAATGATACCCGTACTTCCCATCTATTTCGAGAGTACTGCTATCGAGAGAAGATTTATTAGCAAATTGTACCAGGTGTACCCAGGGGAAACGGACAGGTGAACGCATGCCCCAATGCTAACCAAGCTTAGTCATAAAAGTCCAGAATGTAGGTATAAGCATGCAGGAAAGGTAAATCAGTTAGTTAACAATACTGAGCCAAGAAGAACCAAAGTTTGCGTATATGCGTATTGCAGGAAATATGCAGCTCAAGGAATTGATTCAGAACTGTCTTATTTCAGAATTAGATGATAGAGATCAACTTGAACATTTAAAGCATTCAAGATAAGAATAAAAAGACCTTTAACGCCAAGCGAAAGATAGAAAAGAAATATAAAGTCATTGATTTGGTAGCCATTAAACGCACTCAGTATGCCATTGGATTAATATTGGTGGGCAAGTACCTTGGGCCTTATAAAGTTGTTAAGGTTGGTAACCACGGAATATATGAAGTAGAAAAGTTAGAAACGGGGAAGGTCTCTATAAAACGGCAACAGTTACAGAATATATAAAAGCATTCGGGGCGAATCCATCGTCAGAAGGGCCGATTGAGCGACAAGTACCACCAGAAGTGCTCTCACCTACTGATCCAATATATTTACCTCTCTGTACTCATTGGATATTAAATAATATATTCTTGATCAGCATCACCAGCCGAGTCGATCTAGCCATGTCCGTCTGTCCGTCTGTCGGTTGCTATATAAACTAGTCTCTCAGTTTTAAAACTATCGACATGAAACTTTGCACCGACCCTTCAATCTGTTGCAGGTAGTATATAAGTCGGAGCGGTCGGAATCGGAACACTAAATCACATAGCTGCCATAGGAACGATTGGGAAGAAGTGCCGTACATTTTTAAAGATATTATATTTATTTCTTAGAAAACTCTTATTAATGACTACTTTAACATATCCTGAAATTTTCATCAAAATCGGACCGCTATATCCACTATAGCTGACATAGGAACGATTGGAGAAAATGGGTCATTAAGCATAACTCTGGAATTTTTCAGGACAATTACTTTATTCTTGAGAAATACAATTTTCATAGACATTAAAGTCGTTTTAGAAAATTAAAATCCAAAAATCGGATTACTATATCCTATAGCTGACATACAAACAATCAAACAGTTTTACGGCAACTGGTCTGCAAGGGTATTCCAAGCTTCGGGTACCGAAGCTAGCCTTCCTTTCTTGTGTTTTCCGTTCTTGATATATTTAGCTTATAACCAAATTGGTACAGGGTATTGAAAAGTCGGGAAACTCGACTGTTATGTTCTTACTTGTTAGACCCTGTACCCAAAAGGTAAAGGGGATATTAAGTTTGTGCAAATGTATGTAACAGGCAGAAGGAGGCAAACCCCACAAAGTATATATATTCTTGATCAGCGTGAAGAGCTGAGTCGATATAGCCATGTCCGTCTGTGCTTCCATCTGTCCGTTCGTCCGTCCGGATGAACACACGGATCCTCAACTGTAAGAGCTAGAGGATGCGTATTACCAGTGTAGATTCTCCTAATACTGACGCAACTGAAGTTTTTTTTTTAGTCGGCGCCACGCCCACCGCCCCCGTAATTTGTATTTTAATTTTTGCACTGCTTCGCACTGCACAGTTTTCAAGCTAAAATTTGAAAAAATACACATGCAATTGGATCATAGATTTCTACCGAACCTGAAAATTTTATCAAGATTAGTAAATTAGAAAGCGCACAATAAATACCCAAAGTTTACAGGCGCTAACCACAAGCAATCTGTTTATTTGCTCAAACAAACCGTAAGTCGCTTGCGTTCGGTGGTTGATTTTTCTCGGAAGTGCCGCTGCAGCTGCCACTACCTTCATATACAAATGTTTGAATGTGTGCCTTTAATATATTTATACTGTATTAGCTGCTGACTTAGAAAGTATGGTGTAGTCGAATGGTTACGACGTTCGACTGTAGCGCGAAGATCTTGGATTCGAATCCCCGACCCGACTCGGTATAAAATTTTTTTTTTTTTGTTTTTGGTTTTGATTTATTTTGCTTATAACCAAATTTGTACAGGGTCTTTAACAGTCGGGAAACTCGACAAAATTCAAATTTTAGGCGGAAACAAAATTAACACAGTTTCCAAAAGATTTTAAAATAATATAAATAAACAAGAAAGCCTTAAAACTGTTCGATCGTTTGAATGGCAGCTAAAGGATATAGTGATCCGACTTTTGGTTTTTGATTTTCTAAAAGGGATTTAATGTCTATGAATTCTCAAGATTGAATTAATTGTCTTGAAGACACCAGAGTTATGCTCAATGACCCATTTTCTAACATCGTTCCTATGGCAGCTATAGGATATAGTTGTTCGATTTTGATAAAACTTACGGGATTTGTCAAAATAGTCATTAATAGGAGTTTCCTTAGAAATAAATAAAATATCTTTAAAAATGGCGAGTTAATAGCACTTTTTCCCAATCGTTCTATGGCAGCTATAAAATGTAGTAATCCGATTCCGCCCATTCCGACTTATATACTACCTGCAACAGAAGGGTCGGTGCAAAGTTTCAGCCCGATAGCTTTAAAACTGAGAGACTAGTTTACATAGCAACCGACAGATGGACAGAAAGACAGACAGACAGACGAACATGGCTAGATCGAGTCGGCTGGTGATGCTGATCAAGAATATATATACTTTATAGGGTCGGACACGAATCCATCACTGCATTACAAACTTCTGGTCAAAATTATAATACCCTCTGCAAGGGTATAATAATTAAAAAAAAAAATTATAGAACAACTTTAAGATACATGCTAATATTTGTTTTTCAAGGCTGCAACAGCAGAATCAAAATTTGGGGACTCGTAACAAAGATATTTCGTTATCTGAATAATGAAACATCACCGATTTTAATAGTTGAGCACATACCACATGTTTCTGCGGTTTAAATCAGGTGTTTTTTCAATCATATGCCTTTGCCATAATTGATATTTAGACCCTGTACCCAAAGGGTACCCTTTATTAAGTTTGTGTAAATGTATGTAACAGGCAGAAGGAGGCGTGTCAGACCCCACAGAGAATATATATTCTTGATCAGCATGGGGCATACATTTCTACCGATTGTAAAAATTGAATTTAGTTCGGTTAATTAGAACGCGCACAAAAAATATGCAAAGTTTGCAGCCGCTAACAACAATCGCTTGCGATCGGGTTGATTTTTCTGGGAAGTGCCGCTCAAAACTACCTACCTTCATATACTTAACTTACTTTGTTGACAAACGAGTACCTGCAAATTTTTCATTTGTATTCATAATATCTTCAATTCAGCAGATATCATTTTCAAAAAAAATCGATTCTCAAACCAAAGTTCCAGATTCTGACGCCATTTATATGGATATACCTGTCGGCCGAACTGTCACGGTAACAGTCTCTTTGGAAGAAAAATTTCCATTTTTGCTTCCAAGTAATTATCATATCATGTCGCATTCGTAGCAAAACGTCGTATAATACTTGACACCCGCGTACTTTCTAGTTGATTCATCTCTAAAGACCTGAACCAGCCATCGAGGACAACAAGATATCACACCTTACGCGATGGCAGCGAGTCGTCAGTATTTCTGGCAGCTTCAGCGTTCGCAAAATATATTCACGCTGCAGCTACGCAATAAATGGCTAACTCGACAAGCCAACATCGAGCCGCGCCGCTCCAACTAGTATGTCACGATTGCTTTTACGTTGGAAACACCGAACTTTGATATTTATATATTATATATTTCGGGAACGAATAAAAAAAACGGCTGGCTCAAAGAGAGAATAAAGATCCCGGATCCCAATCAAGACACGTCACCCAAAGCGGAAAAGAGTGGCAGCTTTTTAGCTGATCGTGTCAGGTGCTTAAAGTTCGATGCCACTGTAAATCGCCCCAGATCTGAGCTTCCTTGCATATTATTTCAAAAGAAAAGAAGAAACACATGTGGCCAATCATCCAAATGGAACCATTTTCTAAGTAACGAATAAGTGAATCCTAAAATGTCCATGTGTTGGCCGAAAATCAGTCAGGAGTAGTTCCTTATATAACATATTCTATTTATGTATTCAACCCAGTCCTTTTGATCTTGACATATGTATGTATGCAAGCTCTAATTATTGAAATCCTAAAAAAAATTTCATAAAAATTATTGCTGGGCTGAAAGGTGGTTACGTTGTAGGTGGTTCTGCTAAAAACTCAATTAAAGTTTCTTGAATTCATTAGTCTCCGCCAGGTTAGTCACTTTTCAAGGTGGACGCCGAGACACGTTGCATCGTTGACTTAAGAGATATGCGTATTATTTTTTGTGTCCTTATTTCAATACGTCAGCCTGAAAGCCACTTTTCAACTAACACAATATGATTAGCTAGTTTTGATGTTGCTCGAGTTGGGTATCTCGAGCGGCTGAGGATCGCGGCACGTGGATGTTTTAAGATCTAAGCCAAATGGCAGTGCCACAGGGCACTGCCTTGTGGAACACCAGCTTCAAAAATATATTCGTCAGATGTTGTTGAGTTGAATCTCAGTGAGAAGACTATTGTAGAGGTACGACTCAAATAACAACTACGTGTATTCAGCCAATAGAGTTTTAATTGTAAGCATGATAGTCAGACTCGATCGAATACTTTAGAGATATTGAGAAATATCGTCACATGCCCGTCACAGCATTTTTTGGTTTTAGTTGTTCCCTGATAACTTTTGCAGTCTTGATCGGCCGAAACAGAACTAGTTTAGTCACAGTTTCAGATCCAATTGGCGGTAGAACAAATAAATTAGTTGCTGGGTTAGGCCGAAAAACGTTTTGAAAGTGTAAAGCAAATGCTTCGGCTAGGTCTTCGGTGCTGAAGGCCCAATTCCGAAGGAGTTCTTATGGAGATGACTGTTTCGATCGGAGGGCTTAGATATGGGTAATCCCTCCACAAGGGATGTTTTGTGCTGGTTGGTGATTTTTGCAATGTACCGCTTGTACCTTAAGAAATTGCATTAAAGACGGCTATCTGCTGGGTTGCGAAGTTGAAAGACACCATAATTTATAGTTATTAATATGGGTCTGCCGGTCCGATTGACAGATTAAATAGTTACATTTAAGTCAAAGCTGTATGTGATAATTTTATTTATAGTTTACAGGTTGTTAATAAAAAATGTCCGGCAATGCCTGAGGAGTATGCCCGAAAATGTGTTCTTGTAAAAAATATTATAAGCAGGAAATCAACGCCAGCATTGCCACCAAGGAAAACAGAAAAGTTAATCGTATATCGGCTGAGGAACAAATATTTGTTGTATATATATAATTCAAAATAATTTTAACCAGAAGTTTGCAACGCAATTTTTTAATAATTATTTTTTTTTATTTATTGGATCTTCTCCCTAGGGAGAATAAACAATAAGTTTATCAAATCTTATAACTAAAGGCTAACTAACAGTCATGTTAATTATTAAAAGTAATTTCTGGGCTAGAAAGTCGTTGCGTTGCAGGCGGTTTCTAGTGGTAACCCGATTCAAGCCCCTTGGAATGTGATTTGGGCGCAGAGTAAGTTTGCTGTGATAGGTCGCTTAGATATTTTATCTGCTAGTGGCGGAATGCGAACAACCCTTAAGATGTTGTCGTTTTGAACATACCATGGTGCCCATGTGATAGTTCGCAGAATTTTTATTGTGCGTGCTGAATTATATTAATGTTGCTGCTACTTGCGATTACTCACAGTTAGGAGCCGATTGGAATTTTGGGCAGGACCTTAAAGTAATCCAAAGTAGGCTGATGGCTTTAAGTTTCAATTCATTTCTTGCATTCAATGTGTCTACGCCAGGTTAGACGCCTATTGTGGTGTAGGCTGAGATGTGTTACCTCGTTGACTTGGAGGATCTGCATACTATTCAGGGTTAGTGGGGGGCACGATTGAGTGTTCAGAGTAAAAGTTAGATGTTTACATTCTTGTTCATTCATTTTAATCCGCCAGTCTGATAACCACTTCTCAACTAACAAGATGATCAGCTAGTTGTTATGTTGGTCGGGTTACTCGTCAGCGAACGTGGATGTTGTTAGCCGCTCGATCGTGGGAATATCCGGTGTGTATACGACAAATAGAGTGGGCCTCTGGGCACTGCCTTATGGAACTCCGGCGTCAATTATGTAGTCTCGGAAGTCAAATTGATGTGTCGGGATTTCATTATTTTCTCCCATGTATGGTATAATGCGCGAAGGAAGGTATTTTTCAAGCAATTTGGACGGGTACGATAGTAGACTTATTGGTCTTCGGTACCATTATAATATTAGATTATATTTATTATTTGTGTAGTAGCCAATGATTGTGATTGTGGTCAGTACCTCAAGCGTCTTTAGGTTTTAGTTGCTCTCGGAGTCAGGGTTTGGCTGGAAATCATTTCGAAATTGTAATGCAATGTTTGGCTCGCACTCCGTAGCTGCGGGCCCAAATTCGCGATGAATTTATTATGGGGGTGACGGTCTCGATCTGAGAGCTAAGGTTTTTGTGAGCCCTCCACTATGGATGCTTTGAACTGGTTGGCGATAGTTTTTGAATGTATCATCGCCGTGCTTGTTTTAAGAATTTGGTACGAATTCGGGTACTGAAGTTAGCCTTCCTTTCATGTTTTTTAAACTATCAGGCTTTAAGTTAATAAAACTAATAGCCTTCAAATCTGTAAATATAGGAATGCCTTTAGGCCTTAGAAAATTTGTATTCCTTTAAAATTGCAGTTTGATGCCATAATTGACTATAAGACCAACAGATAGCGGCGTTAAATATTTGATTAGGATAATATATCTTATAAATAGATTTACAATCTATCGCTTAAGCTTCAGCCACATAATCAATTCGCGACAATGATTATTTTGAACAAATCATAAAGATATTGGAACATTATATTTCATTTTTGGAGCTTGAGCTGAAATAGTTAAAACATCTTGAAGAATTTTCATCCGAGCTAAATTAGGACATCCTGGAGCATTAAATGGTGATGTTAAAATTTATAATGTAATTCTAACAGCACATGTTTTTATTATAACTTTTTATACCCTTGCAGAGGGATTTATAATTAAAGCTATCGGGCTGAAATTTTGCACGAACCCTTCAATCTGTTGCAGGTAGTATATAAGCCGGAATCGGAAGACTACATCTTATAACTGCCATAGGAACGATTGGAAAAAAAGGGCCATAAATTCGGCATTTTACGAAATATTTTATTTATTTCTTATGATACTCTATTTACTATTTATTGACTATTTTAACATATCCTGAAAGTTTCATTAAAATCGGACTACTATATCCTACAGCTGCCATAGGACCGATGGGAGAAAATGGGTCATTGAGCATAACTATGGGGTTTTTAAGACAATTATTTAATTCTTGCGAAATACAGTTTTCTTAGTTTATTTTTATTGTTCGTAAAACAATTGATTTGTGTGGCTAGAACACAAGTATAAGTATTGTACATTTATAGGCGTAGATTGCAGTACCGACACTGAAATGTGTTAGTTTGCAAGCTGGGATTGTATAAATAATGTACGTAGTACGAGGACTCTATATATATGCGATTGGGACCCGAATAAGATTGAGAAGAGAGAGTACGGAGAAAGATCCCCTGCTCCTACCATTTATAAGTAGTTACCAGCTACAGCTAGGCTTCGTCGTCGAGAGTCTAGTTGAGATATTGTCAAGTTGGAGGCCAAACCGAGCCCTGGGTTAGTGCACCCCGTTGCCGATGGTCGGCGTGTGATTGTAGGTGCGCCTGTGCAGCGCATCCACATCCTTTAGATAGTAGGTTCCCGGGAACAACGCGGAGATGCTGCCCGTGGGCGTGTAAGGAGCCGCATGATTGTTCTTCTCGCGCACCTCCATCAGGGCAGAGAACTGCTCGGACTCCACCTTCTCACGGGAGTTGAGCAGCGGGTGCACATAGTCCAGTTTCGAGACAAACTGCTCGAAGGCCGCCGCATCCTGGGTTACACTTATTGAGTACACGGAGGCAGCCAAACTCAAGCCATAGGAGAACACCCCGATGCGCTTGCCCACCAGATCCCGGGCGGACTCACCAATCAGCAGGGAAACCAGTTAAGAGTACACCGACGGGATGTACATATTGCCCACCTGGTTGGCCAGAAGAAGCGACTTCTTGGTCTTGGAGGCAAACACCTCCACGGACTGGGTGAGTAAGGCCTTCTCCACATCGCGATCGAAGTAGGTGCTCTTCAGCGTGGCCTCGTTAAACCTCTCCAGGCCGGAGAAAGGCTCAGCAGAAAATCGTTGGAGCTCAGACGACCCACGGACTTCTGCATCAGCTAGCTGCTGCTCCTTCGAGATATCCTTTTGCTGCGCATCGAATTTCTTGCGGTAGAGTCTGAAGCAGGTATCCAAGGCAGAGAGGTAGGACTGAATAGAGAGCTTCCCGTCCACCGTGGGATACTCGGAGCTGAGGTCCGGCTTGTAGAAGTCGTAGGTGTGCTCCATGTGCGTGGCCCTCAAGCCTCGATCGAAGACTAGGGGCGCATTCGGACCAACCAGCATGGCAACTGCTCCGGCCCCGCCAGTTGGCCGCGCTGCACCCCTGGTGTACACTGCAATATCCGCACATACGGCCAGGGCCAGGCGGCCGTCCCAGCTGGAGGACTCCACCCAGTTAACTGCATTGAAGAGAGCCGCCGTGCCTCCATAGCAGGCATTTGTGGAGTCGATGCCGTCGGTGTTCCCGGTCTCGGCGAACAGCTGCATCCGCACGGACTTCACCGACTTGGACTTTTCGACGATGGTCTCGGTGCCGACCTGGCGTCCGATCTCCGAGTGCTTCACATGGTGCCGCTCCAGCAGGCGGCTCCCAACCGTCAGGCAGAGCGAGTTGACATCCTCGCGGTCCAGCAGAAGCCCATCTTGGCCTGGCCCAGACCAATTGTGTACTTGCCCGCCGAGGTCCCGTCGAAGGTCTCCAGCTCCGTCTGGTCCACATACTGGGAGGGGAAGAGCACCTCGATGGCGCGTATTCCGATGTTCTGGGGCCAGTGGGATGCCATGATTGTTTTTTGTTAATCTAATTAATAATTGTCTTTCAATCAAACGATTTCTTCTTACATCAGCAGAGGTTTGGGTGACCGCCCACGCCCTTCGCTCTCTATTAATTTGTGCCGCAGTTACGTGGACCTGGAAGGCACTCAATCACTTAATGATATGCTGTTCCGGGGCGGGCGATTTGGTTAAACTAAACTATTTTCCAAAAAATTAATAAACGCGAGACTGCGGCCCCTTAGCCGGGCGATTAAATATAAATATTAAAGCCGTTTTAGAAAATTAAAAACCAAAAATTGGATCACTTTATCCTTTAGCTGCCATATAAACGATCAAACAGTTTTAAGGAAACTGGTCTGCAAGGGTATTCTAAGCATCGGGTACCGAGCTAGCCTTCCTTTCTTGTTGGTTTTTAATTTTCTTGAATGTCTATGTATTTTGCAAGAATGAACTAATTTGATGAAACTATAAGGATATGTTAAAATAGTCATTAAATAGAGTTTTCTAAAAAATAATTTAATTATATTTTCTCTCATCGTTTTAATGGCAGCAGTAGTCCGATTTTGATGAAACTTTCAGGATATGTTAAAATAGTCATTAAATAGAGTTTTCTAAGAAATAAATAAAGTATCTTTAAAAATGGCGAATTTATGGCACTTTTTCCCAATCGTTCCTATCGCAGCTATGTGATGTAGTGTTTCGATTCCGTTCCGACTTATATACTACCTGCAACAGATTGAAGGGTCAGCGCAAAGTTTCAGCCCGATAGCTTTAAAACTGAGACAATAGTTTAAATAGCAACCGACAGACGGACAAACGGACCGACAGACGGACATGGCTAGATCGACTCAACTGGTGATGTTGATCAAGATTATATAAGTTAACATTACTGAAGGGTAACAAACAGTCGGTAGAAATCTCGGATGATTCTTGGATCACCCTAGTGTTTCTAGATGCCGTCGGCGGCCGTGCCTGGGTCCCGTTAAGTTCTCGGTATGGTGAGTTATGCTCATTCTGCTTTGATCAGCATTCTCCTCTGCCACGCGGTCTGCCTGCCGACCAAGCTAGCGTTTTCGTACAGTTAAGTTTAGTTCTGTTTTACATTTACTTGAATAAAGAGCACATGGCTCGTAAACTTGACTCCGGCCATCGCCGTCAACCTATTCGCATTCGCCCACTGAGCTTAAGGCCAGGGGTATAGGGGGGCAGTCACCCTCTCATCATAAACTGACACAGCAGCAGGCACCATTCAGGTGCCATGCTATCAGCAGCCATCCAGCGGCTGCCATACCTCCCTGCGAGCACCTTGCCGGTGCCACGTGCTAATCCGCCCGTGCGAGAGCAACGCCTCCACCGGGCCACCAACCTTCTTCCATAATTGGCGCCCAACGATCATTAGAACTAGTGACCCTTAGAGATTTCAAGGAAAACATGTAAGTGGGCTGATTAATAAATTTACGGCTTCAAAAAACAAACACAGAAATTTAATACATTAAAAGTGTGCCTTATAATTTGTGAAAATAAATAAAACTCGCACACGCTTCAAAAAAAAACAAGTAAGAACGTTACAGTCGAGTTTCCCGACTGTTACAGACCCTGTACAAAAAAAAAATATATAAATATATATTCACACCGAGTGTAAATATATATATATATATTCACACCGAGAGTCCGGTCTGGGATTCGAACCCAAGATCTTCGCGTTTTAAGTCGAACGTCGTAACCATTCGACAAACCCAAACTTTGCGAACCGACAGCTAATACAGTATAAATATATTGAAGACGCACATTCATTTATACATACATACATACACATTCGTATGTATGTATATGAAGGTAGTGGCAGCGCAGCTACAGCGGCACTTCCGAGAAAAATCAACCACCGAACGCAAGCGATTTACCGTTTGTTTGCGCAAATAAACAGATTTTTTGTGTTTAGCGCCTGTAAACTTTAGGTATTTATTGTGCGCTTTCTAATTAACCAATCTTGATGAAATTTTCAGGATCGGTAGAAATCTATGCTCCAATTGCATGTGTATTTTTAAAAAAAATTTAACTTGAAAATTGTGCAGTGCAGGGCAGTGCAAAAATTCAAATACTAATTGCGGGGGCGGTGGGCGTGGCACCGACTTAAAAAAATAAACTCTAATTTACTCAGTATTAGAAGAATCTACACTGGTAATACGGTTCTTCTAGCTCTTACAGTTGCTGAGATCCGTGTGTTCATCCGGACGGACGGACGGACGGACGGACAGACGGACAGACGGACATGGCTATATCGACTCAGATCGTCATGCTGATCAAGAATATATATACTTTGTGGGGTCTGCCACGCCTCCTTCTGCCTGTTACATACATTTGCACAAACTTAATATACCCTTTACCCTTTGGGTACAGGGTCTAATAAACAAATAAATAAAAAAAAAAAATTTTCTCCAATTGTGACCGGCAGCCCAGACAAAATTTTTAATTGTGAAAATAAATAAATAAATAAATATTGAACCTCGTATGAATTAGGTGGCATAAGTTCAAATTTTTAATGAGCTTTCCAGGTCTATATAGAGAAATTAAAAGGGAGGTTATAAGTGGTAGTTGATAAGAAGAGATTCAAGGCTTTGGACCAAGACAGGTTCAGATTGAAGAGGAAGAAGACATAATGAACGCGAACGAATTGCAAAACATTATACAGGGCGCCTTGGCGCAACAGGAGATTAGACTCCGGGCAGAATTTGAAGCCCAAATCAACTCCGTTAATATACAGTTACAAAACATGCGCGTAGAGCCCCCACAGGTGGAGGCATACCAAAGAGTCTCAGTGCAGCCAGGAGCACCCCCATGCGATATACCGCTCCATGTAATTAAGTCAGTGCCAGAGTTTAACGGTGAGCAAGACGAGTATGTAGCGTGGAGACAATCTGCCACTTACGCATACGAACTTTTTAAACCTTACCAGGACAGCTGTGCCCATATCAAGCCGTCACCATAATCAGGAATAAAATAAGGGGCCCAGCACAAGCGTTGCTGGTATCACACAACACTGTACTTAATTTCGATGCCATTCTGGCAAGATTAGACTGCTCCTACGCGGACAAAACTTCGTTGCGGCTGTTGCGACAACAGCTTGAGGCGGTTCGTCAAAGCGACCAAACCCTCATGCAATACTATGACGAGGTTGAGCGGAAGCTAACCCTCGTCACAAATAAAATTGTCATGTCCCACGACATGTAAAGAGCCACACTACTTAACACAGAGGTGAGGGCGGACGCCCTACACGTGTTTATCTCAGGCCTAAAAAATAACCTAAGGGCTGTTGTATTCCCGGCGCAGCCAAAAGACCTTCCATCGGCATTGGCATTAGCTAGGAAAGCTGAAGCCAGCATCGAAAGAAGCCAGTTCGCGGCAATATATGCTAGGGCAATGGAGCAGAAGACACAGCATTCTGACTCTCGTAAGGGTCAGTACCGCGCTCCCGACAAACAAAGTAACGAGAAGAATCCTCACTATTTTAGGAAAATAGATAAGAACCAACAAAATGATCTTAGGCGTAAACCAGAGAATTGGGCCGACCGTGGCCATCCACGTCAGGCAGCAGAACCCATGGACTGGAGTCCATTGTCTTCCAAGTCCAAGCAACACCCACACGTTACACAGAACAAAAATGTAGCACAGGCTCAAAATGCGTAGGCAAAAAATTCAAAAAGATCAAACTCCTCAGATAGGATAACTGACCAAAGGCGCCAGCGGCTTAACAAGATCGAGCAGACCGCCAGTGCCAATGACCAAGAGTATGATAGCGTTGCGGCAGCCGCGCTGAGCGCAATCGAAGACGACAGCGACTCGGTCGACTCCCATGACCTTCTCAATTTTTTAGTGAGCGATCCCGGCTACCGTTCATCAAACGACGGCTGGCTGGGAGAAATTTAAAAATTCTTGTTGACACAGGGGCAGCGAAAAGTTATATAAAGCCCGTAAAGGAGCTTAAAAATATAACGCCAGTCGCCTCGCCGTTTCGCGTGGATTCAATTCACGGGTCCAACTACATAAACAAAAAGTGCCTAATAAGTGTCTTGGGAACAATTTCCCCATTTTTAGACCCTGTACCCAAAGGGTAAAGGGTATATTAAGTTTGTGCAAATGTATGTAACAGGCAGAAGGAGGCGTGGCAGACCCCACAAAGTATATATATTCTTGATCAGCATGACAAGTTGAGTCGATATAGCCATGTCCGTCTGTCCGTCTGCCCGTCCGTCCGTCCGGATGAACACACGGATCTCAGCAACTGTAAGAGCTAGAGGAACCGTATTACCAGTGTAGATTCTCCTAATACTGACGCAATTAGAGTTTATTTTTTTAAGTCGGCGCCACGCCCACCGCCCCCGCAATTTGTATTTGAATTTTTGCACTGCCCTGCACTGCACAATTTTCAAGCTAAAATTTTTTTAAAAATACACATGCAATTGGAGCATAGATTTCTACCGATCCTGAAAATTTCATCAAGATTGGTTAATTAGAAAGCGCACAATAAATACCTAAAGTTTACAGGCGCTAAACACAAAAAATCTGTTTATTTGCGCAAACAAACGGTAAATCGCT